>OY743162.1:8316203-8668839 GCA_963555695.1 Dasypolia templi | reverse complement strand
ATCCCGTTTGGGTCGATCCCTAGCATCAGTGGCACTGACAGCTCACTTCACCTAAGTTTTCACTGTGAGATGGTTCAGCTCAACTCTTCAACGGTGAGGTTTTTACAGAATAGATAATTATGCTGAATCATTTTGAAGGATATTGCTAATCCATTGCTTCATATGTTCGAAAAATTTGTCTGCTCAACAACGTCAATAACGCAATGAATTTTGTTGAACTGTCAAAATGAAAGCTACCTATTACTACTGATAGAGTGTTACGCAATTGGCGATTTCTCTATCATTGTCCAGCACTGTCATCAGTGTATAGGAATCATAACGCATCTCTGGCGACTCCTCAAAGGTCAGTCTTAATGGTATATTAGGTAATACAGTAATATTTAAAAAGTACAATCATACAGGCAGTCAACACAATGTCCAATGTGCTTTGTTTCGGTATCACATTGAGCGGTGACGTGGCGTCAACTTTCACTAGAAGAGATGCATCGTCATCTGGCATAGAAATATCTAAAATAATTTCTGAATGAGTTTGAATAATTTCTGTTTTTGTTTCCTCATGTTTTGCATAAGATGATTATGCAATTTTTTGTTTATTACTAAACTTTTTTTATATGTAACTTGACTGAAAATAATCAAATATGGCTCCAAAAATAAAACAGCATTTGAATCTTTTAAAGTTAACTTTTCTTGAAGATGTCATAGTTACTAGAAAGTGCGCTTTTAGAATTATTCCACGACAAAAAAATGAATTGTTTTTTTTATTACAAGTACGGTACGTCACGGTCTACGGTAACGTTTAAGGCTCCAATACTAATATATAAAACACAATAATTAAAACACAGGCGCAGCGCTCGTCGCGCGATAGCCGGTTCCTTAATGTCGCGCTGTAGCGTCGCGCCTGTTTGTGGGAGCCTTAAATCGTGCTTGGTGCACGCATTTCCATACATTGTGTGGACGTGAACATCCACGATAAATCACGTAAGAAATGATAAAGCGCACAGATTAGACATCACACTGAGATAATGCGCAATACGCAGTCAGCAAAAACATGAATTCAAAACCAAACTAACAACAATCAATACTATCTTTACCTATTTGTTTTCACATGTAAAACTGGTTTTACAATGGCACTTCCTAATAAGTTACAGATCGGTGTTCATAGAATTTAACGTCAAGACTATGTCACACTGCGGGGGACTTGAAATAATTGGTTAAATCACTTAGACGAGTGGGCTCTAACATGACTTTATTGCAGTTCACCATATCAAATAAACGACGAAATAAAGATGAAAAGAATGTATTCGAGATTATTTTCCGAACTCTTAAGTAACATTAAAAATTAATGCCCAATTAAATTGCACTACCACTGTGTTCTAGTCATCAAATTAAAAATTACCGCAGCATAATTTATTACTTATTAACACAAAAAATATTAGAAAATGTTCCAAGTCTTATACTTTCACCGTCAAGAATTTTGTTCTTCTTTCTTAGACGAACATGGCGGGGTTCTTAGCTCACACACTGACTTATAACTTGTTAAAATTATAGGTGTTATTGGGTTTTTCTATCTGGAATTTCTCAGTAGCAGCCCGGAGTCTGGATTTGTGCCCGGTTGATGGCAATAGGCTCGCCCCCTATTGCATGGGAGTTAAACATAACTGGCGAAATGTGGGTGTACAGGTACACCTCTGCCCAACTCTTCGGGGAAACAAGGCGTGATGTTATGTTAACATTTTAGGAAAATCATATAATTAAAAAAAATGTTAATACCTACGTGAACTTATCCGTCATTGTTTCATTTTCAATTCTTTTTGTTTTTATTGACATAAAATTATATGTTTAATTAATTACATAATGTTGTAAAACATTCTAAAAGAGTGGAGTTAACGGTGGAGTTTCTTGCCCATTCTTCACCATAGAAACTACCTTTTAGAATGGGCGATTATATTAATCAATTAACTTTTTTGAAATTGATGCTTTGACTTAAACGTTATTGAATACCCAGCTTTCTCACACATGATGTGACTTATCTTTACTAAAATAACGACGTAACCATTAATCGCCACATATAGCTGTATATTACAGGACACACAATAACAACGTGATTAATGAGCTATGTTTGTATAAAGTTACTGGGCTTTGTGTGTCACGAAAAAAAGTGAATATGCACAACATACGCATGGCGTGTCAAGCGACACTTCAGTGCCCCGGGGCGCTAATCTGTCGCCAGTGCTGCATCGTATTAACTCCTTTCCCTCATTTACTCGAACAACTTGTAACTTGATAAGCTACTGATATCCTGGCCACTTACATTTTAAATGAAGGAAATAATAAAATTTCTGGGTAAGTTACCCGAAAGTCGAAAGAAAATGGGAATCAATATCTATAACATGTTTTTTTTCCTGTAATCACAATTATTACCTTTGGTTCCCTTTGAAATCTGGAACAGGTTAAGGGTAAAAGTACCTACCGTTATTAGATCACGGTAGGTACTTTATAATTTTCTAACATAATTGATAAGTCTTGTACGATCCTTAAGACCTCCTTTAGACAGAGATTAAGGCCCCTTGCACCCAAACTCACAAAATACATTAAATGCATTTTATTCAATTGTTCAAAGTTGACAGAATCAGTATGACGTTTTTAATACGTTAAGCCCTAAAGCCGTATTTACTGATTGTTGCTGTTTGCCCAAGTGACTTAAAACCCTATTTGCGCCACAATTTGCAAAGTCACTATATGGTAGTATCGTGCGGTATTTCTTCCAGGCCTAGGTTGATGATCGTGTCTGTAAATAAATACCCACCATACAGAAGAAACCCCAATTCTGCAGCACAAAAAAAATACGACGGCTTTACCATCAGGAATTTCTCGGTAGCAGCCCGGAGTTTGGATTTGTGCCCGGTTGATGGCAATAGGCTCGCCCCCTATTACATGGGACTTAAACATAACTTGCGAAATGTGGATGTTATATAAGTACACCTCTGCCTCACCCTTCGGGGAATACAGGTGTGATGATGGGATGAAGTGTTCCGTAGTTGGGATGATTTTATCCCAAGGACAAACCTAATATTCAAAATCAAAAATCAAATCATAATCATTTATTTGCATAAATAAGGTACTGCCTTTAATTTCGGCGTGCAAATTTCTATAATTAAGTTGAAAAATAAAAACAATCATGCAGTCATTAAACAGATAATCCATTAAAATGGTATTATTTAATTAAAGAAATGTCAATAATAATCATGTCAATAATGGGAGAGATTCGCCACACAATAATAATTACGATAATCATTTTACTTAAATGCTTGTGCAATTTACAAAACTTACAATTTATAATCCAAAAACTCATGAACACTTTATGAGCATTTTTCAATTAAAAACCTCGTCTAATTACTTTTAAATCTTGAAAATGGTAGCGTTTTTATGGAATTTGGTATTTTGTTATACAACTTTATACACATAATTTGGCTGTTGTTACTTGTAAATGTGAGATTCGTCCTCGGTTGAAATAACTTATTATTTAACTTATACATAGATCGTGGAGCACAGTAGCCTGACGCTTGCTGAAAAAGTCTCTCATATTTGAAAAAAAAAATACAGGATTCTAATATAAAAATACATTATAGAGATAGTATTTTATATTTTCCAAAGAATGTACGACATGACCCTATTTGGTTCAACCCAAATATAGCTCTTAGACATTTTTTTGCATTACGAATGCTTGATCAATCTCCACACAACGACCCCACAGGGTAATACCATACCCTAGAGTGGTGGTTATATAGTCATGGAAAGCCGTTATTGCAGCATTTCTAGACACGTTGCAGCTAATACGCCTCAAGGGGTGTATAAAATTATTTATTTTAACACAAATATCATTTATATGATTTTTCCATGAGCAAAATGTATCTAAATTTATTTCAAGAAACTTAACAGAGTCAGTTTCTGCCTAAAATACTGTCCTGTGGCATGCCATATCTATTAAACATAAATGAAGATTGGAATGATTGTATCGTTTTAGTTTGGTCATTAAAATTCGTTACTTCCACTGATTGCACTCTGTCGGACAAAAAAGATTCTAACCTAAAAATATGCCGTTTCTCTGATTCCATATCGGGAAACCTTTTATAATAATCGTTCATGAGAAACGTGATCAAACGCTTTACTCATATCCATGAATAAAACTGTAACAGGTATTTTCGTTTCAATACAGTCTGTTATTTCTTTAACTAATTAAAAGGCTGTCAATGATTTACTTCTATTTTTACGAAACCCGTTTCGTTCGTCCTTCCCATATCATACAATCCTAATATTGTTGTTGGAAAAAACCGTACTACCATATATCGATGTATGTCACAGCCAATTTTCCAACTGCAAATATATGTTTGTTATCGCAAAAGATATATTTTAATGTGATAAAAAAACTACAATTTTCATACATTTTCCTATGCTTTTACTGTGAGACCTTGCTTCGTGCCAAATTTCGTGATTCCAGGTTTTGATTTACTTGCGAGTGCGCAAAATATGCAACTTTTATGACCATATTTTTTTATTGCATTGACATAAACGCTTGGTTTTTTTAGAGCTCCATAACGCCTTAGACCGACGTATTTAATATTAATTTCAACTTGATACCTCCTCGCGTTCTTGAGGAAAAGGGTATTGACAGATGGACAGACGGACGGACCACGAAGTGATCTTATATGGGTTCTGTTTTTTCCTTTTCAGGTACGGAAACCCCAAAAAATAAAACCTCTTCTCTTTTGACTACTTACTGAAAAAATATAGATAGCTTCAAAAACATCCTTAACCAAAAACTTAAGAAACTTCAGTGTTAATCTAAGATGTCCAGTAAATCACGGAGTTCCAATCTCTTAGCCAGGCGATGAGGCTCATAATGCTGTCTTAATAGCCCCAGAGGTCGCTGAAGGTCAGCTGGGATGAGGATATTGATTCTTACGATGGTTTAGTAGGTACTTACAAGGGTGGTTGTCAGTCGCGTGGTCTTGGATTTGATGCTCTGGTTTAGCAATGAGGTATTTAATGTTCTGTATGATAAATAAATAGCAGGAAGTCAGATAGTCAGTCGCTCCATGTAAAATATCGGTATTTAGCTGCATCCGGTAAGACTAGAACCCGACCCCAAAGAGTTAGGAAAAGGTTGGACAGATTGTATGGTGATATTTCTAAAGAATATACTTTATTATACACCAAAGTTGTAGCACATCTTTTAGTTTAGCAGGTCGTGTGAGCAGGTAATATTTTATTTGTTGCTTAGCGGGTCGTGTGAGCAGGTAATATTTTATTTGTTGCTTAGCGGGTCGTGTGAGCAGGTAATATTTTAGTTGTGGCTTAGCAGGTCGTGTGAGCAGGTAATATTTTATTTGTTGCTTAGCAGGTCGTGTGAGCAGGTAATATTTTATTTGTTGCTTAGCGGGTCGTGTGAGCAGGTAATATTTTAGTTGTGGCTTAGCAGGTCGTGTGAGCAGGTAATATTTTGGGTGCAGCTTAGCAGGTCGTGTGAGCAGGTTATATTTTGGGTGCAGCTTAGCAGGTCGTGTGAGCAGGTAAACTGTGGGTGGCACTACTTGTGGTGAAGTCTCTTCATGACATAACATCACGCTTGCATTACTTGGTTATAGGTCAAGTCATACTAGTTAACAGAAAAATATATTTAAAAAACTACCTCGTTGGTCTAGTGGTCGCAAGAGCTACTGCTGAGCATGAGGTCCTGGGTTCAATTCCCAGGTTGGGCAAAGTGTTATTGGGTTTTTCTATCTAGAATTTCTCTGTAGCAGCCTGGAGTCTGGATTTGTGCCCGGTTGATGGCAATAGGCTCGCCCCCTATTACATGGGGCTTAAGCATAACTGGCAAAATGTGGATGTCCTATATGGTACTCCTCTGCCTAACCCTTCTGGGATTACAGACGTGATGTATGTATGCGTGTGTGTGTGATAAAAAAAACTTTGGTACTTATTAAAACATTACGGGCATGTTTTAAAATCTATCTAGTAGTTTTTTTTTTCTATTAGTAGAAAAAATAATTACAACATTAAAAAATATATTTTTAACTATTATGACCCATCACCTGATTACAGCTTAACGTCGTCTTCTGGGACAGCCTGTATATATCTATTGTCCTTACATCCACATTTCACCTTCAATTTAAGTCCCATGTAATAGGGGGCGAGCCTATTACCATCAACCGGGCACAGGTCCAGACTCAGGCTGCTACTAAGAAATTCCTTATAGAAAAAAAAACAACAACACGTTTCAGGATCTGGGAATCGTAAATCTGATCGAAATTTGTCGGTACTTACTCCTATTCTATATGCTGGGAAAGTTGACCGAACCCAGGGCCTCATGCTCAGCTGCAGTAACGCTTAATTGCGACCAACGAACCAGTCACATAACTACCTACGGCATGTAGTTTAAATAGTCACACGTAGTTAGATTCGTGGTCCGAAGATACGTTTAAAGCCACTACAATCATGTGGCGG
Source organism: Dasypolia templi (assembly GCA_963555695.1). Classification (NCBI taxonomy): domain Eukaryota; kingdom Metazoa; phylum Arthropoda; class Insecta; order Lepidoptera; family Noctuidae; genus Dasypolia; species Dasypolia templi. The sequence continues at coordinate 8,662,335 of OY743162.1, read as the reverse complement.
CATCTACACCGCCACATGCGAACAAACGCATCAATCCTGCATCGCGCAAGCAGAGTTTACCGCGCAGATAGCATACATACAACTTCCCGATAACAATCATCGGGCAGTTGCCCACCCGATACGACATCCATCTGGTCGGAGGATCCTCCCTTTTCCAAGAGTATGAGCGAACTTTACACCCTGTTCCTCATACTCCTAAACTGGTGACCCCGACGTGATCTGCATATCTCAAAACTGGTGACCCCGAGTATGAACGTCAGCGCAGCCTTCGTGCAACTACTTCAGCGTGACGTCATCATCATCACTCCCGCAAGTCACACAGCCAGCCAGCAACCACGGCTTGAACGGTTGTCCTGACCATCAGCATGCAGCGCAAGCGCATACCTGGTCATCACCTTCAGCCTCATCAGCAACCTTGGCACAGCACACTGCACATTCGGCCGGTCCACAAGCAGAGTGCTTAATCCCTCTCCTGGTCGACATCAGCAGTCAGCCACCCCGACTCACTGGGGCATCTTCGCAGACAGTTCCGACTCACCGCGAACTATGCGACACCCGGTTCCAACCCACTGGAACCCAACTGGCATTGGCAAGCATCGCAAGATACAAGACTTAGTCCACTATCGACCTCCGGTCTTCGGAGGGGAGTGATGTGGCGGCATCTACACCGCCACATGCGAACAAACGCATCAATCCTGCATCGCGCAAGCAGAGTTTACCGCGCAGATAGCATACATACAACTTCCCGATAACAATCATCGGGCAGTTGCCCACCAGATACGACATCCATCTGGTCGGAGGATCCTCCCTTTTCTAAAAGAGTATGAGTGAACTTTACACCCTGTTCCTCATACTCCTTCAATCACATACCCTCGATAAAATAACAAACATCTTTCCTGTAACATTAAGAGCACATAACACATAGTTTATCAACAAAACAATAGTCTCTTTAGAACGCAAATGCAGAGATGCTCCAGTGATTTCTTTCTCTCGTTCTTTCTCTTTCCTTCTTTGCCATTTAAATTTCAATGTCTCAGTTCAGGCAATCAGCTTCGCAATGTTCACTTAATAGCCTAGAGGTCAAAGTACGAAGTTACAGGTCAGGGGCAAGCTTTGGGAAATTCTGCGACGGGAAACTTGGTTAATTTTATTAAGGAAGGGACTTGATAAGTTTCTGGTTAGATAGATTCAAACTTCATTTTAGTTTTGATCGTAGAAGATTTTACGAGGTAAGTTTAGAGATGAAAGTATCCATGTCGGTACTAAGTACCAATGAGGGCAGTTCAGACAAGAAATATAAAATCTTCGCGACTTGAAAGTCTTCTGCATCCATCATTACTTAAATAAAGGGGAACCCCCACCCCCCATAGTGTCCTAGGCCCAAAATGGACATCAAGTATTACTATAAAAATTGAGTGTTTTAAAATCTTAATAATATTATCTAAAAAAAAAATTCAATCTGACGCCACAATTATAGAACCATTTAAAAAAAAGTAATTATTTAGGTTAATTTTCTTTTTTTCGTAATTAGGGTAGGGGTGTTTTTGCAATTAGGGTAGATAATTGTGGCGCTCATTTAGAAGAAATCAAATACATATTTTTTAATAGCAAAATTAATGCATAAAGTATTTTTCTGTAGTCTAATGTCCGTGGGCCTGAAATGGGGCTTTCACTAATATTCTGTGGTTTCGCCCGCTTTGAAGTCGAAAATTATCCCACGGGTTCCCGGCACGTTCATACTACCGGCGTGAAAATTATCATATGTAGGGACCCAGGTCATAGTCTACCTGTGTGCCAAATTTTGTCAAGATTCGTTTATGTGTTAAGGTGTGACAGTAGTGTGCGTCAGATATTAGTATGGAAGTATGGATTAAATCATGTAAAAGTTTCTGAATAAATCTGAATTGTTTGTAATCCATGCATAAACGGCTGAACAGATTAACACGGCTGCTGCGAATAATGTATGTATCTGATCTTAAATTTTGGTGTGCTGGAGATAGAAAAACCTATCAATCTCTGGTTTTAACGTCCCAATAAAGGCAAAGTATGTGACCCTATAACGTGTTGACAGCTATTTGTTTGACAGGGACAAATAGAATTGTACTGTCATCTGTAGCGATCTTGGGTTTGGACGTTAGACGGACACATATAGAGATACTTTGTCTTGAATAAACACATAAGGAGACATTTCAGAACCCACTTCTGATTTAATTTTTTTGAGAACAAGATGAAGTTTACCAACAAGGCGAAACTGCGGGACATAGTATGTGTATGACAAAAATAAGGTACTGTCACCAGAGCTAAACGTGTGTAAAAGTTTTGGGGGTGGAAAATTCATCGTTAGACAAGTGTGATGATGTTAAGGAAAAAAACAGCTGTTCCGATATTTAAGTTTGATTCATAATTTTATTTATTTAATTCAAACACTCAATTGTACAGAGTCAAATGTACAAATGTAAAGAGCTTTTTACATTACGGGATGAAAATGGAATACTATTTCTACTGGTTCATCTAAAGCCGTGTCCTAACCAAAAGCGGTGTCACCTCTTAGGGGCCGTTCAAGTATTACGTAAGCACTATGGGGGGGGGTGGGGGGTCTTTGTTTTGCTTATTTTGGATGACATGGGGGGTAGGGGAGTCTAGATGATGATTACGTCATCGGTAGTTATTTACTTTTTTACACAAATGGCAACCCTCACATTGTCTATGCTTGAAAACGAAACGCATTTTCAAAAATCTAATCCTTATCCTAAATCTATTTTCTTATTTTTAAAATTATAATTATAACATTATAATTACAATATAAAAAAAATACATTTATAATTGAAAAATGTTTACGTAAGCATGGGAGGAGGGGGTAAGAGCTTTGCTTACTTTTGCTGACAAGGGGGATGGGGGGGTAAATGATTGTAATAAATCTGCTTACGTAATATTTGAACGGCCCCTTATATATGAAAATGCACATGTATTATCGCGCGATCAATCAAGTCGCATTTTTACGTCAAATTTTGTACTAACGATCGCGTATATGCGCGACTGTCGCTGTTGGTTAGGTCGCGGAGTAACTGTTAGTTTAGTCTAGATTTTTTCGAAATTGTGTAGTTAGTAACTTAACTGAATTACTCTAATCGGATGTGGTATGAGCTTGGTTTAGAAGACTTACAGAAAAAATAGCTATTGAATTACCAGGGAATAATTTCACGTAAAGCAGATCTCTTAGATTTAAATCATCTACAAATATGAGATCCATCTAGTTAGGACATCACAAATATATGCCTAGATGAAATTCTGAGTATTCTAGCTCTTCAAGGATGAACTGCTGAAAACTTTAAACAAAAACTCATTAATTTGAGGTCTATAACAACATTGCTCTTAATTTTTTGTGCCAATAAATGCAATGTTCTTCCTTTCTCCCAACAAAATCTAAACACAAAAGCCCTGAAACACGAGAAAAAACGCGGAAACAATATAAAAATCAATTTACACAGACATTCGCACTAGGATATACGAGATCAACAGATAACATAGGTTTAATTACGGCTATAAAACAGGCGGGCTCTTGGGCCACGTCTTAAGCGCTCATTAAAGGCCATTACGTCGAGCTATGGGCCACGGAGCGATAAACTGTGAAGAACGGAGAATACTGGCGAAGAACGAAGAAACGGAGAACTTAAACTCAAAATAATACAGAAGGTCGGCTGAATACAACGAACGAAAACGCACGCACACAAAGACACGCTTCACGTTCAGCGAGTGCAAGCGCACTCGCGACTGACATTCGTTTGAGATCGCTGTACACTTTTATCAATACAAAAGTATTGTTGGAAGTGTAAACAAAGCCTGTTTAAGTTCAATTCATAAGCAATCACTCACCAAAATTACTTATGACCGTTTTCACCATCGTCCCCTAAATTTAGGAAAAAACTAAACTAATACTTAAAACTTCATATGTGCCTCATATGAAGTTTTAAGTATTAGTTTCGTTGTCACCAGCACTTAAGGGACACCTATGGTCCTGAGGGATCCCTTATATAGAGGGGCCCGGTATTCGGCATCTTAGCGCAAAGTGACACTTTATGCTGTTGTTGACCGTGCACATTTGCTGCAAAATGGACTACTTTATGAACAATTTAGAAGCTATTGAAACTGGATTTAGTTACGAATCAAAGTTTATTTAGACAGTCACATATTTATCGCGAAAGACTGGATTTTCTCACGAAATATGACCAACACGACAAGGCAACACACAAACAAATGCGCAGCGATGTCACCTGTCACTATGGCAACAGCATTTCGCAATAGTCGGCAATTCGTTATGAATATTGGATGATATTTTATGTATCTAAAAAGATATCATGTTTATTGTATGTTTTCTTTATATTTTGTAGTATTATTTTACTTTAATCGTCATGATTTTCAATGGAGTACAAATTACGTAATTTCATAGAAAAAGAACGATCGGCCCTTACGTAGGTATCCCACAGCACGGTGAAAACAAACTTAGGTGACGGGCTGATTTAAGGAGCCTCTCTGGTAAGTGACACTTGGGTTGGAAGTGTTTGAGCGGGCATTGGACACTCATCCGACACTCACTCTTATGACATTCATCCTTATTTCGAAAGTTTATTTTTATCTCACCAATTTGCCCTACAACACTATTATTGTTTGTTTTTTAAAAATCATCGACAAAATTTAGGTTACAAAAATAACCTTGACACTACTGTCGAATGAAAAACATTTTTATTAAGGTGATTTAAAATTAGTATTTCGGATTTAAGTCTTCAGATTATGATACGCGTCTATGTGTGCGTGCTACTGTTTTTGCTCGTTGCATTAAGCATAAGCATAATCCTATTATGTTCCCACCGCTGGGACACCGGCCTCCTCTCTGTGAGAGGGAGTGGGCCGTAATCCACCATGCGGGCCCAGTGCGGGATGGTAGATGTCACATGCCGTCGAATTTTTGGTTCTAAGACATGCCGGTTTCCTCACGAAGTTATCCTTCACCGTTTTGAGAGAGTGATGAAGAAATAATTTACACAAAGTAAAGCGCCTGTCTGGGTTCGAACCTACGACCTACAGCTTGTAAGTCGCGGCCGTTACCACTGGGCCACCATTGCTCTTTGCTCATTGGACGGAGTTTAACTTCTGTACCTTAACTATTCTGTAACTGACCAATGTGTCGATTCGTTTTCGATTGTGTGATAAAGCGGTGTCTAGTCTGTGATTGGGTTAGACAGTTGTTAATCGTGGGGGGAGGGGGGAGAACTGGTGGAGTTATGACTGTTTGCTGAGATATGAGGTATTGCTGAAGATGCCCAAGGTAGCTTTGATGTTCAATGCGCTTAGTAACTGAATATGGATTTCCAATTGGATAATTTTGTAGATGGAGATAGTACATTATACGTTGATGAATGCTTCGTAGGCTAATCATAGACTATTTATTGAAAAGCTCTGAATTTGGAAGCTCATATTTTATGTATAACTTGTTCATTTTGGGTGAAAAGTAACAATCAAAACAGATGGAAATTATTCATTTCATATTTCGGCGATGTTTCTTCCCGCTTGGCTTAAAACAGTAGATCGATTGATGATTTCTTAAATGTTTTTTTTTAAATATATTTATTATCGTCTACTTTATATAACACTTGCATGCTAAATTAAGGCAGAATGTACATGGATCCTATTATATTTAACAACTTATTTTATGTACCTACATTCTAAGCAAATAAAGACCCATTATATTCTGTTCTATTCTATTCACTGTTATAGTTAGCAGCTACAAGAATGCACATGTGGTCGGTAAATATACCGAAAATCCTAAAATATTACCAACATATCATCTTTTTCAACTCTTAAAACATTTACAACCCAAAAGTTGACAAGTACTTAACACTTTCTACGCCTTTTCAACATCATCCGTTGCAAAAGGTCGTCAGTAACAGATTAACGGTGTTGTACCTGATTCACGACCCATAAAACTGAGCCTATAACTAATTATTAACACGTTAGAGGCACTAAAAGAAACAAAGGAGTATTTTACCTTCTTTTTTTACTTACAACATACATAAACTCACGCCTTCTTCCTCAGAAACTACGCAACGCCACCTGCCAAGATCCTTGCATACTTTTTGTCTCATTTACGTTTGAATACATCTGTACCCTAATTGCGTAATACACAATCCATCGGAATCTGAATCGTTTTAAAACAGATTGCTAATCCATTGCTTCATAAGTTCGATAAAAATTCTGCTCAACAATGTAAATAACGCAGTGAATGTTGTTGAACTGTCAAAATCAAACAGATTAGTCGTAATCGTTTACGAAAATGTGTGACGCAATTAGGCCGCTGGTCATACACACACTCTTTTAACATTAACAATTTTAAGTTAAAATTGGTTGGGAATTCTCTTAAAAAATTGTGATAATTAATTTCTGTCAAATTACGTCATTTATTAACGCCTTTCAAACAGTAGTAGAATAAAAAGGAAGAAATATATAATCTGGTTTATTACATCGGAATGTAATAAATGTACAGTCAGCACCGGAAAACGGATCGCCGAATTTCTTTATCTTAGGTTATTGGGTTTGGCCGTTAAACGAACGAATACCAACTAAATCATTGTAACCTTGTCTTCGCCTTTCCCACTGGAAAACAGAGGTGGGTTACTGGGCCTAATTTGTTCCAAAAAAATTCAAACGTTAACCCTTAATGCATAACCCATTCGTGCAACCTACAGGTAATGTATCGCAATCACAACCAACACCAACCGCGTTGAACACTACAACAATTCGTCAGATAAAATATTTGAGTGTCGAAATTAATCCCTGTCAGGAGAATATATATATACCCAGCAGGAAACAGTAGTAACCCTTACGAAATATCAATTGGGACGGCGGCCTGTCGTTTTTTATAGCAAAGTCTGTAAAACATTGGTATGGCGTGTGTCGAGCCTTATGCTCGACTGACACGCGAACGTACACTTGTAACAAAAAGTGATTTAGGTAATTTTTCTGGCAGTTTCCTATTAACTCGTAATATGTGCCATTTGCTACTACCTACGGTTTTATGTTTCCCTTTACATTTAATGTTATGTACTTAAATGGCGAAATTGTTGTTATATTTTTTGGGCGACCCCGATATTGTGTTTTTTTCGTTAAATTCTTATTAATGAAATGTTTTCGAGTGGTGCTGAAATTACTGTTTTAGTGTTGGGGTTTAGGCCTATAAAATGTTATTGTAACTTGTTCTTTATCCATATACATTTTTATTCTAGAAAAAAAATTGATATAGGTTCTCATGTTTAACCACAGATGGTGTAATAAAATAAGAATAATTCAATGACCAGGATGGAAAAGTATTAAGATAGTTTTTATTATTAAATTATTGGATGGATTTTTTATGTTATTAAATTATTTTTTAACATTAAAAGACTGTTACGTAGATCAGCAAGAAGAGAAAGTAATGAAAACATAATTATGTAAGTTTAATTTAGTTTAAAGTTAACATTGTAAATTATTAATAGTGCAAATAATTGATTTTAAAACTTGGTCACTTTGTATAAAAATCATATTATCTACATATTTTTTTAAACCGAAAATATCCCCCCTGTTATGGTAACACATGGATTAAAACCGCAAACAGGACACTGCCACATCTACGGCTAATTACAGCCATATCCTCAGAGACCATTAATAACACAAATGGCCTTCATTCAGCGGCCATTACTGGCAGATTCTCAGGCACGGAGCAGAATGAAAGATCGCACTTTATTCTGCACTAAAATTTACAATTTTATTTCAGTAATTTGAGGCAATTAAAAAAACAAATAATACAGCATCTTAATTAAAGCCTATGCGAGGCGAGAAACCTTCTTTTTGTAAATGCTAAAAGAGATAAAGAAAGTTGGTTGGTTGGTTGGTGTTGGTCTAGTGGTCGCAATCGCTACTGCTGAGCATGAGGTCCGGGGTTCGACTCCCAGGTCGGGCAACGTGTTATTGGGTTTTTCTATCTGGAATTTCTCAGTAGCAGCCCGAAGTCTGGATTTGTGCCCGGTAGATGGCAATAGACTCGCCCCTTATTACATGGGACTTAAACATAACTGGCGAAATGTGGGTGTACTATAGGTACACCTCTGCCCAACCCTACGGGGAAACAAGACGTGATGTTATGTTATGTTATAAAGAAAGTTGGGTAGTGTAAACAGTATTTACGAAAGGGCCAAAATTGCATAATTTTTTTAAAAAATTGAAAGTGTCCTTTTAAACTAAAACATTTTTTTTGAGTTTTTGTTTAAACAGTTCTAGAAAATCGCCTGAAGAATCTCGTATGTCATAATCTATGGCGTGTTTTTTTTGCTTGCGTATAATTATCGCCAGTCTCGCCTATCGAGTTGTGAGAAAATCTCTTCGCCTACAAGACCCTTAACACAAAAGCACACAGCATCTCAATTTACCGTAAACACGATTAATTTCCCATTTTAAAAGTTTAATCTAGCTCAAGACTTGTCTCCCCGGTAGTACAGGCCTCTTTTATATTTTTTTAAAGGCAACATCGAGCTCGACCGCAAATGATGGAGCGGTATGTTTCAGCTATACTACATTTAAATTTATCCTGATCAAAAGTGTAGTAATTTGTTAACTAGTATTTCTATGTTGAATCGAATTAAAGAAATATGTACTTTTTTCAATGTGGTTTGTAGGTCAAACAGTGTTTCAAAAGATTTGGGTTCCGTCCTTTGTTTGCGTGGCTAAAGTTCCTGTTTAAAACTTGCATTGTTGTTGGAAATAAATCGCCATATATTTTTATAATAAGTTTTTAAAGGGGATGTTAATATTTATTAGATGTTGACCGATAGTCTTTTAGGAAAGAAGTATATTAGTGATACGTCATCATTAGGTATTTTCTAGTCAGTAAATATGTTATGGATTTTGATTGCAATTTCTATTTTTGTTTTAATTACTAAGTGTTGTTTCGAGAATCTTGGATAATTATTCGTATATCTATGGCAGGAAGTATTTGGTTTGGTAGGTAAATTTATTTGTTTAAAGTCGAAAGAAGAAACTGATAGAATTATTATTTATTATTTAAAATAATTAAATTAAATTGAGGTTGAATATAACAACCAATGCTTTAGATAACAATCACCAGCAATTAAGAGTGTAATTGTATTATTAATAATTATTTTTAACATAGCCAATAATTATGACATACATACTACGGGTTATGTTATAGCGATACAAAAATGCTAATTGTGAGAATTGTCTTTTCACCTATGACAAACAGTAAATAAATGAATATGATTATCTTGCATTAAAAAAGCATTAAGTACATGATGTAAGTGAATCACTGTCGTTTAACTCCTTAAAAGTGCCAATGAAGCACTCGAGAATTCAAAGAACTAACACACGTTTAATCAAGCGAATAATTTCAATTGTTAATTAGTAACAAATTTCTCTGAACCAGCTTACATGCCAATGTGGTATAAAAATTAAAAAGTGCAATTTAACACCACAGCAGTATGTCGTGTTGTGCCAACATAACACGCAGTGAAGCCTTTAAAACTAATTATTTTTATTTAATTTTATTTATTGAGAGATCCGACACGCGAGAATCGAACCCGGCTCGGCGGGAGTCGCCAAACCTGTTACACGTAAAAGGCAAATATTTTAATTTATGCACTCTGTATATATCCTTTCAAAACATGGGAGATTACACCTTATTTTCTTGCAACATAAAATCTAAAGTTCCATGGACATCATTGGTCGTTGTATCACATGTGTGAACGACTGTACCTCCATATGAATAAACCTATCTAAGAAATGTATTCAGTTTTAATTACCATGGGTTTTTATTGTGTATAAATTTATTTTTTATGTGTTTTTAGTGAAGTATACTAGTTATTTTTAGTATGAAATGTATGTAAGCTTTTCGCATTATTGTATCATGGTTTGTACTTGAGAATTTGGCATTATTTCATGTAATTTTATAGGTTATGTTGCATAGAGTAATTAGCCAATCGAAGGATAACGAACATCCGTTGTTAAAACATAAATTGGTGGCAATTTGTGGTCTGTGAATATTTTATGTCTAAGTTTTAATTAGCATTACTAATTAATTTTGCACCTGGGAAAGTTTGAACCAGTGTATACTTAAATAATATACATCTTAACTGACTTTTATACAAAAAAGATCAGAGTATTAATAGTGGTTTGGTACAAGATACCGGTTTCTCAAGGATGCGTAAAGAACTCGAGTTCGTTGAACCTACGTAACTGAGTTAAATGTGTCAATATGTAGATCATTTTTGCTGGAATTTTGGTCACTCTTTAGAGAAAAAAAAGTGAAAGAAAAGTTTCAATGAACAGTTTTTTTTTAAGGAAACTGTACTCTTTCTTTCTTTTTTAGAATATAAAGGGCTTTTTTAAGCTTCTAGGTCTTAATTATGACATTTTGATGATTAGGATTCAATTGTTTAATGATAAAATGAAATTATGATGATGAAATGTTTTTATTTCTGTATTTTAAAGTATAATTTTTGGTCCATATTTTAAAACTAGATGGCGCTAGCTGACTTGATCCCTGAGAAGAAATCCCAGAACAAACTCAGGTAGGTCTCTTTTAAAGTCCACACAAATAATAAGATTTCATGTGAGTCTATCAATGCATGGTCAAGCTTGGAAGGGATCTTTTGAAAAAAGAGCCATTGGAGCTTTGACTTGACCTGTCCCAACAGACGGGATGCATGCATCAGTCATCGTTTAGCTCAACCCAATTTTAGGGAGCTCAACGACCCGTCACACGACTCTACCAGATCAGTATGTCGATTCTGTAAAAATCTTACGGTGATGACTTGCTTGGAGTGAGCTGTCAGTGTCATCCCAGCTCGGTCTATTCCTAGTATCAGTGGCACTGACAGCTCACTCCTCGCTCACTTCACCTAGTTTTCACGGTGAGATAGTTACAGAATAGCACTGCTGCACTCTAAATTGACGAATGAAGAATCCGTTTATTGAATCATTTTGTGATGATTCATGAACAGAGCATGAAGAGGAAACTGATGCACTTTTAAAATTAATTAATGAAGAATCCAGACAGTTTAGTTATGATTCATAATCGAAGCTCGTTGACAGAAATGATCGAAATCGCCACGGTTCAACATAACTTTTAAGGTATAAGCAAGCATAAATGTATGCTCATATTGTATAAGTAAGCATTCTGATATATTTATCTCTCCACGATCTATATTAGCGTTGTTCTCGGAACCTTGTGAGCGATACCCTCGATACAAATACATGTTTAGGTATATGTATAGGTATATGTAACGAATTGGAGCCGGCGGCGAGTGCAGTTGAAAAGCGGCTTCCTACGGAACGGCACCAGTTGCGAAGGCGGGTAGATTCATGAAGGGGATTGGAGGAGGTATAAACTCTTTATAAAGGTGTTCTTCAGCAATATCCTGGGGTTCCTTGGTTTAGGCACCTGTGTGCACTGCCGACAAGGAAGCACCTAGCTACCGACTAAGAATTTCAAGTTTCAGAGAAAGAGATACATAAAGAGATCTCTCTCTATTATACATTCCTAGCCGGCTCTTCTAGCCGACTCTTCTTCGAGGTTGTAAACTGGTTCCTTTATGAAACTAGGAAACGGTAGTGAGAGGTAGAGGTTAATCAGATAATTTGGATAACAGAAATTAGTGCCGCATATACGATGGCAAATGAAGCTTGAACATGGGATTAAATTATAGTTTGACATACGTAGAAACATAGTTTAAATGCCTCACGTGATTTCACAAAAGCAAATGCTGTTTGGTGATAAAACTATTGAGTCTCCTAAAGCCGCTTGAAAGTCAAGTTTTAAGTACACATATTGAATGGTAGACGTAATAAGCAGCATCTTCTCATGCCAGATGCTGTTTTCGTATTTCCGGAATACTATTGATTATTATTACCTTATTATTTTTGCAAGCATTTGCATCAACTGTTTACCGCATCCACGCGCTCATTCAGGTCCGAACATTGCCCACATATTACCGATCAGCTACGCGCGACGCGCCGCGCCGAGCCTCCCAATAATAGCATTACGCTAATTACGATAATGCCCTGCATGTGTGCGCTTTTATCCCTCCAGATACCACGAGTTACTGAGGTACACCTCCAGGCAAGCGGCTCTTAGAAAATGTTTGTCGGTGTTAACGCGGTTTAGGAGTAATGAGTGTGTGAACGTACTCTTATGAGATTAGGGATCTGTATGTAGTCAGGGGTTCAATTTAGTCTGTTAAGAGCCCCTGTTGCATCAGGACTTTGTTAATGCGAGTTTCTTTATACGTTAAAGACTTCAAAATTCAATCAGTTGCTACCAGGGCTGAAATGATCGTGAGAGGCGTACGATAAGTGGCCCCCGGGAGAAAGGTAGCACGTTGTGGTCACGTACACAGCCAGTTCAAAGCCACACGTTGCTGCATTGGCGAGGGTTGAAGAAACGATTTTTTTTCTGGAACGAAGTTCTTAAACGCAGCTTGCGGTAGAAGTAAAAGTAGAATCTCGAGTAGAATCTAGAAATTGTCACGTATCGAAAAAACGTTAGGCCCTCCTTGCGACTTTTAAATATACATAAAAGAATGAGACAGAGCAAGAGAGAGATAGTGTTCATGGTTTTAGAGGGTGCTCAAGCCAATATGTAAGGTAAGGTCAAAATGAAAATTCAAGATGGCGGCTGCGTTTTTCTTTGTCATTTTAGAATTTTCGCATCCTGGATTTTTATTAGAATATCGTTCATGACGGAGGACCCCGAACCGACAAGTTTTGTTTTAATCCCGGAACCGCGAATTCGCCCACCGGAGTTCCTAGACCTTAAATATAAAAATATTTTTTGTGACCGATATATTGATCTTATTTTGCCCGTTCTTCTCAATAGGAAATTAGGAACCAACTAAGTTCTCGTTAGAATGGGCACCAAGCTTCATCTTTCTGACTTATCAACTCCTTGACAATTCAAAAGTGAACGTAATTAAAATAATAAAAGGATTCATCATCATCATCATCAGCCTATTTTAGTCCACTGCTGGACATAGGCCTCCCTTAATGAGCACCATAGCGCCCTGTCTTCAGCTTGACGCATCCAGCATCTGCCTGCAGTCTTTCGCAGATCGTCATCCCACCACCGGCCGGGGCTTCCTACACTACGTTTGCCGAGTCGCGGTCTCCACTCAAGAACTCGTTTACCCCAGCGGTTGTCGGTTCTTCGTGGGATATGGCCGGCCCACTGCCACTTCAGCTTGCTCTTAGAGCTATGTCGATAACTTTGGTTCTCTGTCAGATGTATTCGTTGCGAATTCTATCCTTCAAAGAGACTCCGAGCATAGCTCTTTCCATAGCTCGCTGAGCGACTTTGAACTGTTGGACCAGCCCTATCGTGAGTGTCCACGTCTCAGCTCCGTAGGTCATGACGGGAAGGACGCACTGATTGAAAACTTTAGTTTTCAAGTATTGCGGTATGGATAAAAGGATTAATTGAACTAAATGCTTTGAGTTTGAGTCGCTTCTGCTTTATAAATGCCAGTAATCTACAAAAGGACGAACCTTCAAAAAAGTAGATTTCTTTTTAATCCAGCTCCTAAAATCTTCGTACATCCTATCTTCTGCCCGGAATGTTACACAATACAGCTACTAAAAGATTCGCAAAGAAAAAATGTCGAATTGTGGGTCATGTGCGGAAATTCACCTAATTTTGTTTGAATGAAAACAAATAATTATATGAAAACCGTCGTTACAACAATTTATATTTTGATTTTTTACAAAACATAACATGACATCATCGACGTGGACAAAATTCTTAATTATCTAAAATGTGGTGTCGAAAAATTCCTCCGCATCGCTGTCGACTGTACCCCAAAATACTGGCGGCATTGCCACGTTGTATGGCAGTGCTTAGCCTCCGGCCAAGATAGAAGCCAGCCCTTGGGTCACGAGAAGTGTCAACCAGGCGTTTGGAGATTTCGTTGAACAAACCATAACCACTTGGACGGCCCGAGAGTTTCAACCCCAAACGGTTCGAAAATATAATTACCGATTAGGTTACTAAACTGTCGTCGCAGCAGCAGCGCCAGCACAGCACGCCGAACCAGGAAGACAAGATGGCCCAAGAGTATCTCTACACATGTTTCGTCCCTCACTACCCTTCAATGGAAATAAAGATAGCCGTCCGGTCTCTTTTCATTGTCTCGTGCCAAGCCATTAGGTTCTAATACAGCTGGAAAGCCGATGGTGACTGGAGCTCGTCAGATGAGGTCATTAATGTTCGCAAGCGTCGGATATTCTTCTTTTCCTTCTAATATTATTCTCTAAAATTAGCTGCACGTACATAAATTACAGCTCATGCTGTGGTAAAAATATTAGCTAGCGAAGGTGTCCGTATGGATTGAGAAGCCACGTCTCATATTTAAAGGAGGCTGCTACCAATATCTTCGGGCCTACAAATTCGACAAATTTACTACAAAATATTGGGTAGTAGCCACGTTTAAATATGAGAGCCTACAAATTCGGCTAATTTGACTTGACTCCTCAATCTATACGGACACAAGCAACGTACTATTGGCAACCAGCAGTGCTGTCCGGTCTGCTTAGGGTTACCTTTTTTCTTTTAAATGCAAACAACAAAAGGTTTGTTGTCAGTAATGGACTGCTAATGCCTGTATTTGATGCAAAATCAGTAATCCCTAGTAAACCTAGACTTCTATTTATTTTTCACTAGCACTTTGTCCTCGACTTCGTCCGCGTGGATTATAAAATAGTAGCATATGTCCATCAGACATAATTTCGGCTTCTAATGGTAAAACAATTTTTGAAATCGGTCCAGTAGTTTCGGAGCTGATTCAATACAAACAAACAATCAAATCTTTCCTCTTTATAATATTAAGTATAGATAGATCAGTGGATTAGGAACCTGTTAAGCAGTGGACGATTTGTCCACTGTCCACTGTTAAGCTGGGTTTGGCATTTAAACACTTGAATGAATCTGAAAGTAGAATCTTCAATGGAAGAAACAATATATGATGTGAATCTTCCCAAGCTGGATTCCAGCATGTCGATTCTGTAAAAGTCACACCGTGAAGACTTGAGTGGAGTGAGCTGTCAGTGTCATCCCGTCTTGGTCAATCACTAGCATCAGTGGCACTGACAGCTCACTCCACGTTCAATCACCTAAGTTTTCACGTTGAGATGATTACAGAATTGCACTAGTGACCTACATACTTTGAACCATTATTTTATGTACCGAATACAAATTCACCATGAATTTTATAAGGCTGCATTGCCGTCGGCAGTACCTACACATTTTATGTGCTTTATGGGACTCGAGATGGGTCGTAATAAGATGTCCTATGGTACACCTGCGCTATGATATTTATTAATTTAAAGTTTAACGTGGTAATGCCGCACGTCGCACGGGTTGATCGAAGGTTAACTACGATTGGTGAGGTAGGTTCGTGGATGGGTGATCATACATTACATATCGAGACCTCCCCGTGTCCCGGAAAGCACGTCATTCGTGGATCTTTGACAGTCGCTACGTGTAGTGAGAAGCCTGAAAGTCTGACAACCAGTCTTAGCAAGGGGTATCGTGTTACCCAGTAACTGGGGTGTGGAGGTCAGGTAGGCAGTCGCTCCATGTAAAATTCTGGTATTCAACTGTATCTGGTAAGACTACAAGCTGACCCGAAAATATTTGGGTAAAGGAAAGGCAGAATGATGAACGTGGTAATGGGCTATCAACTTATCCTACTAATATTACAAACGCGAAAGTTTGTGAGTATGGATGGATGTTTGTTACTCTTTCACGCAAAAACTACTGAACGGATTTGGATGTTATTTTGCACACAGATAGTTTATAACCTGGATTAACACACAGAGTACTTTTTATCCCGATACACCCACGGGATCAAGATTTATGCGGTTGAAACCGCGGGGAGCAGCTAGTCATTAATAAAGGTTTTCTTTTAAAACTTACCTATTATTAATTACTTAACTGTTCAACTAACTGACCAAGTCCTTGACATTCAAAAGTACCATTAAATGTTTTTATTAAAATGAATGCTTTTCTTTGGTTTTGTTGGTTTTATATGTTCTCTATTAAATACCAGAGAAGGCCATAAATACAAGTCTAAAGAGCACTTTCTCACGGACGTAAAAATATCGCTTCGGGATTTTCAACTCTCGGTGTTGGATTCTCAATGCTCGGTGCATTGAGAATCCAATAGAGTGCATCGCGGCGCGTTGAAAAAACACACTTTATTTTCAAATCTCGGCGCTACGCAGTGCGTTGAATATCTAGTGCGCGAAAAAATCCCGCCACGATATTTTGATGGCCAGTAATTTGCCTAGCAGATATTTTTCAATCAAAGTCCTGAGAGAGAAATTAATGTTTAAAACTAATTAATTTAAAGAAAATCAATTTAATTACCATAGGGCTGGGTTGTTCTCGGGCCAAAGAATAAGCATTGCCATTCAGCATGGCAATGCTGCCAGTCTCCTGGGCACGTTTCCGGACAGCGATGCGGACGAGTACTTCGACGCCTAAGGGTGGATTTCACCAATGAAACTGAACGCGATCAGCACATATAAAGCGCGTTCAAGAGCTGTCAGTGTCAATATTCCGCAGAAAATAATGACACTGACAGCCCTT
Organism: Dasypolia templi; assembly: GCA_963555695.1. Classification (NCBI taxonomy): domain Eukaryota; kingdom Metazoa; phylum Arthropoda; class Insecta; order Lepidoptera; family Noctuidae; genus Dasypolia; species Dasypolia templi. The sequence goes on along the minus strand of OY743162.1, from coordinate 8,645,654 downwards.
AAACCTTGTAAGTTTATATGCTGATCGTGTTCAGTTTCATTGGTGAAATCCACCCTAAGTATACAAATGTTGGCACTAAGGGTGCATTTCACCAATAAAATTTTACTCGCGAACTAGCGATCAACTACGTTTAAGAGTTGTCAGTGTCATTATTTTCTATGCAATATTGACACTGACAGCTTTTGAACGCGTTTTTTAACATAGGTGCACTTAATTAGTTATTCATTCTTGAGTTTATTAAGGTAGATCGTACCTATCTGAACTCTGTAAAACGGGCCCAAGTCCTGTCTCCACATTAACACACTTAAAGACTTATAGGTCCTTCACATATAGGCTCCCACAAACAGGCGCATCGCGACAGCTCGAGTTGACTATAGTAGAACAATTTCTATAAAAACTTAATGGAAATTCTTCGACAAGAGCCGAGAGAGAGAGAGATAGGCTCCCGGCCTTAATGCAACATCCCAACATGTAAATACTTCCATAGATAGGTAGATACTTGTCTTAGATTGAATTTTCAATCAATTCTCAGTCTGTCTGATGCCGGACGCACTCCATCAATGCATGCCGCATTATCTATCATTCATATAACTTCAATTTACATAGATATAAAGCTGCGAGTGTTTTGTTTTAAGTCTTTTTTGCATAATATCCTGGATAAGTAGCTAGTCTAGGTACTTTGTAAGGATTGATCGAAGGCTATTGCCCTAACGTATGTCGCCATACACCTTGAGGGTTTTCTTTGTCTCGTAATAAAAAATAAAATGATAATAATATACACGCCTGCAATCCGAGTATCCGGGATGTGCTATGTATACCGATATGACGAAAGCGTTTGATTATGTGACTCATAAGATTTTTAATTAAATGAATCCGAGGAAATATTTTGAAACTTCTGGATAACAGATCCCAGTGCACCGAAATATCACAACTCTGTCCAAAAAGCAATTTATTAACCATTTACACATCTCAACTAAGAGCTATAAAAAAGTAGCGGCCCCGACACGCTACCTTGAGGTACCTCAAGGTAGCGTGCTGGGGCCGCTACTGCTATCCAGAAGTTTCAAAATATTTCCTCGGATTCACTTAATTAAAAATCTTAATCTTTTTAAATATATATCAACGATCTCCCACTAGTCATAACTCAAAATATGGATATTTTTGCCGATGACAGTGCAGCTGTTGTAAAGTGTACTAATCCTGTTTATACGAAAATAATAGAAATGATTGTCAAAAAAAAACAACTAGCTTAGCAGCAATAACCTAGTAATTAATTTAAACAAAATAAAAGTAATGCACTTTCATCAAAGGTGTGAAAAACCTCCAGTTCACTTTACATATGAAAAGTCTAAAATAGAAGATACAAACAAGGCTAAATTTTTAGGTATAACGATTGGTAGTATAATAACATGGAAACCGCATAATTATCTAAGAAATGTTCCTGAAATTAAATAAATCTGCTTATGCACTGTTTCATAATAGCGTATCTCGGATTGGTTGCATCAATTCTGAGGTTTTGGTGTTATTTTTTGGGGACAATCTACTGAAAGAGAGACTGTTTTTAAAGCACAAAAATGATGTATTTGATCAATGTGTGGCTTAAAAACTACCGAAACTTGTGCACCCCATTTTAAATCGTTCGTTTTATTTAGTTTTTAAGTATTTTGAGTTTTTAATAACATTGTACTTAATATTTTTACGCCTTCACGGCAAAACATGGCGCCCAAATATGTTAACCTAACACCTTTATGAAAATACCTATGTTTTACAAATATATATTGTGATTCTGATTCTACTTTTATTCAGTTTCCGTCATATTGTTATAAATCTATAGGAACCCGTTAGAAATGGTGTTGTAATTTTAGTTATTGTGTCACTAGGGAACACTTAAATGTAAGCCTAAACAAAAGCGCACTGGTCCATTTTCAAACTCTTGGCTCAGCGCCGAGAGTCTAGAAAAGAGATAATCCAACCAACTTAGGAGTCGCTTACTGATAAGGAAATGGAGCATAAGTATAGTTAAGAGTTTAAGACCGTGAAGAAGTGATGTTTATTAAAAATGAACATCACTAGAAGTCACAGCAACAGCAACGGCAGCCTTTATAATATGGCCAGACTGGGCCATATTATAAAGTAATCCATCATAAAAAAGTAAGCTGGAGTCTCATTTCCTATGGAATATTTGGGAAAAGTTTTATGCCATTTCTAACTTTTCTAGTGAGTACTCAAACCTCTAATTGAGTTTTTGATTCTCATAAGAAACATGATAGATTGGCATCAAAACGAGTTTTTTTTTTAGAATCTGTGAATGCAGATCCAAATTTAGAAAAAGTTAAGGCCAGTCTCCTAAGACCGTTTTCAAGTAGCTGAGGTACCTGCCCTTAGTGCCCCATCTCAAAAAATCATTCTGTTTAATCAAATAGCGTTTTTAATGCACTGTAACAATTCCAACAGTCAAACGCAGCACGACAATGGCAACTATTTTCGAAACATTCGTGCTGTTCACTGCAGTAGTCAACCAAACGTTTATCTTATAAGATTAGTTTCCTAGTCCGATCAGTGTCGGAACTTTGGGCTGTACACCATTTCAACTCATGGTTTTACACAATGGTAACACAAGATAGGTACAGAAGGTGAGCTCTCTTTAATACAACAAGCGAGAACGGGCTCACGTTCACATAGACACGTACGGACGACGTTCTCAAAGAAATGCTAGTCGCGTGTGCGCGTGTTTTTCGCGCACTGGATTTTAAGCAGTGCTTAGGCGTCGAGAGTTGAAAATCCAAGAATGGGTGGAGCTCTGTTGGGTTCTCAATGCTTGGCTTAACACCGAGAGTTGAAAATCCAGTGCGCGATAAATACCTACCGGGATATTTTTACGTCCGTAAACGTGGGCTAAAACACTCTTACACATAAACAATAAATTATGATTTAAAACTATGTAGATGAGGTCGGAGCTTCCTATCTGTCTACTCTGGAAGAAAGACCAAAACACTCAGAGGTCACAGTCTCTTTAAAAGCCCAGACATAGTCTTGGTCAGGCCATATGACGACCAATCAGTTTGATGTCTGACATGATCTTCTAAGGACATACCCACACAGATTTGAGTGGAACCGTCCAGTCAGTGCACGCATTTGTCAGTAATCGTGTAACTCAACTCAGAACTTAAGGAGCTAAATACCTTAGGGTGGATTTCACCACTGAAACTGAACGCTATCAGCACATAAACTACGTTTAAGAGCTGTCAGTTTCATTATATGTTTCAGTGAAATTGGCACTAAGAACAGCACCAACAAAAGGACATTTGGGTAGGCCGCATAAAATATTCATACTGCCAGATAATCGTACCTACGTAGACGCGTGATTTAGTGTATGGCGTCTACCTTCTGTATCTATCTATTTGGTGGTTATACACAGGCAACAGGAGTGTCCGCAGGTCAAGACGGAATGCCTAATTAATTGCTAGCAGGAACTGAACAATAGGAGTCAAAGAAATAAGCCGGTAGGGTTGGCGTTAAACTATTGGGTCGATCTTCGAAGCTTAGAAGATTTGAGTTTTAAATCTAAAAGTTTGTTTTTAATAAGACTCTAGTAACGTGTGTTCTTTAGAATAAACTCAAATCTACTGGCAATTATGTCTCTTAAAAGTAAAAATGGTTGTTCATATCTTTGACAACCATTCACAACTACTTGGACTAAGAGATTTTGACACCATTAACAAACTTTCAAAAACCTTTTCAGTGTCTGTACTGAATATAACAGTCTTTTTTGTTTGCGTAGAAACAAATTGAATGTATTTTTATTAAACATGTTGATTAAAATCGTATTGATTTGTCTAGCTTAAGGCACAGCCTGACTTCACCACTGCTCTCAAAACGGTGAAGGTAAACATCGTGAGGAAACCGGCATGTCTTAGAGCCAAAAATTCGAAGACATGTGACATCTACCAACCCGGACTGGGCCCGCGTGGTGGATTACGGCCCACTCTCACAGAGAGGAGGCCTGTGTCCCAGCAGTGGAAACATAATAGGCTGATTATGCTAGGGTACATGTTATAAGAAGGAATTCAGTTATAATGACATGCAAAACCATGTCATCGAATACATTATTTTAAAATGAATTTGTTAACTTGGCTGACTTTGGAATAACACGACGTTACGATGTGACAGCACTGTTCAGAAATCTATGTGAACAGGATTAACCGCAGCACTATCAAAGAATTACCAGATCACAATCCGAAAGCATGCTCCGACTGCCTGACGGAAGAACTCCTTTTTCGCCAGATAAAAAATAACACAATATTACCAAAGAGTTTTTATACAAATAAATAAATCCTCTTTACCCCAAGACAACCAGTACTTAGATCATGTTCTAAGACCTAGTACCAGTATAAAAGTTTTAGTTTAATATTTAGTTTGCAATAACCCATGAACACACGGTGCCCGCCCCATATCCAGCAGCACCATATTCAGTTGTAATGGAAATCTCTAATTAAAATTATAATTTGTATTTTAATTATTTTAGCGTGCTAGTGTTAGTTGGATGTCAAGGTGTTATTAAAGTTATAAATGTAAAGTGACTTTTCTTGTATGTATTAAAATTTAATATCTTCTTAGCTGATTAAGATTCACTGATTTGTCATTAAGGATGTGTTACTACTATTTTTAAGTAAGCTATATTGTTTTAATCCAAGTCAAAGATCTTTTTCATTTGCGTCCATTTCTCATGATTGTTCTCGGCAATTTATAAACATACTGTCTAGCGAGGTAATTGCGTAATACACAAAATAGCTTTCGCTTTGACAGTTCAACAACATTCATTGCTTTATTTACGTTGTTGAGTAGACAAATTTTCGAACATATGCAGCAATGGATTAGCAATATCTTTCAAAATGATTATGATTGTGAATAAGAAGAATTAGAATAATAATCATTTATTTGCAGAAAATATAGGTGTTACCTGTTGTAAAAGTTGGTGGATTATTGTACAGTCCATATTTTGCCTGTTTAAGGCATGCAAATTAGTTTCACATGAGGACATAGGTACTCATTCTAATAAGATATAGGTACAGAATATGTTTTAAAATGTCTATGTTCCTAATATTAAGTTAAAATAAATATAGAAATAATAATAAAGTTCTTAAAAATCGAGTGACAAACCCAGAATTTTACTGCTTTGAAAGATAATTTTAACGATCGTTACCTAAAGTGTTACCTAATATAATCAGAGAAAAATAATCCAAGTAAATAAAAATATGTCGGATCAGGGGTGGCCGAGATGCGAAACATCGGGTCTTCTTCACGATCCGACAGACACATTTTAGTGTGGGCACTGTAGTGGGTACTCGAACGAAAAGATAATTCGAATTAAAAATAACTTGAATACACTGGCTAACGAAATAAACACGTGCAACGGAAACAGACACGTGCGTTGGTATTGAGCGTTTGCCAAGACTGTCCAAGCTCGACCGTATTCTGTTGACTGTCGCAACCCTCGGTCTCTCCGCCAGTCCTCACTGCATCCCCTCCACCGACGATCGTGTCCAAGCGGTAGGGCTCGCTTGCGCTTCCGATCACATGATTATTCGTTTATGAATCCAATTGTTAGATGGCGCTGCCCGCTGTACTGTGGCGCCATCCATCCACGACATATAAAATAAGAACTCAACTGCATATAAAGTTGACATTTTTAAATTCACTTTCATGGAGTCGGGTTTTTTGATGTGTTTAGTTTACTTTTTTTGTAGAGGTGTTTGAACATCTTTTGGCCCTGTGGTGATTACAGCCGTAATTACATTACGCCTGTTTTGTGTGAAAAAGTCCAAATATCGTATCGTACTCCTCTGCTGGACATAAATCTGCATCCAGTCCAAGCCACCATAATAAGAAGTTCCTATGTCCCTTGCCAAAAGCCATGCTGGCCGACTCGAGGTGAAAAAAGCCTTTTATTTTGTTTGTATAGTATTTCTAAACCTGCCAGCCCTATCATTAATTCACGAAGGGTGTATTGTAATGGGGATTCTAACAAAACTTAGGGTATTAAGGAAATATTTTGATAAATATTTTCGACTGCCTGACGGAAGAATGTCGAAGGCTCTCGTTCTGATTAGAATGGAAAAGCTTTTTGCTAACTAATTCGGGTTGATGCGTTCTGCATAACAATTACGTTGATGAGATACGAATTTAAAAGAAATTTCTATTTGTTTTGTTGGTTGGCTTGGGATGGGACATATTTTGGATTGCGGCTACTTATTGTAAAAGCATGCAGGCGATTTAATTAACAAAGTAACAAATCTAAACAAAAAAATCAGCAATTTGTCTTCTTTCTTTACTTTTTTTTTTCTTTGCTTTTTTTAAGCTAACGGGATTGCATTAAGTGGATAAGCAGGATCCTTCTGTCTGAAAATAACTGGCCAGAAGTGGTGATAAATGGTTTTGAGAACTACAGAACTGCGCATGTATTTTAGTTCATGATTAGTAAACGAAACTGTAAGTCAAGGTAATTTCGGTACGCCATGGGATCTGGAGGCAAAAGCCCTCGCGCACCTATGGGAGTGGCGCGAGGAGGCTAAACGCTAGAGTGTAACTCCGCTGCCGCGAGAAATCATGATACAGCGGACAGAGCTCCGGCGGGAGCTCATGGCGACATGGAGGGTGCGATTGTCGAAACCCAGTATCCCACCCTCCATGTCGCCGGAGCTCTGTCGCTGTGCCGTGATCTCTCTCTAGTTTGAATAACGGAATAGCAAAAACAAGTGGAAGTGCCCGTCAGCTAACCCACTGTGATAGCTGCGTGGGCACTTCCACTTGTTTTTTCTATTCCGTGGTTTGAATAAATGACTTTTGGTTTTGAATCTACACAGTCTTTTCTCAACTATTTTGGGGTTGGCTGCCAGTCTAACTGGATGCAGCTGGAATACCAGTATTTTACATGAAGCGTGAAGCGACTACCACCGTTGGTGCTCTGCTGCTATAGAATTCTGGCTATTCTCTGTAAACCAGCCCAATACTGAGGAACCTTCGTTTATAAGAGCCAGGCAGATGCAATGGTGAAAACAACTCTATTGGAAACAATTACAAACGTTCTACAAAGGTTTGGATTCAGTTACCTTTGACTTTGGTCCAACATCTGACGTGGAAGTTACTTCAGCATTTACGTCTATCGGTCTACAAATACCTAGACGTATCTATCTACGCTTTTTGTTTTTTTTTTTTTGGATGGGAAATCATCAAATGACTTCTCCCGCTCTGGGTGGAGCCGGAGGGCGTGTCAGACTTTTACTGACTAAAACCCACCTGTGTTCCTTCAGTTGCCTGTGCCAGGGCCACGGTTATCTCTATCGAATTACCCGCGACCCTGAGGCGTCGGCCCTTACGGACCCCGTCATTTTATGCTGACATCTCTTTGAGGCGCGCGTGGAACACGACGCGCCGTCGACCCGGGCCTGGTCCCTACGGGACGGCGAGCTACCCATTACTCGCCTTCCGCAAGCCCGCGCCTACGGTGGCCGGGAATCTGCCGGCGACTCCCGACGCCCAGGGCGTTTCCTGCGGCGACTAGGGGCGTGAGGGCGCAAGGCTCTCTTCCTCACGCGCACCGCCTCCTCCTTCGCGAGCATTACTGCTTCGCAGAACGAGGTGACGTAACGGCTTTCCATTCCCTCTCAGTCCGTACCATGACCTGGACCAGGGCTGGACGCGAGAGATCGCCGCTGCCGATCGCCTCCGCGAGGACACTGCGGTGCTCCGCCCAATCTATCTACGCTGCATTTGCAATTTAGTTTAGTTTGTTCATTCTGCAATCAACTAAATTTACAGTGGCATAAAGTTAATTTGCCTTCAAGTAAGTGAAAATAACATCAACTGGAAAGGACTTGAATATACAGGATAAAGCAGAGCAACGCTTGGCGGCAAAAATGATAATGTTGGTAAAAGGGCGAATATTTAATTAACCCTCTAAAAACTTTTGGATCTTCTAATGATGATCCCCATTTTTTACTGATTGATCTTTTGATATATACCTAATTATATTTATAAAAATAGAAGAACAAATAAATATACTAAAAACAAATAAGTCAAACAATGAGAAAACATTACCGTTAAGATGATACTGCCAGCTTCTTGCGAATGTGCTCACGAACTTTTACGATAAAGGATTATCGGTTGGTTGCCATCCTGATTTCTTGGGGGAGCGCATTTCAGAGGGATAGACTGAACGAAGAAGGAAGAGTGAATGAAGTCTGTGCGGTGAGTGGGGCATTGAAGAAGTCGATTGTGTGATGAGCAAAGATTTCCATTGTGGTTGGCGCAAATGTACTGAAAGTGTTAGTTAACCAATGGAAGAGGTAGAAACAAGAACTGAAAACAAGGTGTTCAGCGCCCTTTGCTCTCTGCGCTGACGTATGACGTAGGACTTGACGCAACCACTTTAATAATTTATTTATAAAAAAAGTAAAATAAGTATTTATTTCATTGATTGAATTCCCTTTATTATCATTTTACGATTTTTTTAATCATGATACTATTTTTAATTAGGGTTTTCTTTGAACATTTGACAACACACTAAATTTGTTTGATTGTAATATACACCGATACGCCTAACTGTGCGACAAAAAACTGAGCGTTTTACGGTGTTTTACGTTTGGGCAGCTCCTTAAACTTATTAATTATACTTATTAGGTTATAACTGGGATAACCTATCACATCTAAGTTAGTCGCACTTCACTTCACAAAATGCCAAGATCAGTTAGTATAAAATGACGCCCGATTATTATTTTTACGTAATCAAAATGTGAATTATTTAGTAATCGATGAGCTCAACTACTACACTGTTTGACTGACTAGCTGCAAGCCGCGGTTTTACCCGCATACGTGTCGAACCCTTGGGAATATCGGGATAAAAAGTATTCTTTGTCCTAATCCAGGTTATTGTCTACCCATGTGTCAAATTCCATCCAAATCCGTTCAGCCGTTCTAGCGTGAAAGCGGAACAAACAGAAATACAAAAAAAAAATCTTTTTATAATACCTACTAGCTGTTGCCCGCGACTTCGTCTGCTATCCAGGATGCAAAGAAGCCTATGTCCTTCTACTGATCATCTACCCAAGTGTCAAATTTCATACAAATCCGTACAGCCGTTTTTGCATGAAAGCGTAAAAAACAAACAAACTTACTTCCGCCTTTATAATATTTGTTAGAATTAGTGTAGACGACAAAACTGTACTCGATACCCAAGTATCGATACTTTAATTCCTCTGTATCGATATTTAAATTCGATCCCTACTCAATAACCCTTTTCAAGGACATCAACAGGTGGTAAAATACACGTTTCCAGTTCTGCCAGGCGCATGATGAATAGTTTACCGATCGATCGCTCATACTGAACGATCTACGAGTGGTTATACGTAAACTAACGACTGGATGTCTTCATCCAATGGTAGCTCATACATAGTAATGAGATCGGGTTTAGAATGTGGACGGTTAAATGAAGTTTAAAGGGATAAAGTTGTTTTGCATTGTATTGTATATGTCAGGTTTGAAATTAGAGATGGAATATTCGGTTTTTTGGCGAGAAAATTTACGAGTAATTTCTCGTTTATAATTTGGCATTTACGTTACTGCAATTTGTGACATTCTTTTTACGTACCAAAACAGATATTGTCAGATTTTAGCTTTTTTTTTCTATAAAACCAGTCTTTAAAAAAATATTTCCCGTTATTTTTTGGACTCTTTCAAGTCGAAGTTATAAATATTCCAAAAAACAGATGCAGTACGAAGTAAGTATGCGTTTCTTCGTAATAAAATAAGTAGGTAGCTGCGCTGGTTATTAAGTAGGCGCAGCTAGCAAACGTCAGTTAAGAAAATGGATCACTGCATTTTATAAAGCGAAAGTACTAAATAATCTGACATTTCATGCATAAATAATAAGTGCCAGCTAGTAATTATTTTGTTTAACTAGGAAAAGACCACTTAGGTATACAGAAAATGAACGAGTATTGAAAACAACCTTATTTATCTGAATGTTGGCAATTGACATTTTACATCACCAAAAGTCACATAGCTACGAACCTATTTGAAAGGCTTCGATCCTGCGGAGTGATTAAATAACACGCTTATATTTTGACAGTTGAACAACATTCATTGCGTTATTTAAGTACATGAGCAGACGAATTTTTCAAATCAATGTAGCAATGGATTAGGAATTTCCTTCAAAATGCTTGTGATTGTTATTATGTGCTACACAATTGGGGTGCTGATTGACATGTTTCCTAACCCTCCGGAGGATTTAACCCCCTCATCCACAAACTCTCACATGCATAATTAATTCATTAGACGTTAAATCTATTATTATGTTATTATTGTAAATACCGCCTTTGCTACCTATAAAACGTGACAAAACCCAGCCACTGTATGTTCTCCTTCCGCGATCGTAAATCTTTGTCTTGTGTGGAACTTTTTACACAGCATTTCACGGATAACTGTACCAAAACCCACAAGACAGATAAGTAGGTACAAAAGATCGACTCCATAGAACGAACGAAAACGTAAGAAAACAGACACGCTTCACGTTCAACGATTGCAGCTCGCCACTGGCATTTGTTTGACATTTAATAAGTGCTTGGCTTAATTTAATCGTCTCAATTTAGCAGTATTTTTAGGAAAATAGAGGATATTTAGGAAGCTTCTGCTCCCTTTTGGCCAATTTTACCAGTTCCCTTTTGGTCAGTTCTAATGCCAATACACGTTTTTTTTTTCACTAATCTAAATCCTTCTGCAGGTACTGAATCCTTCTGCAGATTAAAGTGTATTGTATTTTCTTTATGCGATCACACTCTTTTGACTGCACACGGAGCAGTGGTGGCCCAGTGGTAACGGTCCCGACTTACGAGTTGTAGGTCGTGAGTTCGAACCCAAGCAGGCGCTTTACTTTGTGTAAATAATTTAATCACCACTGCTCTCAAAACGGTGAAGGAAAACATCGTGAGGAAACCGCCATGTCCTAGAACCAAAAATTCGAAGACATGTGACATCTACCAACCCGCACTGAGCCCGCGTGGTGGATTACGGCTCACTACCTCTCATAGAGAGGAGGCCTGTGTCCCAGCAGTGGGAACGTTATAGGCTGATTATGCTATGCTATGCTTATGCTACTCTTTTGACTTAAGCATTTAAACGACATTTAGCCATGTGAAGTAAGCGCTTATGTCAAACGAATGCCAGTCGTGTGTTGCACGTGCTGTACGTGGAAGCCTTTTAGTATGAGGTGGCCGTAAGTATGTAGGAAGACAGTTGAGGAGGTACGCAGAGGCGGGCCGGCACTTGCCGGGGATCGTGGAAGTCGTACAAGTTCCCATGATCTCTGGTGCAAGTGTGAGAGGGGCATGCCTGTGTCTGTTTCGACACGTTGTAAAGAGTTAGCCTTCTGCACCTATCTACTTAGTGCTCAAGTCAAGCGAGTGGTGGAGTAGAGGGGAGGAGGGAGGAACGGTCACCGCCTAATTAGTACTAAAAATAACTCTGGAATAACTTTGGCTAGTTGAGGTTCAGGCGATGGTATTTTTGTGGGGTAAACGTGGATGGTTATTATTGTAAATGATGAATGGGCTTTAATGATGGGTTTTGTTTTAGAAATAAGTCACAACCTCGTAAATTAGAGGCAAGGCCTTAACCACTGCGCCATCGATTACGACATGCTGGGCCATGAGTGCCGGCGAGTTTATTTTCAAGAGGGTGCATCTTTAGCTCCACAAATCGTGTGCGATCATTTTTGAACGATTCGGAAATGTTAGGTTATCGTTTGTCCATACATTCAAGTAGTTACTTTTTCGACTTATGCAGAAAAACCTAACAATTATGAGATCGTACTGTGGAAGAGCGAGATTGATCATTTTTGCTTTTCACCTCGAATGGGATAGGTTTTATTTTGTCCATGCAGACAGGAAGATTTCTAACTGTGTTGATATATTTATACAAGCTTAAGAATTAAGATGGAATAAGGATGCAGGAGCAAACGAAGCAAGCTCGGTAATGGTAGCCCCCACCCCCCCTAGAGTCGATTAGATTTAAATAAGAGTTCGGTACTTTGTTGACTAATTCACAAAAGCTTTAAAATTGAGAGAATGCAGAATGCGAAAATTTTAGGATCTCTGTTATACATGCTTTAGGCATTTTCGGATATTTTATTAGTTTTGAATGTTTTTACATCTTCATTGTATTTTGAATCCAGGGAGATGGAAGTGCACCCTCTTGCACCCAACTCCCGGCGTCCATGTGCTGTGCCATCACGACAAAAAAAAATGGTATTTATCACAACTGGTGCATATTAATTTCTGGATTAATTAATACCTAATATTTGGCCGACCGATTGCCAACGATTGACAATGCTTATAATAATAATACTTCAATATAAACAGGTTTCCGTCATGGGTACTAAACATAATATATGCAACAAAAAGAGTTCAAACAGGCGACCTTTTTGGTATTGCAAGTTACAGACCGAGATAACAAAGCGGGAAATGTATATGTATGTATATTTTAGTAGTATACTGAAACGCTAATTACAACATAATATAACACCTGTTGTCCCTGAAGGGTATGTATATGTAAGGTAGAACTGTACCTACGCATTCTCTACATCAAATTAAGCTGGATTTCACAAATGAAACTGAAAGCCATCAGCACTTAACTAGGTTTAAGGGCGAAAATGTCATTATTTTCTGTGGAATATTGAGACTGAGAATATTGACTTTTGATGTGCTGATCGCGTTCAGTTTCAATAGAGAAATTGGCACTTGGTGGGGAATCGACTTATGTTTTTGAAATTTTCCTGTTTGTGCGCAATGTAACACACGCAAAACATTGTGCTCATGGGTACATGCACCGGTGTACGTGGTCGTGGGGGTATATAAAAGTGTGTTAATATAACATTAAAAACTTGATTTGGTAAAAAAACGTCAGTAAAAGTTGGTTTCAGACTGGCTAAAGTAGACTCATCTTTCATGGGGTACTGTCTAAAATGTTATAATAAAATACCTCCCCACATACTTCAACTGAATGAGACAAAATTCAAATCCTTTGTCAAACGCACACTATGCAGGCAGGCGTATTATAGGTTAGGGGATTACATAACTGATAAAAATGCCTGGCTTAATGCTGGTCCTGCATAGACACCACAACTAATTAATGGACATTTGAAACACTTGAAGCTGCTGAAGATTGTAAGAATATATTTGCATTATATAAACTCAATCTCCTTTTTATTATAAAGATGTGAGTACTTTGTACTATAGAGCTATCATTTACCGGGTAATGTCATAGATTGACTTGAATGTGACTTGGCGGCTGATAGTATGTCATGCTCACTCAAATGTCTCGCTGACGGTGGCGCGTGTGTCGGATCATTTCCCTCCCTTCAAAATGGTTGAGCTGAATGGTGCTGATCCATGCATCATGTTCGTGAACGGGCGCCGTCAGTTGGGACTGGTCATCTCTTAGCTGCAACGGCATATTTTAATAATAAATTTGCTGGATTGTTTTTAATTATGTTTTGCTGCACTCTGGACGCTTTGAACAAGTACGGTTTTTGTACATCGTTCTCACTTATAGTGTCAACAATAATCGATGTAACTAATATATTTGTAACAACAATATTATTTAAAATAGTGTCCATGGAGTTTCTTGCCCGTTCTTCTCCATAGCAACTAGCAACTAGCTTCATATTTCTGACTGACCGATTCCTTGACAATTCAAAAGTGCCTGTAAATGGTTTAATTGAAATAAATGATTTGAGTTTGAGTTTGAGGAATTTTGACCTTCAATATCCCCGTAACCAGAAAGTTCCCTGATATGTTCCAGTACAAATAAAATACAGTGACAGGGAGTAAAAGTCACTCTCGGCTCCGTTAAGTGTATTTTTACACCGTATACACACACACACACACATCCACACCGCCACATACCGTGCCATGTACCGTGTACTCGTACATCCACATTTCGCCAGTTATGTTTAATTTACATATATTATGGGGCGAGCCTATATTGCCATCAATCAGGCACAAATCCAGACACAGACAGAGATAAATTCTTGATGGACTTTCACTTTGCACGTCCTGGAAATCGAACCCACCACCACACGCTTAGCAGGTAGTAGCGCTTGCTAACACTACACCAACGAGACAGTGAAAGCTAATAATTCAGCTTCATTTCCGAAATAATCACATTGTGTTGTGTTTTTCAGCACAGAAGTTTGTTTAACAGAAAACCGAATGTTCTAAGCAATGAAAAATATTTAAAAAGTCGAAACAGACGGTAATTTTCTTCGTTACTCGTATAATAAACGCAGCGACGATCTTTCATCTGATTTGGTTCCCCGCTTCGCTCTGTCTGTATGGGATGATTTGTTGTTAAGGTGTTTCACATTAACTTAATTCTTTATTTGTTAAAGTTATGCAGGAGTCATCGTGGCAGTGGGCAGGTTACGTTGCTTGCAGAACAGTCGGCCGATGGGGCTGTTCTGCAAGCACGAATTTGATCCACGTTAATACGCTGGTTTTCGATAACAACTCATGGTAGACGTACTGGAGTGGCGACGGCGTACCGGAAGGCGTAGCGTTGGAAGGCCTCCCACATGGTGGACCAATGACCTTGAATCCGCAGGATGCGGGAAGCACAAAACCAATCACTTCGATTGGTTTTGTGGTGTTGCTTGGAGGAAGCCTACGTCCAGCAGTGGACACCTTTAGGCTGAAATGATAATGATGATGAATCGTGGCTAAATAATAGAGCTTTTGCATTAAAATAGACAACTGAGTACAATACAATTACAACGGGATTACAAAGCATTTGGCAAAGTAATGCCTGGAAATTATAAGTTGGTACATGTATAACCCGGGCAAAGCTCCTGAACGAACCATTGCATTACTTTAAAATATTGAGTCGTATCAAAAAAAGTAATCCTTTAAAAAATTGATAAATCGCTACACGAACAAAGAGCTTAAAATAAAAACTTTCGAAAAAATATTTTACTCCATTTTCACTGAAATAAAACTACAGTTTTACGGTTCATAAAGTTAAAAAAATGATTTTGACTGAAACCTGGTATTGACAGAAACTTATGGTTGGATGGCAAAGCTTATACGTGCAATAATTAATCCGTGAAACAGTCGAATTTCATTAAAAACTACCCCAAATTTTGAGGCCAGCCTCAACGAGGCAACGGAAAAACTCACAATGGATGAACATTCAAATTTATGTTCCAGGGTTTATGTACCTATTATATGTGCTCTCGTGTCAAACATGGAACAACTATCCACTGTTTTTTCATTATTCAAAATATACATAATATATGCATGTACATACATGCATATATTATGTATATTTATATACATATACGAAATAAAGCATATTACGGTCAAAGTGTTTCGGAAATGCAGTATTATAAGTACTTTTAAGTTTTAACTTGATATAATCATTCATTAATGCTACTTGCATTTCTTATCAATTTAGAACCAATTTTTAAGGCTTTTGCAAGGATTTTAATGTCGCTCCTCGTCTATTTATTTGAGGCTTACGAAAGAGTAAAAATTCAGTTTTTTACGTTTTTATAAAACTACGGACATGAATGTAGAAAATATTACAATAGACGATGAGCAATTTTGTATTAAATGTGTTTAAGCTCTATGTCTGTCGTCCTTATGCTTCGCAACATGCTTCGCAAGGAACGCATTTCCACAGCATTTATTCTGCTTTCATGCTTCTTTTGCCATCCCTAACATTCAGTTCCATACATAAGCCCAGCACACCATTGTGAACAGCCAGTCGTGCCTTTTTGGACATCAACTGAATTTCCCGGATTCACTCTCCTTCCCACGTCTCCATCAATCTTTCCATCCCTTGTAAAGAGACTCCCCAAGTATACGAACTTTATTTTTGTTTAACAGTAAACAGTAGAGTGAAAAACAGTATAATACGTCTTTAATAGGTTTTAACCATATTGTTAGTAATTTTGGCAACCCTAGTTACAAACCACCTTTCAAGTCTTTTCACACGCATTCTGTCCATCTTGAGATTTGATAGTATCTTTGATTCAAAATTCTGACAAAATTGCATTTTAAAGATCACACAGCCTTACAAATAGGACGTTTTGCTAAAGTGTCATTTTATTATCAAGACCACTTGATGTTTGCCCTTTTGATACGGGAGGGATTTTGCATCTTAAACAATACAATTGGAGAAAAATAAAGAACAGTATTCTAGCTTAGTATCTTTCTTTGTTAGATCAAACGTTAAGAAAGGCGAAATCAGTGCTCCTGTCGCTTTCAGACTGAAAACCCGAGTCATATAAAAAACGCAGCGCACTGCTACTTCAGTCTGAAAGTGCCTTCCTAGACACAGACAGACGAAGCCGGGATCGATCAAATTGTACGCTGTAACGTGAGCGTAGTTGTATATCAACTGTATAGTGTGCTTGTGTGGCTGTTTTTTATACGTAGGTGTATGTTTGATCTATGCAAGTGAGTTGTCTTGCACAGACTTTATTGTTTTCCAAAACGTACGCAGTTTCAATAGAATAAGAGGCCAGCTTATACTGGTTTTGTTACCACTGACAAATTATTACCTACAAATGTAGACTGACAGTTTAACTTTCAAGATGCAGTTTTTTTTTTGGACAGTAGTGGGAAATCCTCATGGATTCCCAGACTGCCCCACTGGTGAGCCAGTCTCTTCACGGCTTAAACCTACTCCTGCCTTTGCTCAGTGTCCCTCTTGTTGTGTTGGAAGGGCCACATATGTATATGTGTATCGTATCTTCCGATTGACCGTGTTAGCGCAAATTAATCGATCTGTGAGGCTTTATTTGTCGACGAGCCCATAAAAACTTTCATAAGTTCACATAATTTTTTGCTCACCGACGGTTCTTGAAATTGCCTTACGGCCTGCAAAAGTGGATTTACAAATTTGTTTCCAAATGTTAAACATTGAGTAAAATATCAGAACATATGTAAAATTTATAGAATATTGATTTTACTTATGTACTATTAGCTTTTTTCTGAAATGCTGAGTCTATTTTGATGATGTGTACTCACCACGAGACAGTTGTAATGGAATTTTATTGACGACCAAACGTTGCATTTTATAAGTTCTATATAAACTATTCTAATTAAATGAATAAAGTAATCAAAATAAACACTTTTAAACTCCACATAAAGAACACTACTCAAAGCCCCGAAATTAAAACATAATCCGGAGCTCAAACTTAGTTCAGAACTAATCTTCAGATTAATATGAGTCTGAAGCCTTAACAAAAACACGCATTGTGGGCATTTCTATTTGGACCGAAAGCCCAATATGATCCATTGGTAATAATTTCATATTCTTAACTAAAAGGCCGAGAGCCGTATTGTCTGACCGCGAACACCCCAAAATGGCTTTTTGTAATCGCGAAAGAAGAAAAAAACCTGTCAAGTGCGGCAAGTGAATGTTGGAGCACGCGCAGTTGGGTTCCGTTACAAAGTCAAAGTATTTCAACTACCGGCAGCATCGACAGAATGCGTTCCTGACACCTGTCAGTTTACGAAACTGAAAAACCAATTTGTGTTTTGCGAATTTCAGCTTTATTAGTTGCTAGAGTTGTCGCACTAACAGGTGCCAGGAACGCTTTTACCCGACGGCCGGACAATGTCAACATTTGCAAAAAAAGACAAAAGGTAGTTTCGTTTGAATGGGCAAGAAACTCCATAATTATTCTGAAATGTTATACAGTATTTTGTATAAGCTCCAGAGCATGGAGACGCCTTGGCAGCCTATGCTAGAAATGACATTGGCAACACTTTCCGTCCAAACCACGCGTGTCACCGCTTTCTCACAATACGACACTATTGACGTATAGAAACAGACGGCCTGAAATGGCGGCCGTGACAAAAATAATGCGCTCAACGCACTTTTTGCGCCACGAATTGTATTAGTATTGCTGTCTTTAGGCGCTGCTGATGCGGCTATTCCGCGCTCTATGGGTTCGGCAGTTAGTACGGCTAGCTATACCTACTTGATGTTTTAAAGTCTAGACTCAGGTCTTGTGTACATTTTAATACTACTACTACTTGAAAAATCAATTTTCACCCTCAGACTTAATTCTAAAGATTATTTAAAGACACATTTTAAAATTAAAAAACGAGAAGCTGGCGCTTCGTCTAATGTCTACCATTTTGAAGTCGGTCAAAATACAAAGTTGTTTTTACAGTTTTGAAAGTGATTTTTTAATGGAATATTTATTGACTTATCTAAATTCCCCTTTGTACGCATTTAACTGTTTCTTTAGTCTTGTATGTTTATGTGTGTACATAATGGTTAAATAAATAAATACGGTCCTAGGAAAACTGTAAACGTAATTATTTAACCACAGAACCCTAAAAAAGGTTTTCTTTCTTTTTTCTTCTAAAAGGAATCCTATCGGGCACTTTCTCTTCATTCGTTTTGTCAAAGCCAGCAATTTTGTCCAGGAGACATCGTTCTGACCCAGTGTGCAATTACAGCTTCAATGGGGAGACGTAAATCAGCGTGTGTTCAACCTTACGTAGCGTTTATGAAGTTTTCTTACTTTAGCGCAGCGTGCAATGTAGATTGGACATTGAAAAGGAATTGTTTTTTGGTCTTTGTTTCAAACGTTACAAACAATTTATGTATTCACTTGCAGCTTGATTTTTAAATGAAATCGTTTTGCAGTCGACAAAATTCGGAAGTAACTATTTTTGCCATACAATTTTTGTTTGCTGTAGGTACCTATAGAATTATCTGTAAGGTAGGTCTTTCTTTCGAAGAATAGACAGAATGACCGAAATCAGTAATTTTGTCTATTCTGCCATCGACAAAAGTTATGCTACGCGTGATGGGTGACAGGCGTAATCATTACAAATATTATAAATGTGAAAGTAAGTTTGTTTGTTTCATACCCTTTAACGCCAAAACGACTAAACGGATTTGGATGAAATTTTGCACACAGATAGGTCATGATCTAAATCAGGATATAGGTTTTTCATCCTGGTTCGTAGAATAAGTCACGGGCAACAGGTAGTATTCAAATAATACGTAGACGTTACAAATTAATATCAGAAGAACATTTGCAGTTTCTTCTTTTATCATCCCTGGAGCCTAAGTCTACTAATTCAAAAATGTTGCCATGTGAGCTTTTGACAGATTTGCAATACAAAATCTGTCAAAAAATTACAATGTACGATCTACTAATTTACAAACGATGTGCCAGTAAAATACTACACTAACCATTACCGACAAGAAACAGAAAAGAAAGTAACAAAATAAATAAATAAAATCCGAACACAACTGAAACAATCAACAAAATGTATTCACTTAAAGATTCATCGTGCTCATTACTGAAAAGGACGTTTACAGTGTGACTGGTTAAACTAGGGATATATGTACTCACATAAGTTAGAGTACATATACACAGAAACTCACGCCTTCTAACCAGTCAGAAACCACAGAACGCTGCTACCTTGATCCTTGATCCTTGCATACTTCATTGCCTCGTTTACTTTCATACCCTGGTCATACATCCTTGCCAGTTGCGAGTACCACGCACCTCACCTTTCTGAAGAACAGCACCAAATAAGGTTACTTACTACATCTCCTCCTAGGGCGCCCCTTTCCGGCGTTTCCACTTACATCATATGCCTTGAAAGTCTCCTTTCGTTCAACCTCTCAACATGACAAAACCACATAGAGAGAGAAGAGTACAAGAGTGCATCAAGTAGTTTAAGAGTAGGTACATAATCAGACTATAATGTTCCCACTGCTGGGACTAATGCGTCGTCTCTCTAAGACGGAGTAGGCTGTAGTCAAATGTCCCAAGTTTAAGCAGTCATACCGGACGCGGTGATGTGTGTACCGACCCTTACTATCGAACGGCTAAACACGTCCTTTAGCCGTTTAGCCGGATTGATGACGTCACTATGTCCCCTTCGTTGCAACATTTAGGCTACGTGAGCTGTCCTGCCTTGTGTGCTCTGAGTACATAAATATACAACTGTGTACTGTTAACGGTTTGGGGACGTAATGGATTTTTTTGGCTATTGAATGGTCAGTTGCTAAGGCATGATAAACTCCGAAACGAGGTGATCTGCCAGAGAACCAAGGTAACTGACATAGCCTAAATACTAAGCATGCTGAAGTGGCAATGGGCTGGTCACATCTCTCGCAGAACCGACAATCGTTAGGGAAAACGAGTTCTAGAGTGGCATCCGCGTTTAGGAAAACGTAGTGTGGTCGCCCGCCGGTCAGGTGGGTGACGACTTGCGAAAGGCGGCTGGCAGAGACTGGATGAGGGGAGCCGAAAATCGGGCTCAGTGGCGTTCACTGGGCGAGGCCTACGTCCAGCAGTGGACGAATGTAGGCTGATGATGATGTTATATCTAGTTCAAATGAACTAGATAGATTAGGTATGTAGATTGACAAAAAGGCTGCACCTAATGAATCATAAAGGGTGTCCCATTAGTCGACGTCAAGCCGGAGTCGGGTGATAGGTCGCATAGTAGTAATAAAGCAAATAATAGTAATAATATTAAAGCTATTAAGGCATTATTTAATGCTTTAGTAAGAAGCCAACTAGAATGTATTGCAGGTCTCTGGGCTCCACATGTAACTAAGTATAGTCTCATGTTGGAGCGAGCACAAAATAAATTTATTAGCTACAAATACATGAAGGAATACGGGGTATATTCATTTTATCCATTGATGTATCCAACTCTATTTGTCTTGGGTATGGTCGGATATAATGCACTGAGGGACTGAGCGTCAGGAGGCATCTCACACTAGTGACTTATATCTTTAAAGTAATTTGAGGGAAGATACACAATGCGGATATATTGAGAAGGGTGGAGCTAGTAGTGCCGGACGGGTATGAGGGTCATCGCGTCAGCGGCGGCTGCTGGCCGAACCGCGCGCGCGAACTCTGCGCGAGGCGCCGCTCACGAGTGTACTCCGCACTCTCAACCTCATTGCTGATGACTTGGACATATTCTGTTGCTGTTCTAAAGGGAGCTGTTCTTGTAAATTCACCCACTTTGGGTGAATTTACAAGAACAGCTCCCTTTAGAATTAGCTATGGTTAAAACACTGGAACTATTTAAATTTTAAGTGTGCTACAATATCGTATTGGGTCTAGCCTGTAGGGATATTTGTATGTTTAGAGTGAATAATATATAAAGAGTAAATAAATAAATAGTTAACAGTAAAATATATTTAAAAAAAGTGTTGCAACAGGAGTTAAAAGACCGTCACAGGCAGTCGTATTTTTTTTTTAAATGAAATATGCCCGTTATTTTTAAAATACATAGCAAATACTTTTTTTCACCCAATTCCGGCTTGACATCGACTTACAGGACACCCTGTATACTTTGTTTTGTATCAATACGTCGCGTCGTTAAAATGATGAAGAGGTACTGAAATAAAATGGTGACTTGTGACAAAAATTAAAGCTAAAGCATAATATACTACTACATAATAAAACAAGTGTTTTATCACCCCCAATTCAAATAACAAATTGTGATTTCAGTAAAAGCATTTTACGACTGAAATTACACGCATTCGTCTTTGTCCTTGAAAAGGCTTCAAAGAAAAAATGAGCCAATTTAAAAGAGAATCGTATTGACAATAACATAGTGCCTCGATTATTTGCCTAGATGTACAGACACCCAGGCATACTTTATACAATACGCCCGGGGTGAATTTCGTACAAAAATAGCATTTATTTTCGACTTTGTCTGTGGATTTTCTAAGCAAAATCTTATAAACAAACCTTGTTCTGACAATTACAATCACAACCAAAAAATATTAGCGAAATAGATGCAGCCTCTTTGGGAATTGATTTTATTTATTTATCAGCAAATGCCCGTTACAATTGCAATGCCTTTTTCTTATATTTTTTACGAACCTTCTCTGGCTCGCTCACAACAACTTACCAAAGTTTCATCATAATTGTTCGACTAACGAATAGCAAATGATGTTAAGTATATGAAGATAGATACTCAGTGATAGATAGTAGACAAGTAGATTAGTCTGTATTCTGTAACTTTTTGAAGTAACATTCTTTATCTTTTCGCGACGAGCTGTGCCTTTTTGTCGCGTCGCGCCGGTTTACCTTTAATGTTTCTGTTTGGGCATTTTCCGTACTTCAAAAGAAAAAAACTGAACCCACAAAGGATCACTTCGTTGTCCGTCCGTTTGTATGTCAAGGCTATTTTCCTCTGGAACGCATAGAGGTATCAAGTTGAAATTAATTTTGAACACGAAGTCCCATGGAGCTCTAAAATCAACGAGATAAAAAATACTGCCATATTATATTGCGATTACAAACTTACATTTGCTTATTTCTTTTGGGATGAAAAAGCAGTTTTTTATATTGGACGAAAAATTCCTACGCTACGCTTTAAAAGGAGAATGTCCAAAAGCAGGTTTCATGTGAAGGTATCGAGTGTCTCAACGAAGTATTGTGTACAAATTATAAAAAATATAAAATCCTAGAAATGTTGAACAATAGATGTTATATCTAGTTTTATACGTTGCTGTATTAAATAACGCAATTTCTTTTACCCTGGAATTAAAGTTGCTTTTTAAATAACTAAATATTTAACATCCGCTCACAAAATTGACACCATAAATGTTGCCAGGTATCTAAGATTTTCTAAGTTATTTATTATTTCAATCACATAATGATTAATCGATTTCATGATGGTACGAATATTACAACTAGAGAATTAGAGAATTGTATTGTATTAGAGAACAAAATATAAACAATTATATTACGTGCAATTAAAATTCGTCAAAATAGATTAAGTTGCCATTATTTAAAATATATTAACGTTAAATTACTGAATACTCAATACTTTATTTCTAGAATACAATTGGTAAGAATCCAAAAAGTACTCAGTGATACATTTTTGATTAATTTTGGATTAGTTTAATAATAATTTGAACAGAACGCCTAAGTCCTAAACTGTAATGAATATTAACGCATTTAACCGCATTAACCGTCATGTCCCGGTGCCCAGCACTGGGATTTCACTTTATGGCCAGACGGATAATTAAAATTAAAAAAAAATTGGCGACGCATCTAATAAAAAAACTATAGTTACAAAGTATGAAATAGTTGATCCAAAAATTAATATCTAAACACTTTTTGCGTTGTGTTATGAAGTATTAAAAACAAATAGCGCAATCGGTTTTAAATTGATTACTAACATAAACTAATTTTAAATCAGGCAAAATTACTAAAAGTACGATCTCTCTATCACGTCAATGTCAAATCAATAGCGTCAGTCAGATTCGTTTCGTCATTTCGTGTTGTATGATAAACGTTGAGTCGATTATTTATTATTCTTCCATTCCGAAACGATTTTGTTTTCATATAATCATATTCAATGGGTGTTTGCCAAAGGCCAATAGGCGTTCCTCATGACATTCAAAGTATATTTAACCACTAATTATGACTGTGTGCATATCCTGTGAGTAAATCAATACAGCAAAAACTTGACGTTTGCTATTAAAACATTTTTACTTTTCTGAGCAAAATCCTATTATTATACTTACCTAAAACTAAACTTCGGATTATTTTATGGAAATGGATTCTGCTGTGCCTAAACTGAGATAGATATTTCCATATAAAGAGTACCCTTCAGTATTTCAATGATTTAAGAAAGAAACTAGGATAACATGACCTTTTAGTTAAAAAAAAAGATATCTTGAAACCCTGAGTGAAAAAGTTAAAACCGTTTTCTAATTATGAAATAAGAATGTTTTCTCTTAATTATAAAGTCAAAATCATCCTGACACACAATTTAACACTGAGACCCAACTTCCCTGACAAGATACGCATTTCCTTTAAACCGAAAACTTTATACAATGCAATTTATATCATCTTTATGTCAAAATATGACCATAAAGGCGCCAGCAACATTGGTACCGTTCAACAATAACCTCTGACTAATAACGGGCTACAAATCCGATGAAGACACTAAACATTGAACCAGCAGACTATTGGCTTAACAAACACTAACATCTGTGTCTGGACCATGCTGTAAGAAATACAGAAGAATCATTCAAAATTAAAAAAATTGAAATGTAAAAAATGAAAATACAAGATAGCGGCTGCTATCTTGTATTTTCATTTTGACTTCCCTTTCGGCTTCAGCAACCTCTAAACCCATGAAAACGACACCCATGATGATAAATTTGAACATTTTGGCATCCGCCATCTTGGATTTTCATTTGGACTTCACTATCGGGTTTAACACCTTCGAAAATCATGAAAACGACACCCATAAGGAAAAACTTGAAAATGTTCGCTGCCGCCGACTGAACTGAAGTTAAATCTAGGGAGCTGGACTAAACATAAATATTTCCCGCTCACAACCGTGTAAATGGACTTCATTTAGTGCACTTTCAGAAGGGCAAATTGTACATTCAACTAGCTCATCATCATCATCATCATCATCATTTGAGCTGAAAGACATAGGTAATCATCGGTCCACCTTGGAAGGCTTCCAACGCTACGTCTTCCGGTACGCGGTCGCCAATTTAGAACCTTTCATAAAAAAATAACAAAGGTGGATTGTGTCAACTATTTCACAGATTGATTCGGGACTGCAAAAATACTAGCTTTTCTCTCCTTCCTTTTCTGTTCTCACATCTTCTTTACGACGAAATGCAAACCGCCGCGGCCTTTGAAAAATTCTTTTCAGATATTCCCGTTTCAACTACTAAATCCCTTAACTCATCGCCTTCTGTGGCTGAGTCTTTGCTAAAGGAAAATGTAAAATTTTGCGATTCGGAATTTAAAATTGAACATATTACATGTAGGGATATAATTAAAGTTTTTCACACTTTAAATGTAAAAAAGACTGCAGATCTGTGGGGTAATTCTGTAGAAGTTGCTAAGTCTATTATAGACATTGTAGCACCTACTCTAGTTCTTATCTTTAATAATTGTATTGACTGTGGGGAGTTTCCTGACCTTATGAAAAAAAGTAAAATAATACCTTTGTTTAAATCAGGTAGTACATCAGACCCCACAAATTATAGACCTATTTCAGTACTACCTACATTTAGTAAAATTTTTGAGAAATTAATTTTAGACCAACTGCAAAGATTTTTTAACAGACACAAATTATTACATAGCAAACAATTCGGTTTTACAAGGGGTCGTTCAACTACTGATGCCGGTGTTGAACTTTTAGGACATATTTATAATGCTTGGGAAGATAAATGCGATGCCTTGGGCATCTTTTGTGATTTGTCCAAGGCATTCGATTGCGTTCTTCATGAAACGTTAATCAGGAAACTCCGTCACTACGGGATCCGAAACACCGCTCTGGATCTTCTTACTTCATACTTGAGTAAAAGGATTCAGAGCGTTGACGTTAATGGAGAAAGATCTCCCGGATCTATCTTAACAATGGGAGTTCCACAGGGCTCAATTCTTGGTCCTTTCTTGTTTCTTATTTATATTAATGACTTGCCTTACCTCATAAAGGATAATCATGATATAGTGTTGTTTGCGGATGATACTTCACTTTTGTTTAAACTAAAACGTCAGCAGCTGGTTACTGACGATGTAAATAACGCAGTCTCAAAAATAGTTCGCTGGTTCAATGTTAATAATTTACTTCTTAATGAAAAGAAGACTAAATGCATTAAGTTTACGCTACCTCACGTTAGGCAGGTGAAAACGAATGTGTTGATAAAGGGCGAAGAATTGAAACTTGAAGACAGCACAGTATTCTTGGGCTTAACTTTGGATGCTAAGCTTCAGTGGGGCCCACATATTGATAAATTGTCAAAAAAGCTAAGCTCCGCAGCATACGCTGTTAGAAAAATTCGAAATTTAACTGATTTAGAGACAGCCCGTTTAGTATACTTTAGTTATTTTCATAGTGTGATGTCGTACGGTATTCTTTTGTGGGGAAATGCCGCCGACATGCAGACTATATTTGTTTTGCAGAAAAGAGCTGTTAGATCAATTTATAAATTAAGTCCGAGACACTCTCTCAGAGAGAAATTTAAGGAAATTAATGTTATGACTGTGCCTTCTCAGTATATTTATGAAAATCTTTTATATGCCCACAAAAACATAAAATTGTTTAAAAAATACAGTGATATCCATAATATAAATACTAGGAACAAACACAAATTTGTTGTACCTACAACAAGGCTCAAGAAAATAGGTGGCTCGTTCAGATGTCAATGTATACGCTTTTATAATAAACTTCCAAGCCATGTTCAAGATCTAAGCCTTAATAAATTCAAATCATTTATCAAACGTAAGTTGTGCCAGAAAGCTTTTTATACAGTCAAAGACTATATTGAGGACAAAAAGGCTTGGGACTGACCTGCTCCAATTTTTGCATACAGAGTGTTTTTTTTTTTTTTTTTGTTTGGTACGTAATTTTGTTTTATTTTATATACACTATGAAATTTCATGATTATGACATGAATATTTACTTTGTATAATATTATTATTATTTTAATTTCGTGTGAGGACTTAGTGGGTATTATTTCTATATATTTTGTCTATCTCAGTTATTTCATAGTTTTTTTATATCTGGCAGTTTGAGTACTTAAAGCGGCCTACCCAAATGTCCTTTCTTTGGTATTGTTCGTCGAATCGTTGAGCTCCTTACGTTTTGAGTTGAGCTGCATGATTAATGACAAATGCGTGCACTGACTGGACAGGCCCACTCAAATCTGTATGGTTCTTTCCTCAAAAGACCATTTCAGACACCTACCTACATGGTCCTCATATGATCTGTAAAATAAACAATGACATGAATACTTACCTAGGTATTATTTTATTGTTATTATTGTGAATGTTAAGACTATGTGGGTCATTTTATTTTTTACTTTTGTTTTTTTATATTTTATTATCTCAGTTAATTTTAATCGTAACTTGGTCTGGCGGTTTGAGTAATTATGCGGCCTATCCAATGTCCTTTCTTTGGTATTGTTCGTCGAATCGTTGAGCTCCTTATGTTTTGAGTTGAGCTGTACGATTACTGACAAATGCGTGCACTGACTGGACAGGTCCACTCAATCTGTGTGGTTCTTTCCTCAAAAGACCATTTCAGACATCAATCCACATGGTCTTAACATGATCTGACCAAGATTATGTCTGGACTTTAAAAGAGACTGTGACCTCTGAGTTTGTTTCGGCTTTTCTTCTCAGAGTAGTCAGATAGGAAACGCCGACCTCATCTAGTTTAAAAAAAAATGTTTGACGTGTAAAAGTGTTTGTACAAACCCACTTACAGAAATAAAAATCATTTATCATTTATCATTTAAAGCACACGAGTTCTAAGGTTGTAGTTCTGCTTAGAATGCATCATTTTGGAGTCATATGGAGTTACACGTTTCGGAGCGATGACGGTCGTCGTTGTGACCTGCTGTTTGCTTTTTTGTTTAAGTGTTTTCATTTAATCATCATCGCTTTAAAGTGTTGAGTTGTACTTCGGTCCTTCTCTCCCCTGTGCCCAGACCTCACGGGGACAAAACGCTCTGTCGTCCAAAACAAACATCTTGTGACGCATTTATCTTCTTGGAACGAGAAGAGACCCCTTCCCGATGGAATAGTTTGAGCGTACTGTGAGCACTGTCAAATTTATCCAAGATATCTGGTGTTATTGTCGAATCATTCAAGAATATTGCAGTGATTTTAGGATTTAAATAGTTGTGTTTTGCTTCTTTAAGACTCAATTCACAGTGTTTTAAATGAAATCTCTAAAATGTACTTTGGGCCCATTTCACTTCTTTTTTTGGGATAGACACAGTCTGTTAAATAAAAAAACTAACACAATTTTTTAAAGTATCTGCTTGATAGGTAGAAAAAAATACAAATACAAAAATAACAAAAGTTTTATGGTAAAAAAGGGTGATGACTAATGACTGACAGTTATTTTACGTGAACACAGTTAAGTTTGAAGATCACAATTTTTGGTTTCACCTTTGACTCCCTAACTAAGCAGGTGCCTTGGGGTACTTTGGCTTGTCGACAAATGTTAGAGAAATGTTTTGGGTGTAGGTCATGTTAGTTCCAGAAGCCATTTCTTTAGTACACTTTTTTGGCGAGCGGTTAACAAGTCTTTGCGAAACATACATCATCAGTAGGAATGGCTTTCATTTTGACAGTTCAACAACATTCATTGCGTTATTTACGTTATTGAGCAGACACATTTTTCAAACACATGAAGCAATGGATTAGCAACATCCTTGAAAATGTTACGCAATTAGGGCGCAGGTTAACATAAACAAATACAAAGCGGTGAATAGGACATTATTGTTCTCATCTATGCTGATTGGGCCAAATACTTACTTATAACAGAATAATAAATTGTTTCTTACCTACTCCCAAAACTAAATTCAGCTTGATCCTTGGCTGAAATTCGGTTAAAGTCAATTCCACCTCGATTTTTTTGCGATCGAATGATTGACACTTTCCATTGACCACGTTGAAGGATGCCATGTCCAGGTCTGACGCAATAATCAAGATGGACGTTATTCGCCTGTGTCAAATTGGCTCCCCATTTTGATTTCTTATTTGACTTAGTACCGAGTCGTACCCCGAAATTGAATTATCACTTTTGATAGCAATTTCCACTAAATTAAAACTTCATTAATAAAGAAAGAAAGTAAAGTACTTTCTGTACGGAAACTATTTATCCGGCTTTTAATAACTGAACAACACAAAGTGAAACCTGACTTCGGGACTAGGCGAAGGCTGGATATAGTTTACAATTCTCCCAAATGTAAAACTAGGTTTGCTCAGACATTTCCAAATTATCTTGGCCCCAGCATATATAATAAGATAAGCAAAAAACTAAAAATAAGAGATCTTAGCTGTCGCGAATGTAAAGAGTCTATTGAGGAATTTCTTAAAGAAAAACCTTATGAAGTGGAAAATATTTTGAGATGATATAATGTCACACACTCAAACACGCACACACTCACACACGCACACACACACACGCACACACACACACGCACACACACACACGCACACACACACGCACACACACACGCACACACACACATACACACGCGCACACGCGCGCACACACACACACTCACACACATTTAATACAAGAAAACACACAATATGTCTTGATAACTTAAAAGAAAGAAATACACGTTTTGTTTTATTTGATTTTGTTCTAAGCAATTTTTTACATTCATGTAATATTTTTTTAAATTAAATTAGCTTAATTTTTGGTTATATATAAACGAACAAGAAAACAATACAAATCATCTATAATTTTTACATATACTATCTGAACTTACCCACTACCCTAAAAGTAAAAATCAACTACTAACAACAATTTGAATTTGTAATGTGTGATGTATTTTATTTTACCCCCCCTTTTTTGCTTTGTATTACTTGAAAAGTGAGATTATCTAATTATTTCGTTCAAATCGGCTTTAATATTTATTGTAAACTGAGAACGAGGGAAACTGTCCCACCGTAATACAGTTTATAACTAGTATGGGGGTCAGGGTGAATCGGTTTCGTAACAACCAGAACTTATTATTGTGCACTGAGTTAATAATTGGGTATCTAATTGTTTAGATTCATATAAAATAAGGACTAATGTAGAATCTGTTATAAGGTTGTTATTCTTTTGGCAAAATAAAGATTATGATTATGATTAAGAGTGCACCGAGGGAACGATACATAACTGCGAAATAGGAGTGCTTAGCCTTTAGTTATGCAATTAATATTGTTTTATTTAAGGACTGGCCCCTCCCCGCGGTTTCACCCGCATAAATCATGATCCAGTGAGAGTATCAGGATAAAAAATACTCTGTGTTAATCCAGGTTATGAACTATCTGTGTGCCAAATTTAATTCAAATCCGTTTAGTAGTTTTTGCGTAAAAGAGTAACAAACATCGATACATCCATCCTCACAAACTTTCGCGTTGATAAAATTATTATTAGAAAAACACTACACTTCAGAAACACGATTACTTGTAGTTTCCTTGATAGAAAAAGGAGTAATCACCAATCCAATCTAAAAAAACAAATTTAAACCCTTAGACCCGTAAATACTTATTACGACCTATAAAGGTAGCAAGAGCTACTGCCGAGAAAGAGGTCCCAGGACCTCTCACGTTCTCGATTCCGAGGTCGGTCAAAGTGTTGTTGGGTTTTTCTATCTAGAATTTCTTAGTAGCAGCCCGGAGTCTGGATTTGTGCCCGTTTGATGGTAACAGGCTGGCCACCTATTACATGGGACTCAAGCATAACTGGCGATATGTGGGCGTGCTATTGGTACACCTCTGCCTAACCGTAATGTTATGTTAATACCGCACAGGGGGTACGGACTACTTAATTTATTAGGGCACCACAGGCAAGTCCGCTTAAGGAGACGACAACCTTACAGGTTGACCTGCGAGATGCCATACAAAAAAAAAACAAAAAACGGGACGGTTGGCGTAGTGGTTGAGCGATCGGCTGCTGCGCTGCGTGTCGCGGGTTCGAAATATTTGTATGACCTACAAATAGTTGTTCCGGGTCTGGGTGTCTTGTGTATGTGAGTTTTAATGTTTGTGAACGCACCCACGATACAGGAGTAATTCCTAGTGTGGGGCAACGTTTAAAAAAAAATACGGACGTGATTTAAGTTGGTGGTCACTTTGCTTACCAACTTATTATCCTCACTTGACTTGGCAGGTGACATGGCTTAACTGCAAAAGTGATTGGTAGTTACTTGCCAGATTTGAATCCAAATCCTCGTCGTTTTACCTTCGAACCATCACGACCCTTCCGCTGTTCCGACTGAATTTCACAAGTCGCAGCAAAATCTTAAAATACCACAATAAAAAACCACTAGAGTTTTTCTATCAGTTTATTTTATTTTTGTAACGTTGTTTGTCCCCGCCGGGACTCAAATTGACTACGTTACCGTTTAAAAGCCAGAAAATAAAATTGTTTCCACTAAGTGCACTCATTTCCCTGTCTCCGTTACTTTAAACATTGAATTTTCTGCGAAACCCGCTTGTTTTGTTATTTTATTTATTTTGTAGACGAACCCTAGATTGTTGCGGTTTGTCCTGAGTCCAGTAGAGTCGTATTTTAAATTAAGATATTTTTATAAATACCTTTCAGACAACAGATTGGTAGATCAGTTAGGACGTCGTTCTTTGGTAAAAAAAATACTAAGTAGTATTCAAATGCTTATGAGACTCAGTTGTGAAAAGGCTAGGCAAATGATTAACATTTCAATTAAAGGCACTAGCGCGACGCAACGAAATAAAGGCACCGCGTGTCGTGCGACGAGCGGTGCCTTTGTGCCGCGCTGTCTGTTATCATCACACCTGTATTGAGCGTGACATAAGGGCTCGTACTGACAGACGAGATTCGCGTCGCGCCTGTTTTTCTTAACACGTTACATCACGCCTGTTTAGTTTGCATCACGATGTAATCTAGATTGCTACTAATATTTGATCTGTTATATAAAAACATTAAAACACATTAAACTGGCAAAATATGTGATAGGGGACGAGATTATTGCCATCAACAGAGCACAAACTCCAACTTCGAGCTGCTAATTAGAAATTCCTGACTTGAAAACCCAATAGCACTATGCCCGACCGGAGAATCGAAGCAAAAACCTCACACTCAGCAGTTGTGCTTGCGACTACTAAATCAACTGGGCAGTTCAAATACTTAGTCAGATAATAGGTAGACAGGTAAGATAGGCCAGTCATTCCAAGTAAGATTCCTTGTGTTGTCATCTGACATTATGCTGAGCTGAGGCCCTTTTGGCATGACTATATTTGTTTTCTATTTTTATAGTTTTAAGGTGTATTTTTTTGGTACTGTAATGCCAATAAACGCATTATCCTTTCGGAATCAGAATCATTTATTTGTAAAACATAGGTTAAATTTAAATGTCAGAAATAATAATTATGAGTTGCGCTATGTTTTGTCATTGATGACAGTGAAGATTGACATATATATACATATATACGGGTATGTATGTATGTATCGGGATAGGCCCTCATCAGCGATATTACACTTGCACTTTTGCAAGTAGGCGTGGATTGTCGGGCGAAGAAAATAGAGATACTAGTTCACAATCACTTTATTGCACTCACAATTTCTTATAAAATAATCACCATGAAATAACCTGAAGGCAGAGGTCCGACATATTAAATGAAAGTATGAGATATAGCAGTAACCAACTTATTTATTCCGACAGCTTGTTAATTAATTAAATAGATCGCGATAATAGCTCTAGGCGCTACAGCAGGCGCACCGGGCCGAGCCTGCCACAAGAATGATCCCCCTCTTCGCTGCGCACTAGCTTACATTAAGTTGCTTGAAAAGTGGGGAGAGTGGGGAGGCGAACGTCCCGCTTTGCAAAGCGTAACTCGGCCCGCTGTACCTACACGCTGTACTAACGGTGACGCCGACATATGTATGTTCATGAAGACAAACAAAATCCACCATTGAAAACAAACAAAAAATAATAATAGCAATACAAAAGACATAACATTAGATTAGTAATAGTTACTAGTACAGTGTTTCATCATTTAAATAATCATCTAGGTCATAGTAATACGTACTTCTCAACTAATAATTTATGAAAACACTTCTTTTTTTTATGGCATGCTTCTACATCGACATCGGGTATTTTGTCATAAATTTTCGGAGTAACACCATCGAAGCTCTTTTTCATTAATGATGGATTGCATTTTTTTTTGTCGTACACAATTGGTTTTTATATTGAGTACGGATTGGGGTCTTTTTAACTGCTGACAATTTAGTAAATAAATGTCGATTTGATTTTATAAAACAATGCAGTTTCCAGCATTTATCTAACTGGTAACATTAAAATCTTAAATTTCTTAAATTAGGGAACGCAGCTGTCTGTTAGTTTTAAGTTACACATGTACACATCTTTTTTGCATCCTGAATATAAGTCCCCTTTTTATTTTTTTAAATACTGGTATTCAACTGCATTGTTGAGAAAAGTCTAAACATACGGCAATGACTTTTCCTTTTACACTTAAAGGTTATTTGATTCTCAATTCAAATTACAAAATCGTCTGTTGCACAAAATATACACATTGCATCATATAGTTTCCTGGAACATGATTTATTGAGTAGGTACACTGACATGCATAATGCATGCAAATCGAAACTATCCTACTAATTAATATTAACAATTAATTTATTTATTATTTATTAATAATATCATTGACTGCCGCGTTGGTCTATTGGTCGCAAGAGCTACTATTGAGCATGAGTTCCTAGGTTCGATTCTCAGGTCGGGCAAAGTGTTATTTGGTTTTTCTATCTAGAATTTCTCAGTAACTGCACGGAGTTTGGACTTGTGCCCGATTGATGGCAAAAGGCTCGCCCCATATTACATGGGACTTAAACATAACTGGCGAAATGTGGGTGTACTATAGGTACACCTCTGCCTAACCCTTCTGGGATTACAGTTGTAACGTTATGTTATGTAATAATATCATAAATGCAAAAGTTTGTGAGGACGGATGTTTGTAACTCTTTCACGCAAAAACTACTGAACGGATTTTACTGAAATTTGGCACACAGGTAGATTATAACCTGGATTAACAAATAGGATACTTTAACAGCTAGACCAAACTTCTTAAATAATATTATATACCTATGCGCAAGTTATGCGTTTGTTTCTTTGTTACGCTTTCGTGCCAAAACGGCTTAACGGATTTGTATGAAATTAGGTACACAGACAGACCATGACTCAGGTAAGGATATAGACTACTTTTCATCCTGAGCGCAGACGAAGACGAGGGCAACAACTAGAATGATATTATAAGGAGAAAAGATATCACATCTAGCATGTTGGCGTGGCGTAAGCCGCGGCTGCTGGTGGTGCCGAGCGCGCGCACCGCTGACGCGCGCGCTGTGCACGCTCAACTTGGTAGCAGATAGAATAGACTTGTTTTCTTGTACACTGATTGACTTAACTCTGGCGACTTATAGGGTGTTGTGTTGTTTTAGTTAAGTCAAAATTAGGTGTCATGTTTGTTTATTTTATTGTGAATTAAGTTTATAATTAGTATATTTTTACTTAACTATCGCGTACCTGTAAAGATAGATTTAAGGTTTTATAATAAATAAATGTTTGTTTGTTACGCTTTCACGCTAAAATAATTGAACGGATTTGGATGAAAATTGGCACATGGGTAGACTTTGGCCTGAATTAAAGCATAGAATATTTTTTATCTCGATATTCCTACGATATCGAGACTTATGCAGGTTAAATGAAACCGTATCTCACGTTACAAAACATAGTGCCAGAAAACTTCAATATTGTAGCTCTCCATTTGGCATTTTACTGCGAACAATATGTATGATAAAATTCTGCTTTCATATATTCCTAAACCCCAGGAAATCCTTCTCTAAAGTTATGAAACATACAAAGTAAAAATTCAAAAAGGTAAAAAGAAATTGCTTTAAAAGTAGTAAACAATATAACCCACCTAACATTGTTGATTGCCTTTCGGAAGTCGGTAATTTGACAGTAAATTGTCAATATTTCTTTACGTGATTGTAGTAAATTACCATATTTAGAAATAATAATAGTTATAAGGAGTCCCTCTTTTTATTATTATGGTCGTGTTACGTAACTTGGTCATTTGTGGTTGTAATAGCTCGAAGGGGAAGAATCATTATTGTAATAATGTTCTATTTTTGAGTTGAATTGTGATTTTGAAGTTTTTTTTGTACATTATTTTTGAAGTTTGTAAAAAATCGTACAGAAGTCTGGGTTTTGTTCTTCGACGGGCATCAAGTTATACTAATATGAAAGCAGTTGTAGCATTGTATAATGCGCTTATAAGAACTCAGTTAGAATTTAATGGTGTCAAATGGGCCCCGCATGAGACTAAATATAACCTCATGTTGGAGCGTATACAAAACAAATTCACCAGATTTTTGTACATGAAGCTTTACGGTGTGTATCCCTTATATCCGTTAATGTACCCAACCTTATTCGTTATTGGTATGGTTGGGTACAACAAACTCGAGACAAGGAGGGACTTAGCTATAACCACATATGTATTCCAACTATTACGCGGTAAGACTTATAATCCCGGTGTTTTGAAGGAGATTTGTCTGAATGCACCTGACAATTACGCATTGCGACGCAGGAAGCCACGGTTACTAGCAGTGCCACACGCACGAACCAACTTACTCAGCAAAGCGCCACTGACGCGCGCCTTGCTGGCACTTAATGACACTGCTGACATAATCGATTTATTTTCCTGCTCTCTGAATGAATTCACAAAAATAATATTGTATGTTTTATGTTATTTAAGATAGTATAATAAGGACCACGCTACCGCATTAGGAATATTCCTGTAATGATAGCAGTGATTGTAGAAATATAAATAAATAAATAAAAATAAATAAATAAGTTGTAGACAAGTCCGTTTACCTGGGACAAACTGTCCAGTTACGTAAGTCCAACTTTGACTCGGCTGGGCAGCGTTCGGGGTGCTGCGAAATATCTTGTCGTCCCACATACCGCGGTGTCTCGAGACGAAAGACGTGTTGCCAGTGGTGACCTATGGCACTGTAACGTGGTCGCTCACAATGTGCCTTATTGGAAGACTCGAAGTCACCTTAAAATCAATGGAGAGGGCTATGCTTGGAGTTTCCCTACGTGATCGAATCAGAAATTAAGAGATCCGCAGGAGAACCAAGGGTACATAGCCCGAAGAACTTCCAAACTTAACTGGCAATGGGCAGGGCACATACTCGCAGAACATATGCCCGGCGGAGTCGAAAGCTTCTGGAGTGGTGACTGCGTACCGCAAGACGTAGTGGTTGGAAGGCCTCCCACAAGGTGTTCCGATGATCTTGTGAAGGCCATAAGAATCCGCTGGATGCGGGAATCACAGAAAAGGTGGAAGTAGCGGTTCCCATGGAAAATACTGGTAAATCGCTCCATCTAGTTTGACTGAACCCCAACATTTATGTGAAGATTTGCTCTAACTTTGTATAAGTTAGAGCAAATCTTCACATACTTAAAGCAAATGTTCACATTCTTAGTAAGAGCGAATGTTCACATACTTAGAACAAAGGTTTACATAGTTAGAACAAATGTTCAGATATTTAATAAGAGCCAATGTACACGACCCCATCGTCCACGATTTCCGCGGCGAAGTGCTGGAGTACGAAGCGGTCTACGAGCATGAAATAATGATAAATGATTTTATTGCTGTAAGCAGGTTTGTGCAAAAACTTTTACACATCAATCATATTTAAAAACTAGATGAGATCGGCGTTTCCTATCTGACTACTCTGAGAAGAAAGGCCGAAACAAACTCAGAGGTCATAGTCTCTTTTAAATTCCAGACATAATCTTGGTCAGATCATGTAAAGACCGTGTAGATTGATGTCGGAAATGGCCTTTTGAGGATTCTGTGTGGTTCTTCCACACAGAATTAGTGGACCTGTCCAGTCAGTGCTCGCATTTGTCAGTAATCATGCAGCTCAACACAGAACAAGGACCTCAACGATTCGACGAACTTTGCCAAAGAAAGGACATTTGTGTACAGGCCGCATAAATTACTCAAACTGCCAGATCATGATTAATACTATCTTCACGTTCACAATAATTAAAATATTGTAATCACACTCACAGTTTGGTCACTCACAAGCAACTGCTGCTGTAACCTCCTCTCTCTCTCCTCTCTGATACTTTGAATGAACTGCTTGGCCATTTGGTTGTCTTCTCGCGGCAACTTACTAAAATCGGTCGTGACGTTGGGTGGTTATGCGAGTCCCGCCTCGGTGTTTTTCAGCCACTTCACCAGTAGCACGATAACGTGACCATAGCCTTGATATCAGGTTTTTGGGGTTCCGTACCTCGAACGGAAAAAACGGAACTCTTATAGGATCACTTTGTTGTCCGTCTGTCTGTCTGTCAAGACCCTTTTTCTCAGGAACGCGTAGAGGTATCATGCTGGAATATATATCAAATACTCAGGTTTACTGTCCCTTGGAGCTGTGAAAAAATCAAACTTCTAAACTAACGCAATCAAAAGATACAGCCGTTTATGCCGCAAACTTCCGAAAATTTTCGACACTAGCAAGGGTATATCTTATAGCACAGATAAAGGAAAAATTGCGAAAACTGTAAAATTTTAGTTACTTACATCATATAATAAACATTTTTAATAATTTTTAACTTACTACCCTTACCTAATGAACGCGTGTGAACGTTTACTTATATACCTACAGGTTTGTACGGAACCCTCGGTGCGCGAGTCCGACTTGCACTTGGTCGTATTTTTTTTTTTTACATTTCCTCTCTCGTTAAATGATGCCGCCGCATGGTGCAAACAGTTGCATAAATTCGAAATTAACTGCTAACTTTTTATAAAAATCCGTCCTTGTCGTAAAAGTCGACCCCAACTTACTTACTTGAGAAAAAGTTAGACAGGTAATAATATTTTGTAACATAACATCACGCCTGTAATCCCAGAAGACCCACTTTTGAGCTGAGCATGAGGTCGTGGGTTCGATTCCCAGGTCGGGCAAAGTGGGGTCGCATGTTGAAGAGCCTCCACGCGGCGCACCCTGGGCAACGTCAGCTCCAACTGTCCACCTGCTTATGGTGGACAGTTGGGGTTGGCGGCCAATCTTCAACAAACGGGGAAGGGTCATGGTTCCAATCATCGTTCATTTATATTGGTCGATGAAGGGAACCGGGCTAGGGTTGGGGCGGCCAGTCCGTCGTCGGGATAGGTCTGGTGGCCATCTCCGTCCACACCCTCTCTGTTTGCAGAGGGTGAGTTTTGTGGGCGTCGAGTGGGAAGGGGAGAGGAAGACAACCTCTTTAAAAAATTACCCCAATCCCAAGGTCGAGCGTGCCGAGGGGATGAATGGCCGGAGGGAATCCGGTCACTAGCGCTGGGGAGGGTTATCAGGGGAAATAGGGACCACACCCTTCAAAGGAACAAAATGAAAAATGAAGACAAATGTGAAAAAACTACCCCAGGGCGGTACCGGCTGCTTAGCAGCCGGAGAATCCGCCACGTTCCCTTTGGGAACGTCAAGCCCCCAATCGTATTCTGGGGGGGGCAACAAATGTCTTTCGAGCCGAGGAGGCTCATCGCGCACTCGTTCATTCGAGGACGAGGAGAAGGAGAGTCGCGAAAAGGAGGCGAGTGATGCGCGGTCAGATTCTGACGCTGCATCTGGCGCGGAGAGCTCCTTTAAGAGCCCGGAGCGCGTAGTGGTGGGGGTTGCAAGGAAGGACAAAAGGTTCTTCCTGAAGCGGCCCAAACCGGGGGATGGCCAGGGGTCACTCTCGGATGGCGGGATGGCCTCGGCCCGAAAAATTGGTCGGCGGGGTGGGGTCCGAGGAAGAGGCGGAGGGCTCACCACCCAGGAGGACAGGGAGCCAAATGCAGCCAGTCCAGCCGAGCCAGCCGAGCCAGCCCCGCGAGCCGGGAGGCTCGCTACGAAGGGACGCCGCCCTGAAGTGGCCAGCCGCAGTACAGCTCTTTCAGAGTCGTCAGGTGGTGAGACGGACGCCGCTGGCGGCTCGAAATCGGAGCGATCGGCCAGATTTGCGGAGGTCGTGGTTGCCGCGATCAAGGGTGTGGCCTTGAAGAGGGTTCAATCCTCTAAAGACAAGGCCATATCCGCAGCCACGGCCTCCATTATGGAGGCAGCGGAGGCCATTCATTTCGGTCCTCCGACGGACGGTATGTCCGAGATGCGGGCTGAGATCGCCCGCCTGACTACCGCCATGGAGCTTCTCCGAAAGGAGAACGAGGAGCTCCGTGCAGACCTGGCTAAGAGCCGAATAGTGGGCCCCAGGGAGGTCCCGCTAGTAAGGGCGCAGCATGGGCAGGGCCAGCCCGTCTCTGCCGAGGACCGGGTTCTGACCCTGGTGCGGCAGGAGCTGGCTTCCTTTCAGAGTAGGTTTTCTGCTCTGGAAGCCATTGTCCTGCGCCCCCCACTAGCGGCAAGTCAGCCGGCCTTGGCCCAGCGAAAGGCGGCCTCGTATGCTGCCACCGCGGCCAAACCAGGGCCCTCCGGGCACACCAAAAGTGGGGCCGTGGCGGGCCCGCCCCTGGCGAAGGCGCCGCCGCCCCAATCCAAGAAGGGTGGGGTGGCTCCTCAGATGGCGAAGAACTCGGCCCCGGCGGCGAGACGGCCGCCCCCGCCTTCAAAATCCCCTCCGGCCGACGCCGAGTGGGAAGTAGTCGGGCAGAAGGGCAAAAAGAGTAAGGCAGCAAGGGCGGCCAGGAGGAAAAACAGGCGGCAGCGGCGCAAGGACCGAAACGTCGCGGCTAGGCTCCGTGCCCCGAAGTCCGCAGCTGTAGTTATCACACTACAGCCGGAAGCGGAAAAGAAGGGCATGACCTACCGCGAGGTGCTCGGCAAGGCGAGGACGGCGGTGAACCTCCAGGAGATCGGCGTCACCAATGGCCTCCGGTTAAGGGTCACTGCGACTGGGGCCCGGATGCTGGAGGTCCCCGGTGCGGCCAGCGGCCCAACCGCAGACGCTCTGGCTGAAAAGCTAAGGGCGTCCCTGAATGCGGACGAGGTCCGAGTGTCCAGGCCCACCAAGTGCGCTGACATGCGCATCCTGGGCCTGGACGACTCCGTGACGGAGGAAGAGGTCGTGGCTGCCGTTGTTAGGACGGGGGGGTGCTCTGCCGAGCAGGTTAGGGCGGGCACCATTCGTCCTGACTTCACGGGGATGCAATCCATTACGGTGAGCTGCCCCGTGACGGCGGCCCAAAAAATTGCCGGAGAGGGCCGAAGGCTCCTGGTGGGCTGGGTTTCCGCGCAGGTGAAACTGCTTGAGCCCAGACCTCTGAGGTGCTTCCGCTGCCAGGTGGGCAACCACGTGGGAGTACAATGTACCTCGGAGGTGGACCGCAGCGGTCAATGCTTCCGATGTGGTCAACCCGGTCACAAGGCTGGTTCGTGCAATGCCGCGCCGCACTGCTTCATATGTGCGGCAGCTGGCAAGCCGGCCGATCACCGGGTTGGGAGTAAGGCCTGCGTTCCACCAGCCAAAGCCAGGGGTAGGGGCAAGCCCACCGCCGTCAAAGCTGCATCCGCCGCCACTACTGCCGCCGCTGCCGCCTACATCACCGTCGTCGCCGACGCAACTGTCGTGGCAGGTCCTTCACAGGGGGCTCGGGAGGGGGCTGAAATGGAGTGTCATTAATGGCCCCATTACGCCTCCTCCAGGCGAACATCAACCACTGCGCCTCTGCTCAGGATCTGTTGCTCCAGAGCATGGCGCAGTGGTCTATTAACATCGCCGTGGTCGCTGAGCCGTACTTTGTCCCGCCCAGGGATGACTGGGTGGAGGACCTGAGCGGCTCAGTGGCCCTAATTTCGTCGGGCGCCGCCGGTACCCTGTCCCTCGAGGCCGTCAAGAGGGGACGGGGTTGCGTGGCAGCACGGTTCGGGGAGATAGTCGTGGTAGGGGTGTACTTCTCTCCGAACCGAACTCTCGCCGAGTTCCACAACTCCCTAGCGGAGTTGAGAGTCGTCGTCGTCGGGTTTCGTTCCCTCCCCGTGCTCGTCCTCGGGGACTTCAATGCCAAGAACTTGGCTTGGGGTTCCCGGCTCACGGACACGCGGGGCGGGATGGTGGAGGACTGGGCTCTGGAGACAGGCCTGGTCGTCCTAAACCGGGGTTCTGTCCCAACGTGTGTGCGTATGCGGGGTGAATCAGTGGTGGACATTTCGTTCGCCAGCCCCGCTCTGTCGCCGCACGTCATTGACTGGCGCGTCATGGAGGGGGTGGAGACCTATTCCGACCACCGGTACATCCGGTTCGACGTCTCCGCCCAGACCTCGAGCGCGCCGGTCCGACAGGCCCCGAGTGGTCCGCGGTGGGCGCTGAAGCAGCTGGACCGGGAGCTCCTCCTGGAAGCCTCGATCGTGCAGGCCTGGGTGTCACCACCGGATAGGCCTGCTGACATCAACGACGAGGCGGAGTGGTTCCGGGAGGCCATGTCCGAAATATGTGACGTGGCAATGCCCCGGGTCCAGCCCGGACGTGCTTGGCGCCAGGTGTGCTGGTGGTCGCCGGAGCTGACGGCTTTGCGCAAGGCGTGCGTGGCTGCGCGACACCTGTACACCAGGCACCGCAGGCTACGTATTCGCCCTCCGAATACGGAAGCCATTCAGGCGGAGCTGTACGAGGGGTACAGAGCGGCGAAGACCGCCCTCCAAGCGGAGATCCTGCGGGCCAGGGCTCTGGCCCGCGAGGAGTCGCTGGAGACTCTGAACAGGGACCCGTGGGGACGCCCCTACAAAATGGTGCGGGATAAACTCCGCCCATGGGCTCCCCCACTGACGCAGAGTCTCCGGCCCCAGCTCATGGAGGAGGTGGTGAGCACTTTGTTCCCTTCGCGGGGGGAGCATACTCCCCCGCCCATGACTCCGCCTACTGCGGTGTCGGATGCGGACCACACTGCCGACGACGACGACGATGCTTCGGAGGTGACCGGGGTGGAGCTGAGAGTGGCGGTACATAGGCTTAGTGCCAAAAATACCGCCCCAGGACCCGACGGCTTACCTGGAAGAGCCTGGGTTCTGGCCATGGAGGCTCTCGGGCCTCGACTTATGGGGCTCCTAAGCGCATGCATGGAGGAGGGCCAGTTCCCACTTCGCTGGAAGACGGGGAAACTGGTCCTCATTAAGAAGCCGGGGCGCCCTGTGGACTCTCCGTCCGCTTAC
The DNA here is from genome assembly GCA_963555695.1 of Dasypolia templi. Taxonomy (NCBI): domain Eukaryota; kingdom Metazoa; phylum Arthropoda; class Insecta; order Lepidoptera; family Noctuidae; genus Dasypolia; species Dasypolia templi. The sequence continues at coordinate 8,603,874 of OY743162.1, read as the reverse complement.
CGGCCCATCGTTCTGCTCGACGAGGTGGGCAAGCTCTTTGAAAGAGTTATTGCAAACCGCCTTGTCGGGCGGCTGGTGCGGGTGGGGCCGGATTTGGCGGAGAGCCAGTTTGGTTTCCGCAGGGGGCGCTCTACGGTGGACGCCATCATGCGCGTGCGAGCCCTCACGACGGGGGATGCTGTTGCCCGGGGTGGGGTCGTCTTGGCGGTGTCTCTAGACATCGCCAATGCCTTCAACACCCTGCCCTGGAGTTGCATCAGGGAGGCATTGCGGTATCACCGGATGCCGACCTACCTCTGTCGCGTGGTCGAGGCCTATTTGACGGACAGGGCCGTCATCTACCCCGGTCACCGGGGAGAGTGGAACCGGCGAGAGATGTCGTGCGGTGTCCCACAGGGATCGGTCCTGGGGCCGCTTCTGTGGGATATCGGTTACGACTGGGTGCTGCGCGCCGACCTCCCGAATGGCGTCAGCGTGGTGTGCTACGCTGACGACACGCTGGTCCTGGCACAGGGGAGGTCGCACCAGGAGGCGGCCGAACAAGCGACACTCGGGGTTGCGACAATCGTCGAGAGGATCCGGCAGTTGGGACTCGAAGTGGCCCTGCACAAGTCCGAGGCCATGTGTTTTCATGGTCCTCGGAACGCGCCACTGTCGGGTTCCCAGATAACGGCGGGAGGGGTTCACATCGGCGTCGAGTCGACGATGAAGTACCTGGGACTCGTCCTCGACAGCCGGTGGAACTTCGTGGAGCATTTCCGACGTTTGGCTCCCAGACTGGAGCGGGCTGGGGCTGCCTTGAGGCGGCTCCTGCCCAATCTAGGGGGTCCAAACGCCTCCTGCCGGAGGCTCTACGCGGGAGTCGTGCGGTCCATGGCTCTTTACGGGGCACCGGTGTGGGCGCGTTCTTTGAGGCGCCGACCGGCCCGCAGGTTGAACGCGTCCCAAAGGGTCATGGCCATCCGGCTGGTCCGGGGATACCGCACGGTCTCATGCGAGGCGGCGAGCCTCCTTGCCGGATTGCCGCCATGGGATCTGGAGGCAAAAGCCCTCGCGCACGTATGGGAGTGGCGCGAGGAGGCAAAACGCCGGGGTGTAACTCCGCTGCCGCGACAAATCACGGTACAGCGGACAGAGCTCCGGCGGGATCTCATGGCGACATGGAGGGTGCGATTGTCGCAACCCAGTGCTGGGCACGCCACAATAGCGGCGGTAAGTCCCCTCTTTGAGGAGTGGTTGGAGAGGCGCCACGGCGTCCTCACCTTCCGCCTGACACAGGTCCTCACCGGACACGGTTGTTTCGGGAGGTTCCTGTTTCGCATAAGGCGGGAGGAAACGCCCGGGTGTCACCATTGTGTGGATCGCCCGGAGGACACGGTGGAGCATACGGTGGAGGTATGCCCAGCTTGGGCGGAGCACCGCAGTGTCCTCGCGGAGGCGATTGGCGGCGGCGATCTCTCGCGTCCGGCCCTGGTCCAGGCCATGGTACGGAGCGAGAGGGAATGGAAAGCCGTCACCTCCTTCTGCGAAGCAGTAATGCTCGCAAAGGAGGAGGCGGAGCGCGTGAGGGAGAGAGCCTTGCGCCCTCACGCCCCTAGTCGCCGCAGGAGACGCCCTGGGCGTCGGGAATCGCAAGCAGATTCCCGGCCACCGTAGGCGCGGGCTTGCGGACGGCGAGCCATGGGTAGCTCGCCGTCCGGTAAGGACCAGGCCCGGGTCGACGGCGCGTTGTGTTCCACGCGCGCCTCAAAGAGATGTCAGCACAAAATGACGGGGTCCGATAGGGCCGACGCCTCAGGGTCGCGGGTTATTCCACAGAGAAAACCGTGGCCCTGGCACAGGCAACTGAAGGAACACGGTGGGTTTTAGTCAGCAACCCGCAGTCTGGATTTGCACCCGGTTGGTGGCAATAGGCTATTCGCCCCCTATTACATGGGACTTAAGCATAACTGGCGAAAAGTGGGTGGAGTGATATTTTTATAGTGTAAAAAAACTACAAATTTTTGTTAGACTACGTATTTATGACTAGCTGAAACTATTTATTTATCTAACTATACACTGTTCGTGTATAGATAGATAAATATTATCACTGAAACGCTGAAACAACAAAAAAAGGTTGTGATGACAAAATTCAAAAACAATTTCCTGTTAATTATAAAGAGTGTGGGTGGAAACACTGAAAAATTTATTGGCGTTTTCACTAATCACCAAATATTTTAGTGGAATTCCTATTTTGGCCATTTCAGAACGGAGAGTAGGCTAATATTTTATTGTGATTAACATTTTCAAACTAAAATATGCTTCCTAATTTCTGTAATAGGGAAAGTTTGAGGATTCATAACCGGTACCCGTTATATCAGTGGGATAGGCTTAACAAAAGACGAAAGATATCTGTACTGTATCTGTTTATTTTATTTGTCTGAGTATAAATAAGGTTATAGAGCGATAGATTAATAAAAAATACTAGTGGTATTTACGGTTTGCCAAGCACAAAAGTGCTGATAAAATGGAGCTAGCAAAGCTGAACACATTTCCAGATTAGACCATTGTTAAAAAAAACGCTGTTTTGTCCGAAGAGACAGTACAAGGAGTGGGAAATAAACATAATTTCCACTTTTATCCATAACAACCAAATGTCAAAATAAAGTCGTAACCGTAAAATGACGTTTCAGTCAACTATAAAAGCTAGTCTCATTCATACTTCAACTACCATCCATTGTTTACAAGGCTAGTATAAGTAATTGTTAAAATTTCACACCGTGAGTTAAGTCCGGACTTAATTCAAACACGACTAGGTAACTAATTCTAAGTTCTAAGTTTGTACGTAAATCTTTTGTTTTGTTTCACTCACTTGTACGGTGACAGGAGAAGTTTGGATTTGTTTTAAAATTTATTCCAGAGAACAGCGAGAACATTGCCATTCTGTTTCCTCTCGCAGTCGTTGTTTGAATTCTAAATGGGCAGAAGTTTTCTGTGCGTTCGCCATCTTTTGAACGGACGAAAAAAGTCGCTCTAATGGTTACGGAAATTAAATTTCTGGTGAATTGATATACATAATGAGTTTTTATGAAGAACTGTGTAATTCAGACTTCAGATGATTCTGAAATTTTGGCTCAATTTTTTGGCACGCGTTTGGAATGGGCTGTTGAGTAAATCTGAGTTTTAGTGTAGTATTTTACTGCTAATAAGGATATATTTTTGCTCTAAACTGTTTGCGAAATTGCGTGTAAGTTCTGTAGCAATTTTTCATTTAAATTGAATTGACGGCGCTTTGTTCCTAAATGTCTCCTACATTAAGAAATATTTTACTATTGGATTGTTCTTTGAAGTAGGACCCATTGTTTCAATAACTATTCGTTAGCTAAATATAATTTTTCGGACTTTATTTCCGTTTTGAACTCAGAATAGTGGAGTTGTCATCAACTGCTAAATTTCAGTTTTCAGCATTTCAGTTCTTAACTTTTTCCTATATTCATAACAGATGACAGATGGTCTAACAGAAACTTATGATTTTCATTCCCACTGTACAAAAATATGAGAATTCATACAATTTCAGTGTATGTCAGTGGAGTGCTTACCGCTGTAGCTTGTCAGTCACAATCGTGGACCGCAAGTGTTTTTATTTTCTCGTGAAAATCAAAGCCCGGTTGTTGAAATATATTTTCTAGTTTGATTTCTATTGTATTGTGTTGGAAAAGATTTTGTTAGGTGGTACTTTTTATTGATTTTGGTAAATTCTGCTCATTTATTTTAAGAGGCTGACAGGAGCTAATTCGCGGTCACTGTCAGACTGCATAGAAAAGAAAGAGAAGCGCGATGACACAACGCTGGTAATTTATTGCAAAACCGAAGCAATTATCTGTTTACACAAAATCTATTGATTTAACAAAAAAAAAAAAAAGTTCCTTGTAAATAATCTGACAAAATAACAGAATTATGGCATGTATATTAGTATGGTTTTAATCGTTAAAAGAAATTTTAAAGGTATCTTCGTGTCTCTTTTCTATGGTATCAAATAAGTTGTATTATATTTTCATCACACTATCTAACTGGCATATATCCTAAAGAATATCATATATTTTTCTGATTTTGTTTACTGCAGTGGATCATATACTTTTAGGCATTATAACATAAAACATAACGTAGCATCATCCTGTAATAACCGAAGGCTTAGGCAGAGATGTACCTACCTACAGGACACCCACATTTTGCCAGTTATGTTTAAGTCCCATGTAATAGAGGGCGAGCCTATTGCCATCAACCGGGCACAAATCCAGACTTCGGGCTGCTACTGAGAAATTCCTAATGGAGGACCCCAAAAACACTTTGCCCGACCTTGGTCTTGAACCCAGGACCTCGTGGCGCTTGCGACGACTAGACCAAAGAGGCAGTAGACAGACAAGTTAATTCAATAGTACTCATATCTAACTAGCTGTTGCCCGTGACTTGGTCGGCGATCCAGAATAAAAAGTAAACTATATCCTTACCTAGGTAATGGTCTATTTGTGTGCGAAATTTCATCCAAATCCGTTTAGCCGTTTTACCGTGAAAGCGTATTAACAAACAAACTTACTTTAGCATTTTACAATTTTATTATACACTCGGTTCCAAAAATAACGGGTCACATAAGTTCGAATATCTATAAAACTGTAAGAATTAGATCAATGAATAAAAAAACTGAATAAAGACTATTTAGTTGCGCTTCTTATTACATACTTTTTATACAGGCTGATGAATGAAATTTATTTACAAAGAAACTAAATTTTAAAAATGGAAATTAATGAAAACAAAATTTTTGCTTTATGTCATTATGGTTTCTTTCCATTTCTATTCTGTCGCAAAAAAAATATTGTGAACGACTTCCACGTGCATAATCAGTATTCTGTGAGGTGGAGCATGGCAGTCACGTTAGATGAATGTACCAGAATCCTGACTTTCATGGAACTTGGGCGGAGCTAGCGTGAATAAGCAAAAAACATTGGTGTATCTTTGTCGACTGTTCAGCGGGTAGTCCAGCGGTACCGAGAGACTGGATCGCACCTTCGGAGACCAGGAAATGGCAGGCCAAGATGCACAACGGCCAGGGATGACAGATACCTGGTGGCTACAATGCTCCGAAATCGTTTTAAAACTGCAGTTGGTCTAAAAAACCACTTTATTCGCTTTGGTGGTAGAATTTTAAGCGCACAAACAGTGAGGAGACCTCTGGCTGAGGCAAACCAAAGGCATTAAGGCCCGCAAATGGTCCCAAACTGGAACGGCAACATCGAATTGCAAGATAGAGATACGTGCGCGAGCACCAACACTGGAAACTGGACGATTGGTCTAGGGTAATGTTGGTGTCACGGACGAATCAAAATTCATGCTTTACAAGCTAATGGTAGGCAGTTGGTGTACAGAAGACCAGGGGAACGCTTCCATCAAGACTGTGTGGAGGAAAATGTGGCACACGGCGGAGGCTCAATACATGTTTGGGCCGGAATTTCTGCCGAGGCCCGCACGGAGCTCGTGCTAATTCAAAATGGCACTCTGAATGCAGAGAGGTACGTGGAGGAGATCCTGAATGAGCATGTGGGACCTTTCATGGCGAGGATGGACCGGGATGGCATAATAATGCATGATAATGCGCATCCCCATACCGCCGGAATTGTAAATGAATACCTTGGAAAGGTCGGTATCGAACTGATGCAGTGGCCAGCGCGAAGCCCTGATTTAAACCCCATAGAGCATGCATGGGACGAGCTTGAGCGTTGCGTAAAACGTCGTAACTCCCCACCAATCACGCTACCCGAGCTCAGACAAGCACTGGTGGAGGAATGGGAAGCCATTCCTCAGAACCGGCTCCGAAATTTGGTGTCCAGCGTGCTGAAGCAGCCGCCTGGAAGCTGCAAGAAGAGCTCGGGGAGGCAATATGAAGTATTAAAATTATGCATGTAATGAAAAAAAGCAAAAAAAAACATACAATTTTTTTAAGTTGCAGAAAAAAAAGTCTTTTTTTTTTGAGAATAAGAATTATGGAGTACATAAGTTTCAATTTATTCATTTATTGTATCATTAAATGCCCAATCGAACAGTATTCGTTTCGTTATGATAGCACACGTAGTTCGGGAGATTTCGGACTTTTGTGACTGACCCGTTATTTTTGGGGCCGAGTGTAGTTATGGAGATAGGATTAGAAAAGTAGCCTGAAGGTATTAAAAGATTTTTTACGAGTAGGTAAACGATGAAACTCGTTTGTTCCCACTAGTTCGACTCATTAGTTCGATCGACGAACTAGTGAGATTTTTTTTCTCAACTGTTCGACCGTCACGTGATCAAATATATTTACCGCAAATTAAAAAAAAAACTAACAAAAACTTTTCCGCATGTTTTTAAGTAAGATTGCTAGGCGCCTAGAATCAGTTCTATTTTAAAAAAATACTAACAAAAACTTTTCCGCATGTTAATTGTATTTGAGCATCAATATCGGCTTGTAAGTTTATTTTCTGAATGTTACTAAAAAACATTAAATTATATAATAAAAAAAAAACTTATCTTAGTAAATTAATTTTAAATAAACAAAAAAAAATATGTCACATATCATCGTCTTATCACCCGGATGTCATCAACTGTTCATTTCCTTTTATGCATCTATACCTACCCATAGCATCTAGGTATCTACATCATACACTAAACTTTACAAACATTTAACTGAACGCCCCACCACAAGGAGTGAGGTAATAGATGGTTTTTTTTCTCTTATTTTGAGGGTACATATTTTTTGTTTTATTTTTTGGGTAGTTGTTTCGCAAAATGGATGTATTACGCTGTCCATGCCCTGCAGTAGCAATGTTTTAATTTGTGATTAGAATAATTGATTATTATATAAAAATAAATGAATATCATATTCAATAAGTCTAAATGTTTCATGGAAACATATTATATTCATAGTTCTTATTTAAGTAGAAGTTAATAATACATATACTAAATAATAATAAATATACGTAGAAGTGCGTAGCCGCGAACTCCCAGTACCCAACTTTACGTTGCGTTGCGTTTAATTAATAGGTTAGAGCAAAAAATGTGTCTACTATTTTTTTATAATCTGACTGACTGACTAAATATATATATTTAATTTACCCAGAAAACATCAAACATCAGAACAAACGGAACAAATGAGAAAAAAAATCTCACTAGTTCGACGATTGAACTAATGAGTCGAACTAGTGGGAACAAACGATGAAACTTAGATGCATCCTGGACAGTCAACCTCCCTACTAAACTTAATAACATTTTCAACTTAGTATTTCTATGAACTAGTTTTTAAGTAAGATAGCTAGGCACCTAGAATCAGTTCTATTTCTAATGTAAATGTTGACGTTCAAAAGTGCCTTGATAAGGGCCTATTTGAAATAAATGCTTTGACTTTGACCTTGAGCTAGTAGAAACAAAGTAGCTAGTTGAAGAGTTTGCTCAAAGAGCTACAAACCACATCTATTATTACATACATACATATGTTAGAAACTCTCCTCTACTTCTCCTTATGCTACCATTATGTTCATAAGTCACACACGTACTCCGGTTTGAAAATATTAAAAACCAAGCGAAGAAGAAGATAGAAGTGGTGAGTGAGAGTGTGTGTGTTTTATATCTATACCCATATAGTAACATATTAGTAAGAATATTATTAAAACGTTTCACAATTTAATTGTCAAAAAGACTGCAGATCTCACGGTAATTCTGTAGAAGCTGCCACTCTCTTGTTAACATTGTGGCACCTACTCTAGCTCTTTTCTTTAATAATTGTATCGACTGTGGAGAGTTTCCTGATCTTATGAAAAATAGTAAAATAATACCTTTTTCTTTAAATCAGGTTGTAAGTTAGACCCCACATATTATAGACCGATGTCAGTTCTACCTACATTTATGAAAATTATTGAGAACATAATTTTTGGCCAACTGCAAAGATTTTTAACAGACATAAGTTATTACATTTAGGTTTTACAGATTATTATTATTTTAATTATTGTGTGAGGACTTAGTGGATTATATTTTATATATTTTGTCTATGCTATGTGTGAATCAGACGAAAAGAAAGGGAGTGGACATATCCAAACACGGTTCTCTGACCGCTATCTGGTCCGGTGTTCAAGAGACACATAGAGCCTGTCAGGGTGTGGGGGTTGTCCTCTCCGAGCGGATGATGAAATGTGTGAAAGATTATGTTTGTGTGAGTCCCAGGATTCTATGGGTAAGAACAAAGGTGGGTCTAAACCCGATCTTTATTTTATGCGTTTATGCACCCGATATGGGAAGCCCACCTTCGGAGAGGGACGAATTTTGGGGCAGTATAAGGGATTTAGTCAATGAATGTAGGTCAAACGAGAAGATTGTTATGCTTGGAGACTTTAATGGTTGGGTTGGTGTGAAGAGGAATGGGTACGAAAAAGTATTAGGTGCATTTGGGGATGATAGAGTGAATGAGAACGGGATGAATTTACTAGAGATATGTGTAGAGAAGAATTTGTCAGTTATGAACACTATGTTTAATCATAGAAAGGTTCACAGGTACACGTGGGAAAGGCAAGACAGTAGAAGCATGATCGACTTTGTGATTGTGGATGAAAGATTGAAGAGTAAAGTCACAGATACTAGAGCATATCGGGGTGTTAATGTAGGGACTGACCATTATCTGGTTATGTGTCGGGTGGATGGTCTGTTCAGGCATTGGCGTCACCGAGTTCGAGTTCCTGTAACTGCTCTAGATAGAATAAAAGTAGAAGCACTGCAAGATTTGAAAGTAAAGGAGGAATATAAGAGGGAATTAAAAGTGGAGACGGATAAGATATTTGATGATACGAATGATTACAGTCTAGAAGAAGTATGGGAGATAGCAAAAGATAGTATGGTGCAAGTAGCCACAAAAGTATGTGGTCTGGCGCAGAGGAAGTGTGGTAGTAGAACGAATGATTCTTGGGTAGATGGTGAAGTAAAAGAGGTTGTGAGGAAGAAGAAAGAGGCCTGGCTTAATGTGTTAGCCTGTAAGGCCCAAAATAGGATGAATCAGGCAACAAATGTGACCGATGATTTGAAAAGAGTGAAGAAGAAATACTCCGAAATGAAAACGAAAGTGAAAGAGATGGTAAAAATGAAAAAGGATGATAAAGAAGAAAAGTATAACAGGAAGTTCTCTGATAACTTCAGAGCCAATGTTAAGCTGTTCTGGAAACAGGTAAGATTGGCTCGCGGAGTGACAGGAATATCGAGTATGAATGTTATAAGAGCAGAAGATGGATGTATACTGAGCGAAGAAAGTAAGGTCTTGGAACGCTGGAAGGGATACTTTGAAAGTTTGTTTAGTTGTCAGGATAGTGTGCAAGGAGTGGGTAACTGGGCAGACGCCAGTTTTGAAGACCCAAGCTCAGAAATAGATGAAGAGAATGATATAGAAATAGATGAGATTGTAAGAGCGCTGAAAGTGATGAAAGTCGGCAAAGCTGCAGGGTACGACAGAGTGTCTGCTGAAATGCTTAAGGGCGGTGACGGGGTGGTGGCAAGCCTGCTGTACCTAATCTTTAATATGTGTTGGAGATATGGCCGTGTACCGGATGATTGGTGTAAGGCTGTAATCGTACCACTATATAAGGGAAAGGGCTCTCAGCAGGAGTGTAAAAACTACCGTGGCATTAGTCTTTTGAGCGTTGTCGGCAAACTGTATGCAAAGGTTTTGATAAACAGAGTGATAAGAGTGACAGATGAGAAAATATGGGATGCGCAGGCAGGATTTAGAGAGGGAATGGGCTGTATGGACCAAATCTTCTCCTTAAGATGCATAGCCGAAAAACATCTGGCAAAGCATAAGAAAGTCTACTGTGCTTTCGTGGACTTGGAGAAGGCCTATGACAGTGTGTGGAGGGAAGAACTGTGGTCGACACTATCCTTGTACGGGGTGGACTGGCGCTTGGTACGTGCACTGAAATCCTTATACAAGGATTCCAGTGCTTGTGTTAGGATAAATGGGGCATACACGAACTGGTTCTCCATCTCGAGGGGTGTTAGACAGGGTTGTGTAGCGTCACCGTGGCTGTTCAACCTGTACATGGATAACTGTCTGAAGGATTTGAAAGAGGGTGAATGTGGATTGACGATGAATGAGTTGCCTGTTAAATGCCTGCTCCATGCAGACGATCAAGTGCTACTTGCATCGTCAGCAGAACAGTTGCAAGACATGGTGACTGTGATGGATGAAGCATATAAGAGGAAAGGAATGAATATAAATGTGAATAAGACGAAAGTCATGGTGTTTGAAAGAGAAGAGGATGTATCGGTGTGTGATGTGAAAATAAATGGTAAGAGTGTGGAGCAAGTAAGTGAGTTCGTATATTTGGGGAGTCTGTTTACAAGGGATGGAAAGATTGATGGGGATGTCGAAAGGAGAGTGAATGCGGGAAATAAAGTGAATGGTGCTACACATGCAATTGTGACCAACCAGTTGATGCCCAAGAAGGCACGACTGGCTGTTCACAATAGTGTGCTGGTGCCTACGCTTATGTATGGAAGTGAATGTTGGGTGTGGCAAAAGAAGCATGAAAGCAGAATAAATGCTGTGGAAATGCGTTCCTTGCGGAGCATGTGTAGTTTGACTTTGAATGATAGGCTGAGGAATGATGTGATAAGGCAACGATGTGGTTTAAAAGAAGATGTAGTGACAAAAATTGAAAAGAGTATGCTTAGATGGTTTGGTCATATTGAGCGGATGAATGAAAGGAGACTAACAAAAGGTATTTACAAGGCAGATGTGAGTGGAAACGCCGGGAGGGGACGCCCTAGGAAGACATATAGTGACCTTATTGGTGATGTTCTTCAGAAAGGTCAGGTGCGAAGTACTCTCAACCGGCGCTCGTGTATGACCAGATGTATGAACGTAAAAGAGGCAAAAGGAGTATGTAAGGAACGTAGCAGGTGGCGTTCTGTGGTTTCTGCCTACCCCCATGGGAAGAAGGCGTGAGTTTATGTATGTATGTATGTGTATTTTGTCTATCTTATATATATTTTGTCTTGCAGTTGAGTACTTAATGCGGCCTACCAAAATGTCCTTTCTTTGGTATAAGTTCGTCGAATCGTTGAGCTCCTTAAGTTCTGAGCTGCACGATTAATGACAAATGCGTGTACTGATCGGACAAGTCCACTCAAATCTGTATGGTTCTTTCCTCAAAAGACCATTTCAGACACCTACCTACATGATCCTCATATGATCCGTAAAATTAACAATGACATGAATATTTACTTACTTAAGTAATACTTTATTATTATTGTGAATGTTAAGACTATGTGGGTCACTGTTTTTTTTACTTTTGTGTTTTATTAAATTTCAGTTAGTTTTAATCTTAATCTTGGTCTGGCGGTTTGAGTACCTAATTATGCGGCCAACCCAATGTCCTTTCTTTGGTATTGTTCTTCGTATCGTTGAGCTCCTTATGTTTTAAGTTGAGCTGCACGATTACTGACAAATGCGTGCACTGACTGGACAGGTCCACTCAATCTGTGTGGTTCTGTCCTCAACAGACCATTGCAGACATCAGTCCACACAAGATCTGACCAAGATTATGTCTGGACTTTAAAAGAGATTGTGACCTCTGAGTTTGTTTCGGCTTTTCTTCTCAGAGTAGTCAGATAGGAAATGTCGACCCCATCTAGTAAAAAAAAAAATGTTCGACGTGTAAAAGTGTTTGTACAAACCTACTTACAGAAATAAAATAATTTATCATTCATAATATACTCGTAAAAGAAATCGTGACTGATTGGGTGAGCTATCAAGATACTCTCTGGAACCACAAGTCGGATTTGAAAAACTCTTTTTTTGTTTGAAAGCCCAATTCTTGAGAAAGGTTAGAGGCTATTTTACACCACCCTGATGACCCTTATGAGCCGAGCAAAGTCAAAAAGGGCAAAAAGAATGCTAAGCGAAAACAAAGTAATAGCGCGGGCGTATTTGATGTGACGGAGGATTAAAAAAACTCACGCGGTTTGGTTACTTTATGTATCCAAAGATGTAGGTCTACCGATGAAATTACAAGATAATGAAACATTTCAACTAAACCACAATAGTATGTACCGCACCATGGTACTATCTGCGTTGGCAACAATCTGCTCCCAAACCGATGACACAAAAAAAAAACATTCCATTTTCGTCTGCGATATTTTTCATCTCCCATTCCGAAGTATTTCTTTTGATCATCCGCTGTCCATCTACGCGACTACAATTTAGCGGTGCCAAGTATTGTCGTGTAGCAGTCCCTACAATCAACGGTTCGTTCGTGATGAGAGTAGTTCAGGTTACTTACGGATCGTTGTTGCGACGAGCAGTTTTATTTTTTGAGATTGTTTTAGACGTGTCCAAAGTTCATATTGGATTTCTCATCGGCAAACGTTATTTGCATACAAAAAATCGGTACACAGGAGATCTATGAGAGTTGAACTGGAGGCTGTAAAGTGAGTAGGAGACCAATTGACTAAGACTGGATCTATCAGGATACTCGTTTGTTTTTTTTTGTTTTGATACAGCTTGTGCCCAGCAAGTTATTATTAAAATATTCTAGTAAAATAGTCCTTGACAATTCAAAAGTGCTTTGAATAATGAGATATCTTAATCATAAATGATTCATCACCATGCATCAGAATAAAATTGCGATTCATTAGATTTTTCGTAATATTAAAACATTAAACCAACGACCAGATAACGTCATTTCTACCTTCACAAATTATAACCCTAAATATCGTAGCTAAGACACTTTACCTTGACAAGTGGGTGGGTCCAGTACATACAGACTTAAAATATAGTAACATTTAAACTACGAAAATCGTCCTTACAGCTACAGAATAAAGTCGTTATCACACAGTGACGATGTACACACGGTTGACTGTACTTGGAGACAAGATATAGTGATAATGTGCCAGGCCTGGGGCGTGTGACCGCACCGACTTACTTTCGATTTAATGTGCACCGGTTTATCAAATTAGGTAAATCGTTTGTTGCTTACAATATTAAGTTTATGGCAGCCAGATTAGGTCTTTGACAAAGTTAAAAAAGTGCCAAGAATGTATTATCTGAGTTAGCCTCGTTGGTTAAGGTGTATGCTGTGATGGACACGGCGTGGCATACGCTGACAGAGTGTGCCTTGGCTTGGGAGGAGCCGCGTCGTGCCCTCATCTCAGAAGTAGGCAGTGACCTGTCGCTGCCGACCGTAGTGAGTTCGATGGTCGGCAGCGTCGAGTCCTGGGATGCGGTGGTTTCCTTCTGCGAAACAGTAATCTCACAGAAGGAGGCTGCGGAAAGGGAAAGAGAGCTCTCGTCCACTCTCCCGATCCGCAGCAGGCGCATAGGGCGTAGGAGGACGGCGCATAACGCCCTCTTCCAGCCCCCCTAAATGGGTCCAGGGACGGCGGACTTGGGGACGTCCGCCGCCCCCCATACATTAGGACCCGAGGTGGTGGCGCGATGTGTTCCACGCTCGCCCCTCTTAGACGTTACGGGGGGAGTCAAACACCTCACTCCCCCCCAACCCGAGGTGGCCCGCAGAGGCGAGTATCCAGGGTATTGGGTTGTCTGTCAGGTAATTATCCGTTTTTGCAGGCTTGACTTTAGAACCAAACATGGTACTTTTGCCAAGGCTCGCCACCTATGTCCCTAACCTACGTGTATTACTTGGACCTAATAAGCTGGCCAAACCAGAAGGCCAATTCCCGTAATTAAAAACGTTCAAAATATCACCTCTGGGACAGACAAATTGTCAAAAAGTTATGAAAATTAGAGGCATTTTTGACAGATTGAGACAGATTAGAACGCGAATTTTATTAAAATACGTGTAATACGGATGATGACTAATATTATAAATGTTCAAAAAAATAGTATAATTTCAAAGTAGGCGTAGCAAAAATGAGATACATCACACCACACATCTGTAAAATCGATTGAAATATGAAGAAGCTATACGCGTTAAAAGTATCTGGAGGGGATTATTCCCGTCCGTGTCGCGCGGTACCTACGGATAATGTATGGCGCTAGTATGAAGTTACATAGTCTTGACGTCACTTCTACGATAGTGCTGTCCTTGTCTTACACCTATTTTGAAACTTGAAAAAGCTAGTACACTTTTTGTAATACGGTTTGCACTATTTGGAAACAAACAATTTTTTTGACGAATAAAAAAATTGTCAGCATCCCTCTGATAAAATACTCTGCAAACAGAAAAGAGATATAATATCATTTAAAGCCACTTCCATCTTTCAGCTTCTAAGTTCTTATGTATTGGGAGAACATCATACAACTCTGCTACTTCTACTAAGAAAGAAAGAAAAATTGTTAATTCTTCACAAACACAACGCACATAATAAAAATATAATAAAAAACACAAATTACATCCAAATAAACTAGCCAAAGTCCTCGTATTCAGAATGTCACATAAAAATGACACGTTTTTAATTTTTGTCCATTGCCTGATGTCACTCAGCACCAAAGACAATACACATTGCTCTGTGTGTGTGTGTGTTGCGACACTGGCAAGGCAAATGACAATAACATAACACCAACAATACAAACAAATACAAGATTGCGAAGTGAAAAATGACTACTTTTCTTAATAACTATACAAGAACTATAATTAAAGCCACATCTGTGCAAGAACAGGTCGTTGCTCAGCAAAATGCTGTGACTTCGGACCAACCTATCGTCAACAGCGCTGATTTTCAGCAACTACCTCTCGAATGACGTAATGACTTCCTGTGGTGTGACATAATATATCGGGTAAGTATAATCATAATTTTCCACAAAAATACGTGTGATTCTTGCTGAACATATTATTAAGTAAATAGATGTATAAACATATATATCTGTAAAACTAAGTAACTTAATTAATTACAAAGAGAATACTTTAAACACAGTACAATGAAAACAAAAATGCCTTCCATTAATTAACTCTGTATTAGCTATAATTTCGATACTATCAATATTCAATTTTTTAATAGAAAGTGAAGTGAATTCATTGATACAACATTGCGACAGCGGCCATCTGCATAAAGACATGCTTCGAGGCATGGCGTTGGCAAACGACCACCACGCTCTTTAGATCAAAGCGATAAGTTAGCCAAGTGGTACAGCTTGATAGTGTTCTCTTGATCTTCATGGTAAGCAGTCATTAGTATTCACAAGGTATTAGTAGGTGTTGCATTACTTAAATAAATTGAGACAGAAACCCAGCCCAACATAAAACAAAATTGGTAAGTACCTAAAGTGATACTTTATGAAATGTTATACCTACCTATTGTCCCATCCAGATAATGCAGCTTTGCCCGGAGGACACGGTGGAGCATACGGTGGAGGTATGCCCAGCTTGGGCGGAGCACCGCAGTGACCTCGCGGAGGCGATTGGCGGCGGCGATCCCTCGCGTCCGGCCCTGGTCCAGGCCATGGTACGGAGCGAGAGGGAATGGAAAGCCGTCACCTCCTTCTGCGAAGCAGTAATGCTCGCGAAGGAGGAGGCGGAGCGGGTGAGGGAGAGAGCATTGCGCCCTCACGCCCCCACTAGCCGCCGCACGAGACGCCCTGGGCGTCGGGAGTCGCCTGCAGATTCCCGGCCACAGTAGGCGCGGGCTTGCGGACGGCGAGCAATGGGTAGCTCGCCGCCGGTAAGGACCAGGCCCGGGTCGACGGCGCGTTGTTTTCCACGCGCGCCTCAAAGAGATGTCAGCACAAAGTGACGGGGTCCGATAGGGCCGACGCCTCAGGGTCGCGGGTTATTCCACAGAGAAAACCGTGGCCCTGGCACAGGCAACTGAAGGAACACGTGTGGGTTTTAGTCAGTAAAAGTCTGACACGCCCTCCCGCTCCACCCAGAGTGGGAGAAGTCATTTGATGATTTCCCACCCAAAAAAAAAAAAAAAAAAGATAATGCAGCTTTAGAAAGCCTTCCAACAAACACAACACATAATTGAGGACTACCACTCCTGCAACAATGACACAGACTGGACCCAAACAGGGAGGATTCAGACAGAGGCAACTCACACTGCTGAAAATCCATATCCATTGCCCGTAGGCCATGACCCTTGATGTAAGTACAAAAAGGTCAGCTATTGTTACTAGACTAGTTTTACAATCCTGTGGATTGCTGTATCTGCATGAAATATTTCTTTAAAGTACTCAAAAAATGCTTTTTTGTCCTCAGGACTCTTACTGGTGGAGGAATGTTATTCCAACAGTGTGTGGCGGCATATCTGAAACTCCCCCTGAATGCTGCGGTCCTATGTTGTGATGTACAAAGGGGTTTGGTAGAAAAACGTGGTTCGTATTTGCTCTGCCTCCAACTTAACTTTTCAAACAAATAGTGCGGTTTTTGTGTATTGACTACTCCAAAAAGTAAACCAGCCATTTGCAACCTTCTTCTAGAAGCCATTTTTAAAATATTATTTTCATTTATGAAAGGAGTGACATGACTTCTACGAGGTATCTTTACACAGAACCGTGTACACGCATTTTGTATGCGTTGTATCAGCTTTTCTGTTCTTGCTAACAGGCATGGTCCATACACGGTATCGCAGTAGTTAAGTCTCGATAAAATAAGGCTATCCACTAATTGCTTACGCAGATCAACACTCAGGAAGTCTCTAATTGAATATAGAAGTTTCAATCTATAAAAACAACTCCTCATGGAGTTACTTATGTGTTTCTCAAATCTTAGTTCCGAACCCAAGGCTGCATGCTATCTCCACTCTATCTATTTTTTCACCCCTGATTACAACTTCTGGATTGGCTGACATTATCGCGTTGATCATTTTCTTACTACCCAAAACCATAAATTTAGATTTTATTGGGTTTAATACTAGTGAGTTATTATCTGACCATACCACTACTCTGTCAAGATCGTCATTGATTTTTTCCACTGCCTCCAATGTATCAGCTGATTTAAAAGTTATATATAGTTGGATATCATCTGCGTACATGTGATACCTGCAATGCTGGAAAGACTTAATAATGTCTGCACTGTAAAGGATATACAAAAGGGGTCCTAAAATGGATCCCTGAGGCACACCACGTGGCACCTGATGAAGGGGGGATGACATTTTTGATCCATCCTCCTTCTGAATTTCAACGAGCTGTGACCTATTTTGCAAGTAGCTAGCAAACCACTATATTGTTTCCGCACTAAAACCATAATAAGCCAACTTGGAAAGTAACAGTGCGGTGTTTATTGCATCGAAGGCCCGTGAAAAATCAAGAAGTGCAAGGATTGTTCCCTCCCCCTTGTCCCTTGCTTCTAGAATATTCCCTACTACGTCAGAAAGGGCTGTGACCGTCCCACGGCCTTTCCTAAAACCAGACTGAAGGTCGGGAAGCATGTTGTTTGCTTCTAAGTATTCCAACATTTGGTTATAAACCACCCTCTCCAAGACTTTCGACAAACAAGACAAAATGTTAACAGGTCGTAGATCTTTATAAGTACTTGGGTTACTGCTTTTAGGTAGAGGACGCACAATAGCACACTTCCATAAGTCAGGGAAAGTGTGGGTATCTATTGACTTATTTATTAATGTGGTGATAGCCTGAAGGGTGGTTGGTAATGTTAACATTATCATATCCAGACCCACTCCATCAATCCCTTTAGCATTTGACCCCAAGCTTTTAATAATTTTGGAAATTTCTTCCTCATTAATATTTCTCAGCTTCAATTGAGTTTCACCAAACCTATTCTTATTAAAATATGAAAGCTGCGATGCGGGCAGTATGCACTGACCTGGTACATTTAGAAATGCCTTATTTATCTCATCTGGGTCATTAAAATGTTCTGGAAGCATATGTTCACTATGTTCTGAGAACACATCAGATTTGAGATTATTCCAAAGTTTTTTGGGGTTTTTAATCTGACTATTAATGTGTCTATCAAAGTACACCTTCCTTTCCTGCACCAGTGCTGTAATAGCTTGTTTTTTTTAAATCCTTATAATTATTTTTCATTGTATCTAGCTTGTCCTTATGATAATTATTTTTTGCCTCATCTCGCAGCTTAACCATCAATTTAACATTATCTGTTATCCACGGCGTGGGGCGGTCTCTAAATATTTTACTTTTTATGGGGGCATGTAAGTCAAATAATTGGGTTATACAGAAATTGAAATGTTCGATCATGCTGTTAACATCTGGCAGTGAGCCAATTTCCAACCATGGCATTAATTTCAGGTCTACTGCAAAGTAATCTTCCAATATGTCCCTCATAGGTCGATATACAACTAGCCTAGGTTTGCTTTTTACTTATATTTTTCCAACAAGTCTCCCAACAAAACAGTCCAGCCCCCCACAATTTCCGCCCCTATATCCTGCCCCCCGAAGCCCCTCATAACCCGGTACCACGAGCCCGAGACGGGACGTACCTGCTACACCGTATTGTTACCGCGATGCCTTTTTTAAAAGCACAACAAAGCCGCAAGGTATGCGTCAGCCTATACTGATAGACATGCGTTTTGATATGTACAGGATGGGCTGAATTGTTTTATCTTTATTTTCTTTAAGTTTATACCATAAACTATGCTTAAAAATACTTGGGTCTGGCAAAAATTTCTACGACGGCATGAGCTATTATTTATCCTTCACGGATAAAGCGGGCACCAGAGTTAGGCGTTTCTGTTTGGTGTTGCCCATATTTCATGACACCGCCGAAAAATCAATCTTTTGATCTTTATTTTTCCGTCTTTGTTGGTGTCATTTATGTCCTTCTTGTGATACACGTAAACACTAATCCGTCATAATTTATATTTTTCTGATTCTATATTTTTGACCAAAAAAAATATATCGATACCACAAAGATAAAGAAACAACTAGTTCTCCGTAGAGGAAATCCCATTGGACCGAGGCAATAGCGTGTCAAATCCTAGCCGTATTTCATGTGTCTAAATGAGGTTGTAGAAGTCCCGAGCGACAAGCGATCAATTTTGTACGATGCCTTTTATAGAAATAGTTTCAAATAGAAGACCTTTTAGGTCTATAAATAAATTTTTATTACTTTTTATTACTTCTGGATCGTACCTAGCTGAATGTGGGCCAACTGAAGACCATTTTTAACTCTTCTTGACTACGACAGCCATGAATGAATGATGCGTTTGAGAATATTGTGTTATAATGTACCTTAGGACAGTCGTTGAAGAAATTTATTGAAAATGAGAAGATAGTGCTAACAAATCAGCATGTCATAACTTCTTTATTCAAACGAAAAAAAAATACAAGTATAAATTACAATAGGCATAAACAAAAATCCTACCTACCCAAATATTTTGAAAAACCTTCACTCAAAACCACCTCGAAAATGTTAAAAAAAGTTGACATCTTTTCCCGCGAGCTTGTTAGCACACCCTGTATACAGCAATAAGGCAGAGTGCAGACAGCTTTGTGTCGCCATTGCGATGCACGGCCGTGTGTACAAGCTTGCACTGTTTACGTCATTTGTGTTTAATTATAGAGGGAGCGAATGTAATGGGTGATAACTACACATGCTGTGATTTTTGTGTTATCTTGTAAGCCAGAAAATAATTGTGGGTCGAAGCATAGCAAAACTCTTTTTTTATCATCATTCTCAACCTCTATAGAAAAGGGTGGATCCTCCGACCGGTGGGCTACTACCCGACGATTGATGTCGAGATGTTGTATATACACGGTTAAATACACAATGACATCATACGATAAGGATGTTATTAAGACATAATGAGTCCTTAAAGAAGTAAAGAATACCCAAGAAGGGTTCACGGAATCCAACCGAAAAAAATCGTCATTATCATCAATAGGTGTATATTTTCGACCCCTGCTAGAAAATACTTCCATAAAGACACTGCCACAGTATTGCACAGACACAGCTTGCAGGCCTCTTAACTAAATAAAAAAGGGGTACGTAAAGGGTACATCCACATTTCGCCAGTTATATTCCCATGAAACCGGGCAGAAATGTAAATTGCAGGCTGCTACCCTTACCTGCTAATTCCTTAAGGAAAATTTTAATGTCCATGAAGTTTAAGCCTATTAGCATCCACTGCTAGACAAATTCCTTTTAAACACTGCCACAGCAAGCGTTAGTGCGTGTGTCATCATATAACACTCCTACACAGACATATGTTACTTGATCTCTTAACTACAGAACATAACACGATGCCTGTATTTCCCAAAGGGACAGGCAAACGTAACGTACCCACATCCACATTTTGCCAGTTTTGTCTTAGGCTCGTTTTACCGGGCACAAAGCCAGACTCCGGGCTGCTAAGAAATTCCTAAGGGAAAAATAAAATTTCTATGAAGATTAGGTGACTCCGGTCGTTAGCCGGATATTTTGATTTCTTGTTTATCATTCAATGAAATTTCTAGAATAGCCCGCTCAATAGCGCGCTGTGTGACCTTGAATTCGTGAACCCGCCCGACTGTCAGTGTCCACTAAGATTAAGTAATCTTCATAAAATCAGCCTTTTCCCAAGACTTCCTTATACACCGCTAAGGCGGCGGCGTGCGTAAGTGCGTGTCATAATAAAACAATCCTGCACAGACACAGGTTGCCGTCCTCTTAACTAACCTCTTAACTGCTACATTATAAACCCTTCCCTACTCAAAGTTTACGACTGACTGTCTGATACGCACCTGATACATTTTATGTTGGTTGTTCTCTTTAGAGGGATAAACTATGTTATGTGCTCTTAATCTTACCGGAAAGATGTTTGTTGTTTTATTGAGGGTATGTAGTTGTAGTGAATAACGGTTTATGGAACTTCGAACCGGGAAGCCAACTACGTGTGATTTGAATGGCACGTATGCATTTGCTAAGGCATCATGAGGAAGGGAAACCTGAACAGTTTGAAATTGGACAGGTTTTTTCTTCTGTTTGAAATTCATTTAGACATAACATAACACAACATCACGCCTTGTTTCCCCGAAGGGTTGGGCAGAGGTGTACCTTACCTCGTTGGTCTAGTGGTCGCAATCGCTACTGCTGAGCATGAGGTCCTGGGTTCGATCCCCAGGTCGGGCAACATGTTATTGGGTTTTTCTATCTGGAATATATCAGTAGCAGCCCGAAGTCTGGATTTGTGCCCGGTAGATGGCAATAGGCTCGCCCCTAATTACATGGGACTTAAACATATTCATTAAGAATATCGTACAAAAGGAATAAAGAGGGACTCGTGGCAAAATGATAACTATAACAGCCGCACGCGTTGATCGAAGGTAATGTCAGTTCGTGGATGGCTGACCATCCATAACAAATAGACTCCTCGGAACGCAGACGCCCTGAAGTCTGACAACCAGTCTTACCAAGAGGTATCGTGTTACCCAGTTACTGGTTTCTGGAGGTTAGATAGGCAGTACTGGATCCCAACATAGTTGTGAAAATGCTAGGCAGTGTGATACTCATTTAGAAATCTTTTAATGTGTTTTTATATAATAGGGGTAAATATGGTAAATATGATATTGCCGTTTAAACGTACTGGCCGCTTTGAAGTTTAAATTAAACCTGCATGGTGTGCGATTCCCGTGATTTCCCGCGAAAACTACAACATTCTAAAGTTGAAAAATTGACAACATTCGATTGTTTGACTTTCAATTGTTTTTTCGTTTAGCTAGCAAGTTCCGACGTGGAACTGTCGCAAAAATTAATACTGTGTTTGGAGAGGATACAGCTAATGAAAGCACCCGTACGTTATTGGATTAATCACTTTCGTAGTGGGAATTTCGACTCGAAGAATGAACCCCGAGGAAGACCAGCCACTAAGGTAAATAACAACGAATTAAATTAATTAAAAACTAAGAAGGAATAAGCGGCATGGTTTGATGTTAGCATACCCACAATATTGACCTATTTGCTTAAATCGGGAACATAAAAAGCTTGAAAAATGATTGCCCCATTATTTGAATGATCTGCAGAGAGAAGTGCGCGTTAAAGCTTGCCTTACCTTGTTGAACCGGTACAGAAATGAAGGGAGTTTAAGGGTGATGTAAAGTGTATTCTGAACGATAATCGCAATGATAAAACGCAATGGCTGACTCCAGGTCAAAAGACGCAACGATGCCCTAAAGCGAATCTTACCTATAGAAAAGTGATGGTAACTGTTCGGTGGTCACTTCATGATTCACAGCACCTGTTTAGTGTACAGAACTTAGAACAATGATGGGGAAACTCGCAGCGAGGCAACCCCGACTCGTCAACGGCGATTTGGAAATAAAATACGTGGAAAAAAAAAGTTGCCAGGAAGAAAGCAATACAAAACCTTCACACAGTTTATACAGTCCACTTCCTAAGAGTTATATAAATGAACTTCCCATGAGATGGCAGAAATGTTTAGACAATGACGGTAAATACTTGATTAACCTACATACGTTACACAAATAAATAGTGATTATGATTTAATTAATTAATTTAACCATAGAAAATAAAAAAAATACAAAGCGGTCATTTCATATTTAAACCCCTAAAATTTGCGGGACTTTACGTTTATTCATATATTTTTATATATACATTACGTTTGTAATGTAGCATGCAACACTCGGCAAAGAGATCATT
Organism: Dasypolia templi; assembly: GCA_963555695.1. Lineage (NCBI taxonomy): Eukaryota > Metazoa > Arthropoda > Insecta > Lepidoptera > Noctuidae > Dasypolia > Dasypolia templi. The sequence continues at coordinate 8,581,318 of OY743162.1, read as the reverse complement.
TTTTAAGTATTTGCAGGTCCATCCCTCTTCAGTCATTGAAAAGATGGACTGCTCATCCTAATCCGAATGTTCAACTTGAACTTTGTTGATATTGATATGGCCTTTCTTGCTGTATTCACCTGTAAATAAATATCTTTTTTACACCAAAGTTTTATAATGTTTACTTAAATAAATCGATGCTGGTTTATTTCTATTTTTTTTTATTACTTCTCATGCTGCACTTATTTTTTACCTTTGAGAACAACTTAATATGTGAGAAGATTAGCATGCCAACAAGGTGATGACAGGGTTAATTGCCTATGTTTCAATAGAATACCCTTTTATTGGTGGGTAGTGATTTAGGTAATATCATTCTCACCGATTCCTAATCCTTTCTATAACAAATACCAATTAAAAGCTGCCAATACAGACAAACAAAACAAAATCAAATATGAATACGCAAATCCGCGCGAAAAGTGCCCCTTACGCCCACCAGAGGTCGCCACTGCGCGATGTTTGCGGATTTTACCCGGAAAACAATGGCGACCGATACCCGGGCTTTGTTTTCACTTATCCGGAATACCCGGGCCCGTCGTTACTCAAATAGCAGGGTGGAAGTGTTATTAAGTTTTAAACAAAATTACGAATAAAGATGACTGTTTTTGTGTGATTATTGCGCGTAATGTTGGTGGGGAATGGTTTGGTTTTGGGTTCTGGTGAGTAGAAAGCGGAAAGTTGTAGGCGTAGTTTATTATTCATGATCTAGGATAAGGTATGTTTACTTACTGATGGTAAAGCGGACGGTTTACAATTTTAGATGACGAAAACCGTCAAGACACATATTTCTTCAGTAGAGAAGAGTACGTCCTTGTTTTGACTACTATTTATTTGCTGTGTTTTGTTCCCAAGGACTTATTTTGGCAATGCATCGGCAAGTCTTTTGTGTTACCTAAGCTGTCCTGGTAGCCAAGGTTGAAGCTCGTTGGGTTGATTATATCGTCAAACCTGCGGCAACGACCTGGATATAGGGACGCACGGAACCGGGAAGCATGGCAGAAAAAAAAGGGAGGCATATACCCGGCAGTGGGTGATTCCGGGCTGAAATGATGATGATAATCATGAAACTGTCCTGCTTTCAAATTCAAGTCGCAATCTCATCCCAGCGACAATTAATGTCAAAAACTTGACAAAACTGTGGGGAAATTGATTGTCTTTTTGACAGATTGAGACTGAATGCCCCCCCCCCCACACCCACGGTGTATCTTCGACAGCATCCTTCTTTTGGCACCTACTGAGAACAGGAATAATTATCTCTTAACGTACACTTAGAATTTTTTTTTTCTTAGGAGATTCGTTTTGAGTTCAATGATGGAAAATGACAATGTGTAGAATATGTTTAGTAAAGAATTTACGAATGTATGGTAGGGTGGTGTAAGTTTGGGCAATTTTGAATGATTCGGTCATAAAAATAAAACATACGAATTAGTCACAGGTTTCTTTATTATTATTTAATCAGAACACATCTGGAAAAACCTTTAAGACTCATTATTAACCAAACATAATAGCTTTTTACTTAATTAATAAAAACAACAGAAGTCGGGACTTGCGCAACTTTATACACCCCGATGTATAAAATTGCGCATAGATGGCGATAAGATTGCGCAGTGTTTGTTCAGACAAATTGCATGCATAAATCGTATATTAAATTCATCAAAACCCAAATAATCCGTACATTTTTGAGCCACCAAACCTGGCACGTATCGCACTCGATCCAGTCTTCGTCAGTAGGCTCTAATCGTTATTGCTCTTCCTGGGTGATTTCTTAGCCATTTTTCACATCCTGCTAGCATAGTACTTCTTCAAAGCACCATGGAAACCAATATCAAGAGGTTGCATTTTATGGCTGCAATGAGGTGGCAACGTCAAGGCAAAGCATTAAGATAAATTTACTTGTCTCTTCTTTCTCCTATTTCAATACATTTACGAGCATCCTCGATGGTGGGAGGTATGCAAACGTTACGGTCACTTTTGCGTAGTCTTCGTGAAATTACATAGGTAAACGCAAGTAAAATTATCAGTAAAACATTGTAATTCCACCAGGTTTTTCTTCAGTAAAACTTGCTAAATGTCAAAAAATTAGATAAAAACTTTGAACTCACCTGGACTTGCCGTTTTCTTCGTTTTTCGGAAGCGCATGCTGGCAGCCAAAGCTATCAAAACAACTGAAGTTGGCACCATGTTTTGCACCGGTATCGAGTAATGACGAGTGCGCAATCTTATCGCCTGCGCAATCTTACACCATCCTACTATGTTATTTTCAACATAAACTTGCACGAAATATACGAGAAGCTGACTGTCATAATGGTCTAGCAAAAGAAAAACTGAGTTTAGCTACTTAAAAACTAGTTGAGAATTAAACAAAACTTCTTCTAACTTACATCATTCGCCACAGCCACAGCTGATCAATTATACCCAACCAACAAACTAGTGCCATGTAGAATCTTATCGAAAAAGTGACAGTGACATTTAGCGACATGTCATCGGTTGATTGGACACGTTCACCATGCCTGTTTCTATTGTTAGAACATGTCTATAGGCACGCCAATATTGTACGCAACATGTCGCGAATGGTGTTGTCATGGGTGAATATTTTAATAATGTTTATGTCATTTTGTGTTGCAGTTATATTTTTTTTGTGAATTGTGTTTCTTTGTGGAATAATCGTTTTGTTTATCAGTTTACAGTTGGGTTCATGCAACGCCATGTTAACAGATTTTTTTTAAAACTCAAAGCATTTATTTCAATTTTGCTATGCTATGCAATCAGCTAAATGAAGTTAGTTCGTAAGACAAGAGGGACGGTCTTAGGCTGGAGTTTTCTACCGAACCTAACTATTAGTGTATGGAAAGTACAGAGTATGTCTCCGTGTATTTTCAGTCCATACATAAGCTGATTTGCGTGCATGTTTGATTTTGATAATAATTCAAATTATCAATGAAAGGCGCGACAAGCGACGTGAACCGCGTCGCTTGTCGCGCCATTCAATACGAGCCTTTATGGGGCCAACCACGGGCCAACGAACAAACTAATATGATACACAAAACACTCTTTCAGTAATAAGTACCAGGCATCTCAGAAAGTATTTAAGACTGGCCATAGTCTATTTTGAAAATATGATTATTTCGAAGTAAAAATGAGTAAGTTCCAATTTCGAAATTTCCCTCCACATTGTTTGCCGGGAACATTTTCGCGCTATATTTTTTACGATTTCAAGAGTGTCGTCTGAAACCAGAGGAATCGTACGATAGAATTCAAATGGCATTCATGGATGAAGGCCCTTCTAAGGCACCCGTGTATATTTGGTATGACGAATCAATACGATCCAGAACGAACGAATCGCCAGTTGACGGTTTGGGTGTTTCAAAACGAATCAACACCTATCAAAATGAAGCTATCTAGAAGAAGGGGGAAGATTTTGATCGCGAGCTTTTTCAATTTGACTGGCTCTTTCAATTTGGCTGAATGGCCACCAAATGGCGGCTACTGCTCTACTACTGGCTACTACCATGAAACCGTGCCTTCGCACACCGAGCTCGAAACGAGGGACTTCCTGGACAGCTCGCCAGTCAAACTCCTGGGTCACCTTCCTTACAGCCCTGACATCTTTTTATTCCAAAAAAAAAAATGCCTCAAAGGATACAATTTTCGTCGCTGGAAGATGCGCTGTCAGCGTTCGAGCAGGCTGTAAACGAGGTGTCTACGGTGGACTGGAAAAAGTGTTTCGAAAACCGGTTCAGTCACATGAAACTTTGTACTTTGAAAAGATTTAAAAAAAATACATAAAGAATATTGATTTGTATTCATGCAAAACTTTCTGAGTGTCTCACGTATATACACACATCAACAGAATCTAGGGATACCTTAATCCTAAGTTATTTAAGAATCTATAGTTTAAAATCTGTTTAGTTTCTATAAAATGTTTATTCATACAGATTGAAACGTCATTTATTATATTCTCTAAATTTCGATAAAGAAACAACAAATTACGGCGGCAAAATTGTTAGTAATTCGTTACGCTAAGAAAAGTTAAAATTGTTTTATTAATATTAATTAATGAAAAGGGATTAGATAGATTTTCTTTTTTAATTTAACGTGTCGTGTGAGCTTTAAGAGTCATGTCACGTCGTCATTTGAGTCGAGATGAAATGTTACGAGCCGTGGGCATGTTAGAAAATGGTGCTATTCAACGCATCGTTGCTGAGGCCCTGTACACCATCCAAAACGTGATATCAAGGTTGTAGTCACGTTATCGCAGTTCTGGGGATGTGACTGAACGGCACACTGGTAGATATCTTGTTACTACGCAGAGACAGGATCGATATCTCCAAATGACCGCCAGAAGACAACCCAATATCACAGCGATGGAACTAGTACAAAGGCTCCAGGAGGACCATCAGCTGCTGGTAAGCGACCAAACCGTGCGAAGGAGGTTGCATGAAGTTGGTCTTTATGCTCGAAGACCGCTCCGTGTTCCAGTATTGCGGTGTGGCAATCGCGGTCGGCGGCTTTCGTGGGCTCGAGAGCACTTACCATGAAGTGATGAACAATGGTCTTTGGTGCTGTTCACCGATGAGTCCCGGTTTGGGTTTCATCCGAAGAACACACGTTTGGAGATCTCCAGGGAGAGTTAGCCGTCTACGGCACCCTCAGGAGGTCCACTCATACCAAGGCGGGACAATCATGGTGTGGGCAGGAATTCGTTTTGGCGGACGAACCCAGCTCGTTTGGATCTAAGGCAACTTGACTGCACAAAAATACCATGAGGAGGTAGTAGAGCCTATTATTGTCCCACACAGAATCCAAATGGGCCAGGAATTTCTACTCATGCACGATAATGCTCCTTCCCATACGGCGCGTCTCGTGTCGGCCGCTCTCCGAGACCACAATATTCAAGTTTTGGATTGGCCTGCACAGTCGCCCGACTTAAATCCTATCGAGCATGCCTGGGACATGTTACAACGAAAAGCTTTGAGAGATTTCCCGCCAAATTTGACGACGGAACAACAACTTTACGAACACTTGCAAAGAACATGGGACCTCATGATGCAACAAGACATTGACAATTTAATTTTAAGTATGAACAATCGATGTCGATGTGTAATTAATGTAAGAGGTGGCAACACTGATTATTAATAATTAGATTTTATAAGAGTTTTTCAATTTTAATTAAAATTAATAGTTTTATAAGAAGAAAAGAAGTTTTTTATCATACTCATTTTCTACGGCGATTTTAAAAATAAATATTTTAATTTAAAACAAAAGAATCACGAAATGGTTTTTTTATTATTATTAAAGACCTTAAAATAACCTATCATTCTTCCATTTACTATATCAGAAAATTCTTCATAGATTAATAGATATTTGATTAAATATAAAATATCGCTAGATTTTGTTGATGTGTGTATATTAAATAAATTATAAACTTGCATTTACATGCCTGTTAGCTGTAATCTTAGCTTAGGGTGTACATAATAAAAACGTATTGTGTTCTATTGCCATGGAACACACATTTATTATTAGGTACATTAAGAAAATTGGCGTTTTGTCCAAATGGCCACTTTGTACTCAAATATCTGACGTTTGCGGCAGGCTTCGGTGTGAGTGATATAACAATATTAATTCAATTGAAAGTAATTGGAAAAGCGCATTTTTATTTTCGTTTTGCTTTTTCCATATAAAACGCCAACTTCATATATAAGTACCTGGACCTAATATTAATCATCATTAACTTGTTTAAATACTTCTAATAAAATGTCTAAATTATAAATGCAATAAAACCATGCTCCAAAACACGCCTACAATTCCTCAATAGCCAATAATATTAATAACCAACATAGATAATCACGCTTTTGTCGATTTTCCCGGCATCCGCCTACGATCGACATTCCTTTCGATCTCTATCGAAGTATCGATAGTTTTGACTGCACGACAGTTAGTACATATAACTAGATAGATACAGAAGGTAAGCTCCAAACAATGAGGCCCTCCGCCAAATGGCAGCATGGCACGGCACGGCAAGGGTTTTTATGCGATAAATTGGTATTATAACTTGGTTGAATGACAATAAAATTTTAATTTCAATCATAAAACATCGTAGGTACAAAAACAAAGCTGCAGTATGATTACGTGTGCTGCGTTCGGAATTCCTCGGCATCTCTCGGGGTGCGTCGACAGCCTTCGAGATGCCGAGGCAAGGTGGGACGAAAAAGTTGTGGAATCGAAGAGAGTGTGATGTCGCGTCGGTACGCTTCGTGCCTAAGGATACCGCGGCATCGTTGCCGTCAGTATGCGCTTGCATATAGTGCAATGATGATGGATGAAGAAGGATGTGCCATGCCGACACACGAGTGAGCGCAGGCCCTTAGACGCGCTTCGCGCACCTTTACGTACAGCGAGTTCATGCGCACTCACCACTGGCATTCGTTTGAGATCCCCGAACGTACGCGTCCATATGTGCGTGCGCCTGTTTTCGCTCTTTGTATGGAACCGACCTTCCGTCCCTGTCTATATTGTGGTTATTGTATCTATGCTGATAGCTTGTACATTTGTAGACATTTTGATGGTTTATTCGACTAACTGTTATTTGGTTTTATTCGGTCATCTTGATCGTTTTGTCTTGTGTGTGTAGTTTAACCTAATAGATGAACTATAAAATCATCTTCTTTTGTTGTAATATGAAACCTGTTACTGGTATATATTGAATTGTTTCGACTCTAAACCATACCTAATACATTACAACAATTAAAGCAATCAATAAATCAATCAAACTATTTATTTATCTTATAAGTAGCATTGGCTCTTATGAAACATCAAAAGATGGACAGGTTAATACTTGATATACGTCTCTAGAAGATGGGCATCACCATTCTTTTGTGATTTTAAGTAGGTGAAATCAAAATCAAAAGTCAAAATTACATAAGACATTCACCCAAAACGCCTGCCCTTCACCACTTCTTAGTGCTTTAGCTGGGACGAAGAAGTGGCGCAACAAACTCCCCAGCAGCACAGCTGTCTGTTCAGTTAGAAGAACTTGATTCTATACAATAATAAGTAGATGATTGACATTACGAAACACAAAACATTATGTTAAATTATTTGCCATAATTATGTCAGCTAGCACACGTCAATATACAAAGTAAAAACATTGAAAACTATACTCAAACAGAAATAAGTGACAAAAAAGTAAACATGCTTTTGCTTACTTTTGTCACGCATGACAATTTTTAATCCACTATGTATATTGAAGACCCATCTTTTGCACATTCACATGGTCTGACATACGATGTACCCACACTTTACTGAGACCACACGGCCAGTTCAATATGGTACAGTACCAACAAATAATCCATTAGTAGCCTGTAGTACATGGTTTCTATTGCAACACGTACTCAGCTTGCATTCTGCCCACCTCGTAAAAATAAACGAGCGAGGTGATAAGATAGTCTTAGAATAAACTAGATACAATAAGTGTTGTGTAAAACATAAAGATATAGTAATGTTAGTTATTTATAGTTATTCTTGTACTGTGAGCAGAGTTTGTTTGGCTGTAACTTCATGGACGCTTAGGGAGATTGATTTGATTTGCTTCTTTTGTCTCTGTGCTTGCAAACCTTGCTTCGATGAAAACTGTTTAATAAACCGAAACGCAGAAACAACTAAATGATGTGATAACCATCTTAAAACTAGTTTGGCAGCACACAGATGTGGACACCATGATGTCCAACAAAAGGAAAAAAAAATACACGTTTCTTCTATAATGATTTTAAAGGTTATTCATATTTTTAAAACTAGATGAGGTCTGCGTTTCCTATCTGACTTATCTGAGAAGTAAGGCCGAAATAGACTCAGAGTTCTGACTCACAGTCTCTTCTGAAGACCAGATATAATCTTATCAGGTCCACACATATTGAGGACCACACAGATTTGAGTGAACCTGTTCAGTCAGTGCACGCAGCTCAACTCAGAACATAAGGAGTTCAACGATTCGACAAACAATACCAAAGAAAGGACATCTGTACTCAAACTGCCAGACCATTATTAAAACTAAATGGGAGAAAAAAAATCTAGTTCTCATTGTGGTTGCAAAGCAGAGCTGCAGTTTTTTTTTATTACCATCACACCACTTCAGCGAGGCTCTTTTCTAGCACGAAGTTTCCCGACTGTGCAAAAAGATGGTGTTGACCAAATTTTTTATCCCGAAAGTCTGCCAAACAGTTTTATCAAGGGTAACACACCCAGTATCTGAGTTGTAGAAGTCATCTAGGCAGTCACTCAATCTGAAATACTGGCATTCAGCTTTACTTTGCATACCTATTATTACTGAAAAGACAGCTGGCCTGCTGGGGAGTTTGTTGCGCCACTTCTTTATCCCAGCTTAAAGCACTAGGAAGTGGTGAATGGCGGACGTTTTGGGGGACTGCCTTATGTAATTTTTGACGTTCGAAAAGTGCTGATTCTCAACCTAATTTGAATATTTGAGTTTTGAATTTGATTTTGAAGCAGCAAAGGCAGAAGCAGAGGTTGAGGATTCTTTTATTCTACGTCTTTTACAGAACTCATTAAATGAGTTTTGATGGGATGAGATTCTTCAAACAAGCGCGACAGATAGGCACCAAGTGTTGCGCGATGAGCGGTGTCTATGTGCCGCGCCAGTCTTTACAATCTTTTAAGGTAATATTTCAGTGCAGACAAATCATTAAACCACCAACCTGCTCCAGAAAATTGTTAACTTAAATCAATATTAATTATTTTGCAAACACAAAACGTATTGTTGCAAAGCAATGAAACAGTAGACGGTAACAATAATATTTGCCGCAGTAACTGAAGTGAAATCGTTATTATTTGACGTTGTAACACTTATAGCTACTGAATCTTCTTTGTTACCGGACACTCTGCCTTTCCCGTGCTCAATAGTATGGAGATCGACTATCCTACTAATATTAGAAACGCGAAACTTTGTGACTATGGATGGATGTTTGTTACTCTTTCACGCAAAAACCACTGAACGGATTTGAATGAAATTTGGTACACAGATAGTTTAAAACCTGGATTAACACGTAGATTACTTTTTTATCCCGATACTCCCACGGGATCAATATTTATACGGGTAAACCGCGGGAGCAGCTAGTTTTTAAGGCAGTTCTAGAATGGGTGACCATTCATTACAAATCGAGAACCTTCCGTGCCTCGGAAAGTACGTAAAGCCGTTGGTCCAGGCTGTTATTTGCAGATCTAAGACAAAAGCCCAGTCTAACAACCAGTATTTATTACCAAGGGGTAATAAATACTGGTTGTTAGACATTTGTTGTAACATTTGTTGTTACCCACATTTCTCAAGGGTATCATGACTTGCGAAATGTGGGTGTATACTATAGGTACACCTCTGCCTTACTCTTCTGGGATTACAGGCGTGATTTTATATTATGTTAAGTTATGTGGTATCATGATTGATCGCCATCTACTCAGATTTTTTGTATTTTTTACCAAAAATCACACACCACATCAGCGAGGCTTTATACATGAGACTGTGCAAAAAGATGGTGTTGAACATCTTTTTCTATGCCGACGAAGTCCGACAACCAGTTCTATCAAGGGGTATCCTGTTACCCAGTAACTGGGTTGTGGAGGTTAGATAGGATGCCTCTCCGTGTAAAAACAGACGAGTACAGTCCGCGAGGTAGGCTTTGCATTTGTGCGAGTGATTACCAATCGCACCAATGTGATCACGCTCTAGGCCGACATCACACCTACCCTATCTATGTGCACTCACACAAATGCTGCTCAGCTTAGGCCTCGCGGACTAAGGACCAGGCCCGGGTCGATGGCGCGTCGTGTTCTATGCACGCCTCAAAGAGATGTCAGCACCAAATGACGAGTTCCGATAGGGCCGATACCTCAGGGTCGCGGGGAATTTAAAAGAGAAACCGTGGCCCTGGCACAGGCAACTGGAGGAACATGGGTGGGTTTTAGTCAGTAAGTGTCTGACACGCCCTCCCGCTCCACCTAGAGAGGGAAAAGGCCTCGCGGACTGTATTCAGCTTCATACATTAAAACTTGAAACCGACCGCAACATATTTGCGAAAAAGCTAGGCAGATTTGAAGTCATGAGTGGCTCGGCTCGCCCATTCTTCAAACAGTTTTCAAGACTAGAAAAAACATCGAGATTACTTTATTTAAAGTAAGTGTTGTATTCATGTTCTATATATGCAAACCTGCCAGAAAAAAATTATAAGTGATTGTGAAAACAGAATCAAAATCCTTTGCGACGTTAAGAATATCACAGACATAAAAACAACTTTATTTTAGACATGCTAAAAAAAATGGCCAAAGATCAGATCAGATGTATAGAATCAAGATTTTCTAACTATTCGGGGCGGTTTCCGCAGAGCGTTAAGTGTTAACACTGCGGTAACATGCGGTTGACTGTACCTGTAATAGAACTTATTATTCAAGTCTTGTTTGGTAGCTCATATTTATCTATCCTGGGTTACCGCGGAACCTATTAATCATCGATTACATGTTGCTATATAAGCTGGAGCAGTGGTGGCCCATCGTTAACGGCACCGATTTACAACGTGTAGATCGTGGGTTTGAACCCAGGCAGGCGCTTTGCTTTGTGTAGATAATTTCATACCACTGCTCTCAAAACGGTGAAGGAAAAAATCGTGATAAAACCGGCATGTCCTAGAACCAAAAATTCGAAGACATGTGACATCTACCAACCCGCACTGGGCCCGCTTGGTAGATTACAGCCTCTCGAGGAGCCCTGTGTCTCCGCAGTGGGAATTTTATGGGCTGATTATATAACATAGTTTTGTACCTTTGGTTTGAAGAGCGGGCAATCTTATTTTTTTTGTTGTTACTATCTAATCATAGGAAACCAGCATCAGTTGGCCTGAAGAATGTAAAACTTAAGGCGAATCTTACACTACCAAACGCCACGCGACGGGGCGCATCAAACGAGCCAATTTCTGCGAAAACGCGTTCTTTTTGAATTTGTATGTAGAAATCATAAGACAAAAAAAAAAAAAACAAAAAAAAAAAAACCTTGCTGGAAAACTTTCGGCTTAAAGGAAAACTTTCCTGTACTACGAAACTCCCTCCCGACCCTTGCTCGAGCCAGCCCGCGCCGCTGAGCCTGTAGCTTTAAATTCGTCCCTAATTAATATCAATCCTGATCCAGCTAGTCCCTTGCTGCCCTCTTCCAGCGACGCCCTAAGCCGAGGTCCGTAACCCACAGGGGGTGCCCTTAGCGTTGTCGCTTAGTTTTAGTTAGTATTTAAGCTTAAGTCCTGGCTGGAGGCCTTAATTTATTAGGGCAACCACAGGCAAGTCCGTTTAAGCAGACGAAAACCTCATAGGTTGACCTGCGAGATGCCATTAAAAAATAAAAATAAACTACGTAACTTCTACTTCACAAAGTCCTCTCCACACTAACCAGCCGTCCGCGAGCGCCAGTAATTGAAATCGTCTGCCCGGGAAACGTTACGTAGGTACAATAGATATTTTACAAATGGAAATATAAGAGCGGCGACTGCACTTCTAATTCCAGCGCCCATGCTACTAATTCACAAGCTAAATTGGTTTTTAAATAAAACTCCTGCCGGGAAAAAATAGAATGGATATAGGACTTGGGTTTTTATACAGTTTGGCGGGTAGTTTTTTGAGGGGTATAATTTTTTTTGAAGAAACATGTTTCGAGCAAAGTTATCAGTACATGTAATGTGGATGACTGAGTAAGACAAACACAAAGAAACGATGGATGGATTGAGTGAAAAATGATATGGCTGAAACCGGGATCATTACTGATATGGCAGGTAATGAAGAGATGTATAGAAGGCATATAACGCATATAAATAAATAAGGATACGGACAAAAGTATTATATTGACGATGATGATTATAGTTTTTATGGGGTAAAGTGGAGTATGTTGTGGTAGAAGAGAAAGTGTTTTTTTAAGCTGTAGTCAGGATTGCGAAATGGATGAGAAAGACATGGGTATGCTTACCTCAGATTTGAGAGTGAGTACATTATTTTTTCGGTTTTAAGGACGCGTTTGCAAATATGACAAAATAAGCAGTTTTTCGGTACATTTTGCGGCTAAATAGAACCTAAATAAATGTAACTAATAATATATCTATATATATATATCGGATAGATTACTCCTTCATCATTAAAAATAAGTAACTTTTTCTTCGAACATTTTGGTTTTTATTATTGTAAAAATGAATTTTAGTTTCCTCTTCACACAAAATTGACGATATCATACATTTTTCGTCTATTTTATAACATAAATTGATATATTTAAAACAATTTTATGTAAGCAGAAATGTTTACATAAAATTGTTTGCACACACAGTGAGGCAGATTATACAGAAGTCCGAAGAGTATGATCAGCCCCTGTGTCTGGCCTTTGTGGACTATGAGAAGGCCTTTGATTCTGTCGAAACCTGGGCTGTTCTGGAATCCTTACAGCGATGCCAAGTAGACTGTCTGTATATCGAGGTACTGAGATGTCTTTACGACGCCGCCACCATGAGTGTCCAAGTACAGGACCAGCAGTCCAAACCTATCCAACTACGCAGAGGAGTGAGACAGGGGGATGTTATATCCCCGAAACTGTTCACGAGCGCGTTGGAAGATATGTTTAAGACGCTGGACTGGAAAGGTAAGGGCATTAACATAAACGGCGATTACATCTCACACCTGCGATTCGCTGATGACATAGTTTTAATGGCGGAGTCGTTGGAGGAGCTGAACCAGATGCTGGACGGCCTAGCTTCAGCCTCGCGACGCATCGGTCTCGGCATGAATTTGGATAAAACCAAAGTCATGATCAATGGTCTCATTGATCCGGGACCGGTCGTCGTACATGGCCAACCTCTCGAAATTGTTTCCGAGTACACTTACCTTGGGCAAATTCTGCAGTTAGGTAAAAACAATTTTGAGAGGGAGGCCAAGAGGAGGATCCAGCTAGGCTGGGCAGCGTTTGGGAAACTACGCCGAGTCTTCTCGTCATCCATACCGCAATGCTTGAAAACTAAAGTTTTCAATCAGTGCGTCCTACCCGTCATGACTTACGGAGCTGAGACGTGGACACTCACGATAGGGCTGGTCCACAAGTTCAAAGTCGCTCAGCGAGCTATGGAAAGAGCTATGCTCGGAGTCTCTCTGAAGGATGGAATTCGCAACGAATGCATCCGACAGAGAACCAAAGTTATCGACATAGCTCTAAGAATTAGCAAGCTGTAGTGGCAGTGGGCCGGCCATATCTCGCGAAGAACCGACAACCGCTGGGGTAAACGAGTTCTTGAGTGGAGACCGCGACTCGGTAAACGTAGTGTAGGACGCCCCCAGCCAGGTGGGATGACGAGCTGAGAAAGATTGCAGGCAGATGCTGGATGCGTCAAGCTGAAGACAGGGCGCTATGGCGCTCATTAGGGGAGGCCTATGTCCAGCAGTGGACTAAAATAGGCTGATGATGAAGACATGTTTAACTCAAAATAATAGTAAAAAGAACTATCAAAATGTTACAAATAGTCTCAGAAAAAAATAAAAACCGAATCAATTTTTTTCACATTTTGAGCTTTAATGCATTAATCTTAATGGATTGAATTAACGGTTATTTTACTGATCACTATCTTGATAGGTAACTATTGTAGGTAGTTTGTGTTGTTCAGTATGTCAAAACGTCAAACCTATGTTTAAATGACAGCTGCGCGCACAGATTATCAAAGACTAACGGCGCGTAAGCAGTCGATGCCCGGAATGTTACCATTTTATGAATATTGTTTATTCTGCACTGGTTGACGTCATTCCACGACGGCTGTTGCTGAAAACCAGCGCTCGGGCTCTGTCTCGCATAGGGTCGTAGGATTGAGCTGAGAGATGGCCGTTGTGTTGTGCGTGGATGTGACGCATATTTCCCCCCAAATTGTTATTTTTGGTGTTTGTGTCCGTTCACTGCGTCATGTTTACCGCAAATAAACGTTTTTTCTTTCTTCTACGTCAACACTTTTCAGGGGCTAATTAGTCGAACTTACTCGCCCGAAACGTACAAATCTTTTTTTTTTTGTAGGCGACTCGAACAAAGTTAATTTATTTCTATGTGGGCGAATAGACAACTCAAAGAAAATGTATTAGGCGATTAGCAATATTAATAGGTAAATGTAGTTTCTAGTGTACTTTTATTCCAAGTAATTTTTTTAATAGGCGATTCGCCCACAAATAAATGAACTTCGAGCGAGTTGCCTACACAAAAAATAATATTAAGAGTAAATGCTTGCGAATCCGACTAATATGCCTTAAGCCTTTCCAGTAAAGTCAACGAATAGTAAATTCTTCACAGCAATAAAATTTCGATTGGGTCTCGTTGTGGTTCCTGAAAGGGTTAGGTATGTAAGAAATATAAAGGCCCATACGCACACAATAGTGCCGACACGTGACCAACAGTTCCATACCGAACAGTTCCGTGCTGTGCGATTCGTACATGTCAGTATCGCAGTTTCTCGTGCTTGTAAACTGCCTCGATTATAGATTCAGTTCCTAGAATTAGATCAATATTTTCAGTCATACTTAAATATTATTATTAAGATTTAAAATTATTATTCAGATTCCTTCCTTATATTCATTTCCTTGCGTAACCTTCATGCGGCATCTCATTATTAATATGCACCACAAAACACGTCGTGGCCGCCATTTTTTTCCAAAACTCATAATGATGGACAATACGTGACTTGCTTTGATGGCATTTCAAGAATCTCATTAATTTGATATCCACGTGAATAGAAAACGAAGAGGGTAGTTTTAACATTCCTCCCCCTCGTTGGTGGTCAATCTTCAAGATATTTGGGAGTAACCTGGGTCAGTAGGTTATGTATGCTAGACATACACGCCTACTTTAGATTATTACATTTGAAGTGTTCGATACGAGCTTTTGATTAAAATTAAGGTCTATATTCTTATACGAAATTCTAATTAAATTTGTTTAACGGTCACTGGGCGTGAAATGGCATAAATGTACTGCCTCGTTGGTCTAGTAGTCGCAAGAGCTACTGCTGAGCATGAGGTCATGGATTCGATTCCCAGGTTGGGCTATTGGGTTTTTCTATATAGAATTTCTTAGTAGCACACCGGAGTCTAGATTTGTGCCCGGTTGATGGCAATAGGCTCGCCACCTATTACATGGGACTTATGCATAACTGGCAAAATGTGGGTGTACTATAAGTACACCTCCGCTCCGCCTAACCCTTCTGGGATTACAGGCGTGATGTTATGATGTGTATTAAGTAGGTTTGAAAAACATTTGTTTTTTTTTACTAGATGAGGTCGGTGTTTCTTATCTGACTACTCTCAGAAAAAAAGGCGAAACAAACTCAGAGGTCACAGTCTCTTTTAAAGTTCAGAAATAATCTTTGTCAGATCTTGTGAAGACCATGTATATTGGTGTCTGTAATGGTATATTGAGGAAAGAACCACACAGATTGAGTGGACCTGTCCAGTCAGTGCACGCATTTGTCAGTAATCGTGCAGCTCAACTCAGAACTTAAGGAGCTAAACGATTAATGAAAATTGGCTCGCCCCTCATTTACATGAAATTTATACATATCTGGCAAAATGTGGTTGTACTTTAGGTACTCCTTTGCATAACCCTTTTTTAATACAGGCGTGATTCTGAGGTATAGAGTTTCACGAACTCAAACTCAAATCATTTATTTCAATTAAACCATTTACAGGCACTTTTGAATTGTCAAGGAATCGGTCAGTCAGAAATATGAAGCTAGTTGCCCATTCCTAAGCGCAGTAGGTCACTATGGAGAAGAACGGGCAAGTAAACTCCATGGACACACATATACAGTATAGCTATTTTCTTAAAAGTCGTCGGATTTCAATGTTGCCCTTCGCACTTGGTGCCGACCGGACGCTGTCAATCGACTTGGAAGTACGAGTCTAAAGATTTGTCAATACTCTTTTAACTTAAGTGGACTACAGGCCTTTAACATAAGTTATATTATGCCTAACAGTGTATGAACCACGGCAGTAAACAAAATCAGAAAAATATATGATATTCTTCAGGATATATGCTAGTTTATTGAAAACATAGTACAACTAACTTGATACGATAGAAAAAAATCACGAAGAACCTCAAAAAAATTATTTAAACGATTTAAAACCATACAAATATACATACAATCATTCTGATTTTTTTGTCAGATTATTCTAAAACCAACAAATGAACGTATTAGTTTTTTTTTTTTTTTTTGTTAATATTAGGTTGGGGGAAAAGTCTTTTCGCATTATAGTATGTAATATGAACTTGTAATAAAATCTCTTTGGCTATACTATTTGTATCTGGCTGGTTTTGGTATCATTGAAAGTTTAAATTTTAAAGAACATAATTCCAAATTCAAAATAGGAAAATGTGTGATTTTTATTTGTTTTTCGTACTGTCAAGTTGAGTGAACCTAATGAAGAAATTCGATACATTTTAAAATTTTACTACAAAAAAAAATTCGCGGCTTGCGTTTGCGATGTTTATGGACCTAGCACAGTGTCTGTGAGAGTAGCACAAATTTGGTTTAAGCGTTTTCAATCCGGAAATTTTGATGTCAAAGATGCACGTCGCTCTGGTCGCCATAATACGGGTAAAATGGATGCCATTTTTGAAAAAGTGGAGCAAGATCATTTCTGTAGTTACGACGTAGCTGAAGAACTGTTTTGGCGCATTGCATGACCACAAAACTGTTTTGGCGCATTTGAAAAAAACTGGGTACACAAAAAAACTGGATATGTGGGTACCTCACGAGCTCACTGAAATAAACCTAATGAACCGTGTACTCATTTGTGATTCTTTATAACGACGTAATGAAACCGAACCATTTTTGAAGAAGCTGATAACTGGTGACGAAAAGTGGATCACGTACGACAAGAACGTGCAAAAAAGGACGTGGACAAAGGCCGGTCAGGCTACACAGACTGTGGCGAAACCCGGGTTAACTCGCAACAAGGTGATGCTGTATGTGTGGTGGGATTGGAAGGGCATTATTCATTATGAGCTGTTACCACCAGGCAGGCAAGCAAGCAGAGTTTACCGCGCAGATAGCATATATACAACTTCCCGAAAACAATCATCGGGCAGTTGCCCACCAGATACGACATCCATCTGGTCGGAGGATCCTCCCTTTTCTAAAGAGTATGAGTGAACTTTACACCCTGTTCCTCATATCTCTAAACTGGTGACCCCGAGTATGAACGTCAGCGCAGCCTTCGTGCAACTACTTCAGCGTGACGTCATCATCATCACTCCCGCAAGCTTTAGAGCGCCGAGTCACAGCCAGCCAGCCAGCAACCACGGCTTCAACGGGTATCCTGACCATCAGCATGCAGCGCGAGCGCATACCTGGTCATCACCCTCAGCCTCATCAGCAAACTTGGCACAGCACACTGCACATTCGGCCGGTCCACAAGCAGAGCCACAACCCGGCGCTGTACCACATCCGACCCACTGGAGTACAAGCAGCGCCACCCCGACTCACTGGGGGCATCTTCGCAGACAGTTCCGACTCACCGCGAACTACGCGACACCTGGTTCCGACCCACTGGAACCTCAGCTGGCACTGGCAAAAAGCATCGCAAGATACAAGACTTAGCTCACTATCGACCTCCGATCTCCGGAGGGGAGTGATGTGGCGGCATCTACACCGCCACATACGAACGAACGCATCAATCCTGCATCGCGCAAGCAGAGTTTACCGCGCAGATAGCATATATACAACTTCCCGACAACAATAATCGGGCAGTTGCCCACCAGATACGACATCCATCTGGTCGGAGGATCCTCCCTTTTCCAAGAGTATGAGTGAACTTTACACCCTGTTCCTCATATCTCTAAAAATTTATCACTCAGCAAAAATTAAGAGAGTTTGGCTGGGAGGTGTTAATGCATCTGCCGTATAGTCCTGACCTTGCACCTTCAGATTTCTACCACGAGAGGACTGCCAAAACCACTTGTCGCTGTATTTTTATCAGAAGTCCCAAAATTTCTATAGCAATGGGATCATGTCCCTACCTACAAGATGGCAAAAAGTTATCGAACAAACTGGTACCTACATACTTTAGTTAAATGGTACCTACATACTTTAGTTAAATGTAAATAAACTATGTTAAAAAATGTTTTGAATTTTCTTAAAAGATGCGAAGAAACTTTTTCCCCAACCTATTAGACAATTGCTTCATTTTTCGCAATAAATAAGCAGCGTTGTGTCATCGCGCTTCTCTTTCTTTTCAATGCAGTCTGACAGTGACCGCGCTTTAGCTCTTGTCAGCCTCTTAATGCAATTTATTCTAAAAATAGGAGAAATGCTGCTTGAGTCGCAGGCACGACAGATTGCCGAGGGGCATTAAGAAAACAGTTTTAATGTAATTTTATGTTATTGGGTGGCCGAACAAGTAAGCCACAAACCTGAATTTAAGTCTTTACCGACTCTTGCACTACAAGAGACATCTCAAGGTTCTTAGGTGCTAAATAAAAAGCAGAATTGTCTTATATACATAAAGCATGTAACGAAGTAATAAAAGCCGCCTGAGTCGATCGATCAGGTATACGCATGCCGCGGTTGGGACGTGGATGGGTGATCACCTGTACATACTAATACCCCTCCGTGCCTCGGAAAGCACGTTAAGCCGTTGGTCCCGGCTGTCATTCGTGGATCTTTGACAGTCGTTACGGGTCGTCAGAAGCCCGAATGTCTGGCAACCAGTCTTACCAAAGTGTAAGGTATACAAAGATAACATCAGGCCTTTATTCCCTTATGGGTAAGGCAGACGTGCTCCTATAGTACCTACACAAACATTTCGCCAGTTATGTTTAAGCCCCTCGTTATAGGGTGCGAGACGATTGCCGTCACCCGCCCACAAATACAGAATCCGGGCTGCTACCAAGAAATTACAAATGGAAAACCCAATAACAGTTTCCCCGAGCCCGACCCGTGATACGAACCCAGAACCTCATGCTCAAAAGTAGCGCTTCCGATCACTAAACCCTAACGAGGCAGTCCAAAGAGTTCTACTGCTAATAATCGATCGTCCAGCTGCAAAGGGTTGTATTGTGTATAATATACTTACGTATGTATATTTTTATAATACAAGTTTTATACGGCGATGTAAATGTCGTAGTTACTGTAATCCCGCGGCTGTTTTGTTGTTATTTATTACTATTTTACAAGGAAATTGCTTTTTACAAAGAAGAGAAACCTTAAGGTGTTGGGGCTAATAACTCAATTCAAATTCTAGTGGTGGGACATTTTTAAGTGCTTATCGATAAAAAAATAAATTAAATTTTGCATTGTATTCGCACTTTTTTCATCGAAACTTTTCTACAACATCAATTTTATAAAACTTAACGCACAATTGTTTTTAAAACCTGTTCTATGTTTCCTATCCTTTTCTTTCTGAATCCGTTTCATTCACTAAACCAGTTTTGTTTTGTCCTTCGCTCTAGCTTTATCCAAACATCGTAGGGGTTGATGTCCAATGTAACTTGATTCGGCTCATTTTGTTTTAAACCGTTTTCCTCATTCTGTTATTTTAGAAGCATTTAAATGATACGGTATTTATGGGAACGTTATGGTTATTCAATCATAAAGTGGGCAGATTTAACCGCGAACATTCGATTTAACCCGACCAAAAACACAACGTCGAAAAATATAAAGTCCAAATGAGTTATCAGCGGTACCTCATAACATTTTTTTTTTGACATTACTAACACTCCACAACCCAAAGTTTAGCAACTTAACTCTCCCACATCGGTGGGTTAATATTTAAAAGTTTAACTGTAGCTTTGCCTCTTAACTCTTGGTGGCTCAAGATAATTTATTTGAGAAACCCTGAGTTAGCTGTTAACTCCTAGTTATCTAGGATAACCCATGCGCCTAGGAAAACCAGCGCTGGGGCTCTGTCTCGCATAGGGTCGTAGCATTAAGCTGAGCGATGGCCGTTTTGCGTGGATGTGACGCATATTTTCCCCCGATTTGTTCTCTTTGGTGTTTGTGTTCGATCACTGCGTCATGTTTACCGTAAATAAACGTTCTTTTCTTTCTTTCTTTTTTATGAACCCGCAAGTTTATTTCGTAATTCTCCCGCTAGTTAACTGATCAAAACTATTGAACTAATTTATAACTTATGTAAAAGATAATACATATTTAAATTTTATTTAAGAAGAGATAACTAGCAAAAAAGATGTCAAAGAACCTCTCCGAAAATAATAAACTAAGAGACTAAAACTTGTATTTAGTTCTCAGCATAAACTTCTCATGAACATAGTGTCTCCATATGGGCACAAGTCAAATACATATTTAATAAACAGGCAACGCCATAAATTACACACGAAACGTTTATGTACAGACAGAATACTCTAGCTACCGTATTATGCTAGCTTTATTTCGTAGAACGTAGTCGTAGGATAGTGCAGAAGGTTGAATCCATGCAACAAGCGGCGACAAGCGCACGCACACAGACGCATACGTACAGTCAAACAAATAGTAGTCGCGAGTGCGCTTGCACTCTTTGTTCGTGAAGGGTGTCTGTGTGTGCGTGCTTTTTCACTTTCTCCATGGGAATTCAGCTAAACTTCTGCTACTGTTCTGTGAGCATATTATTATGCTGCCTTTATCTCTTAGAACATCGTTGTGACCTATATCCTTAAGCTAAGTCTAATAACTTTGGAGAACGCAAGCGACTGATGCGCTCTGCTGTAATTTTCTAGTTTCATCTTAGAGTAGACGAATCTTCTTGAAATTTTAATGAAAATTCGTATTACTGGAGTTTATTTATTTATTTTTACTTTATGGTGTTTTTTTTAATACTGATTGTCAATTTTGCACATCAGCCAAACGAAAACGAAGACGTGAATATTTAATGAAATAAATTTAAAAAAAACTCTTTATGTCTGTCTGTCACCTTTTGACACCTAAACCATGATCCGATCGTTAAAAATGTGACACATCAGTAGCCTGGGACCTGAAGAGGGTCTTATGCTTCTATTTCTGGATATTTGTATCAAAAATGATGAAATACGAAGTACACACAGACGAAGTTGCGGACAACAGCTAGCAATAATATATATACTCCTTTGGTTTCTTTGTAGAGAAAGGAAGAAAGCAGCAACTTAATACTGCAAAAAAAAATGGCGCTTTGTTTTACTGTGCGTACAACTAACTATCGATATACCCCATGCACATCACTACCCCGTAAAAATAAAGCAGTTAGTTTTAGGGTGGGGCTATTTCGCAATCGTAAAGCGTCGAGTCGAACGCCTGAAAAGCTTAGCCTGAGCCTAATGAGGTACAACAATGTAGGTAACAAGGTGCTCGGTTCTTGAGAAATAGCCGTTTTTTTTGTTACGAAGTGTTTTTGGGATAAGTTCTGTAGTAGCTGTGCGTTTGGGTTATATGTACAGGAATTTCCGAGGAACACAGAGGTGTCCTTTCTATGAGCACTATGTGATTCAATGAGCAGTTCATACTCGGGCGGCGATCGGGTTTTGAGCTTGTGTATGTGAGAACGTCGTAGGCCTTGTGGATTGTAAATTTATAGACCATTGCCTATTTGTTAAACATATGGTACTTGTTGACAGGCCTACACTGTCCTCCCATACCTATTAACACTGTAATTAAAAATCATTGTTAAAGACAAATATTTTTAAAAGAGTAACCATGGAGTTTCTTGCCGGCTCTTCTCCATAGGAAACGACCAATTGGAACCGTGCACCTAGAATCTGACGTTTCATAAGTGCCCATGTAGGTTTATGTGAAATAAAATATTTTGATTTTGATTTTGTAACGTGCTGGTGGCCTTACTACTCTCCTGGAGAAGGGTAATGGCGTCGTAGGGGGTGCTGCCATGTTCCCGAGTGAGACCTACCGTTTTAAAGCTAGTTGCTGTCAACCGACAAAAGTCAGTTAAACATCTAATAATCAATGTTCACTTGGGCACATGGCACTAACTAACTTTATAAAATAAAATATTAAAACTGCAAATACATGATTATAAAAAATATTAATATTTATAACATTACTATACATAATTAAATTAAATAATAATAAATACTAACACTGTAGAACATCCCCATTTCGCCAGTTATGTTAACATAAGTCCGTTAGCTCCATGTACGAGTATGTAATACCGCGAAAGGTTGTTTGAAAGTATACGCTAGACTTTTGCCCATAACCTTTTTACAATATTTAACCCATAAAACATAGGCTAATCACACATCAATAACTGTGTAATTCATCCACGAACTTCCACGCAATACCGTTTTGAAATACCAGGACCGCATGCCATCAAAGAGCCTTCATTACCCCGTCACTGCACATTGTGTCTCATAATTTATTTGTATCAAGTATCGCGTGCCGTAAGTACAGATGTTACTTGTAACCCGCTGAAGTGCATGGAGCCCTAGTTGCAGCCCCACATTAAAAATGTAATGTTTCAATCGTTGTTCTAGGAAACAAGTCTATTGGTTCGAAATGGGTGCAGTGGCCTTACTACGGAGTGTCTTCAGTGGTTTCACCATATATTCCTAGAAAGGTTAGCGTAAGTCTCCCAGCGATTTCTAGCTAACAGGCTAGGTAAATGAAAAAGAAAGAGATGAATTTGTAAACTGTCTGTGTTCCCAATAATACCTAGAGACGATAAAATTGCGAGCTGGATCGCAAGCTCAATAAATATTTGCAACACAGGCACATCGATAACAAGCACTATCATAAAGATCCATATCAGCCACATTGCTAAAAGCATTTACCGACACCCAAAAAGCAGCCAAATTGTGCGGAAAGTGACACTTTTTTACACGGGTGCTTTTTAATTTTATTTTTTTGTTAACTCCATCACCAGCCCGAGGACGCAAAAAGTTTTTATTATTTGACAACAGTTTTACAAATTACCTAAGTACAGATTATTATTCTTATAAAAAGTACAATACAACTAATACTTCATTAAATGCGTTTTTGATTATTCTAGATTTTAATTTTGATCATTAAATTAATTTTCTTTTTGTTTGCCTCGCGCAATGCATTTTTAAACCACCAATCGCAACCATGTGATCGCGCGAGGAACGCACAGCGCCTCAGGCCGATTGTCCAATTGGCCGATTGGCCAGCAAAGGACGCGTCGCTATGTGCACTCACACAAATGCAAAGCTCATCTTAGGCCTCGCGAACTGTACACGTGCGTAAGATGATTTCCGAATGGAATCGAGTCAAAAAATCGGAAATCACCTACATTTCGCACTTGTAGCATAAATTGCTATACTTTGAGCCTAAAATTACAGACTCAAATACGGACATAGAACAACTGCAGTTTGCAATTATTTTACCGTAGAGAATCCGGTCGGATCCCAATCCAACTGGATACAGAAGATTACAAGTACTTTACTTGGAGCGATTGCCTACCTGACCTACACAACCCATCCCCTACCAACCAACCTATCAGACTTTTTGGGTTTCCAACTACCCGTAACGACTGTCAAAGATCTACGAATGACAACCGGGACCGGGGCACGGAGGCATGGTCTCCATTGTGTAATGGCACCCATCCACAAACCGACCGCCGAAGTCCTACGATCGAGCCCTTGCAATTATTGCGGAGATAATTGTATTTTTTTATTGGATTTCCCTTAATTTAATGAGGTTGTCACAATACCATTTCGAATCAAACCTCCGGAGTAGTGGTCACTATAGCGTGGCGTGACTTCCATCCACCGCTAGATGGCGTGACTCAACTTAATAGTTTGGCACCGCTGCCTTCTTAGACTCTGATTGCATTCTTAAAACATGCACATTGCTAATACTTGCACATAAGATCTGAATCTCTTCAAATAACATAGTCGTTCAAATTGCCAGGAGTTTTGAATAGGCTAATAGAGTACGGAATTAATAGTTTGAATAATTCATGGTTGCTGCTGGGTGATTTTGTATTTTATGTTGTGTTTTGTAAAGTAGCCATTTTGTTAACATAAAGAAGGGTTTAATGTGTACCAAGAGTTAGAATTGTAGGACTGTACGTTCAAGAAAAACTTTTGAACGTAAAGTTCCAATCAATTTAAAAGTCTTTCATGAATACCTGATGACTATTTAGGTAAGTTCAGTAACAAGAGTCGATTAAGGAAGGGTACTTTTACACGGCTTTAAAATTAACGATTCTATGCGGAAGGTAAAAGGGACCAAACAGCTCGCAAGCCTCGTGGATAGCCCGGTACCCGGAAAAGGGCCGGAAACAGCCTTTTTTAACTGGTTCTACACCTACGACAAATAAAATTGGGTATTACACCAGAGAAAAGGCTAAAACTTCCGTAAAGAGAGAAAATAAGGGAAATAACATCCCAGATTGGAAGAAATATTACTATTCGTACATCTGGGTAAAGATTTAAAAAAAAACTTGATCGACTGTGAAGCCACTGCGGCAATAAGATTATTATTAGACACGAAAGAAACTGCTTGACTCCAATGGGCTTGGGAGACGGAAATTTATAAAAATCGACCTGAAATCGTTTGTAATTTTCTGCCACTGAAGTTTTTTGTCCAATAATCAAAAGTAACCTGGGGCCAGGGCCAGTTTTATATCATTTACGGCCGAACCCAAAAACGTATCTTTCTCCAATTTTGGCGTACTGGTAATAGAAAAACCTATCAATCTCTGGATTTAACGTCCCAAAAAATCAAGTATGCGGCCCTATAACCTGTTGACAGCTTTTTTTTGACAGGAACACATAGGATTGTACTGTCTGTCATCAGTAGCGATCGGTCTTAGGTTATTAGATTTAAACAGCTAATATTCGTATTTTCAACTAATTTCTACGTACTGTTAAAGCTAAAGCTTGCCGGAAAGTTCGGCTCACGTCTTAATCAAAATACATAAGTTAAAAGTATTCACCAGAATTCCTACTCGTGCTATGTCGTTTATTCATTGCGTTCTACGGAACCCTACTCGTATAGTACTTAAAGAAAATATATCGTGATTTTATAAGCTTTATCTAAAAACCTACTAATTTGTTTGTTAATTAAACCCGAAGGCTCCTAGGGATAATCTCTCAGGTTCTGAAGTTCCAAGTATTTATAAAAGTCTGTTTCATTGGAAATATAAGACATATCTATTTAATAGGTCTACATTTTCTTGTAATATAACAATACTTACTTTGATTTGGACTAAGATTGGTACGATACTTACCAACCTACGATACTAACTTACCTTACTTTTGGTGGTAGTGTGTATGTGTGTAAGTATATTTTGACATTGTATGTTTAAATACATAAAAAACTAAACAATTTAGGGAATTGTTTAGTTTTTATGTATTTTGTTTTCTCTTTTACTCTTACACACGTTGTCTACATCTATCATATACTCTCCTATTGCAGGTTTGCTGGAAGAGATTTCTTTATAAATAAGCATTACCTTTGTACGTACTTTTCTGTTCTCTTAATTCTTCTTGTCTGTTTATATGTGTGTACACAAATGTTCAATTAATGATAAAGATTAGGTACCTTATGAAACGCTGATGAGTCATGTTGTTCAGAAGACATTTACAGAAATATATTAAGTCAAGTTTCGACTAAAAACCCATCGGAAAACTATGTCTTTCATTTAACAAAAACCTAATTCTTCATTCCGATTCCGACACGCCTTCAAAACGGAATCTTCAAAATGTTCCATGAAAAAAGTTCACAATAAGCACTTGATTATTTTTATTGGCGAAATGTCTCATTGAGGCTTTGTCGGTGACGCATAGTCTACCTTCATGCTGTGAGGTCGCCGCGGGTGGGCAGATCACCATCATAACATGACCTCCCCCGGCCCCCTGTTTCCATAACCACAAAACGGCGCTTTGAACGCAACGTAACCATTAGCCACAGCTCTTCACACACTGGCCACTCAAAACTTTTGTTCCTGGGCCATCGAGCTCCATCAGCGGTACTCTGGAGCTAAATACACAAGCCAAATTGAGTCTTATATCTCGGTGATAAAGAAGGCTAGTTTTGTTGCAGTTCTACGAATGAATTGAGTTAATAATTATTGCATTTTGACCTGCTACCGTCAGTTGTCGTGATTTAGGAGGGTCGTGGTACATTTGTCATCGCTGGTCGTGCAAACAGGATGTTATTTGTTTTAGAGCAAGTGATTTCTGATAGAATATATTGCAGTTTCGAAGATAGTAAGTACCGGTTGTTGGTACTTAATTTTGACTTTAAAGTAAATAACAGTAAGTGCTAAAATATTGTTGCAGTTAGTATAGTGTACTTAAAAAAAACAAGATTGGGCAGAGGTTTACCTATAGTGCACCGTAATTGAAGGCGAACCTATTGTCATCAGCCGGGCACAAATCCAGAGTCCTGGCTGTTACTGAGAAAAGCATGAAGGGAAAACCCAATAACACTTTGCCCGACTTGGAAATCAACCCCAGGACCTCACTCACTAACAGCGTGTACGACCTCTAGACCAACGAAGAACTAATAAGTAGTCTTACATATTGTATAAAGTTTTCCAACTAAAAATAAACACGTTAACAGCCACCACATAATTCTTTTTACCTTAAGTGGGTTGCCCAATCGATGCGGCAAATGTTTCTTTATTCGATTGCATATCGAATGCGATGCCTCGTAGACTTACGATGAATTAATATCGAGTATTCACTCAATGTCCAATAGTCGACACAATTCCTCGTAATAAGGCTGGGAGCATACCTGGGTAAAGGTTATCTTTAGAAATAGTTTGTTTCGTTAATTTATTTTCTTTAGGGATATATTTTTAAGTTTTAATATAAGAATAGTGGTCCGTCGGTGTCTGAAATGAAATGAAATGAAATTTATTCGCCAGAATTGTAGTACATTAAAGATGGTCAGATTTTTTTACAATTTCTAAACAATTCGCTAAAACTAGCATGCAAAATTAAAGTTACATTAATTATTAAATGAATCTAATAAAAATTCGTACATTCATGGAAATGATTAAAAACTAGATTTAATGTCAATTACCTATTTGTCCAGTTATCATATAATATATGTCAGCGTGAATCTTTAAAGTTCAAATACTCATTCACAGAATAAAATGATTTTTCTATAAGCCATTTGAATAACGCTGTTTTAAAACGATTGATTGGCAATTCCCTATAAGATTTTGGTAGTTTATTAAATATCCTTATAACCATTGGAAAGCAACTTCTGTGATATAGATGGCTTTTCATTGGTGGTATAATTAATCGATTAGGATATCTTGTCTTAAACGTAACAGTGTCTCCCAGACGTTGAAATAAGTCGGAGTGCATTTTAACAAATTTACAGCATTCAAATATGTACATACCAGGAACAGTTAATATTTTTAAATCTTTAAATAGAGGTTTACATGAGGTCAATGGTGGCACATCGCAAAGAGCACGGATACACTGTTTTTGGGCTATAAATACCCTACTCACATGAACAGAATTCCCCCATAACACAATGCCGTATCGAATGATAGCAGCTACGTGAAGCAGGGTCCAGGAACCTTCTCACGATGCGAGCTGTATCGAGGTGTTCTGTTGACCAAACCGCCTAACGAGAGCCTCAAGGGATGTTGTTCGAGGCTTTCGGCCATCAGGCCACTGACCGTTACGACAATCGGCACAATGGCAGCCGAGCTCACATTCCCCATGCACTCGATTTGTCTTCAATCTACGTAAGTATGATCATGTGTCTGCGCACCGATTGCTTTTAAAATGGTTACCCATACGTCAGCGTAGAGAGTTGAGGGCTCTGTATATGTTGTATTCTATACTCGACAAACTTCACCATCTTACCTGACCACCCATGTTCAATACTTATGCTCTGCTCATGGTAAAAATCTTCGTTCCACCAACAATCGTCTTCTACGATGTCCTTTTCACCGCTCTGGTTTTATTCACTCTTCTTTCTTTGTCCAGGTGGTCTTTCTTTGGAATGCGCTCCCTCTGAACATCAGGATGGCAACCAGTCGGTTATCTTTCAAAGTGAAGGCTCGTGAACATATTCGTGAGAAGTTTGTTAAATCATCTCAACGCTGATTTGCTGGCTTCGTTTTCTCATCTACCTATCGTTATTTCTCCTGACAAAGTTTAATCTGTTTATATGTATGTATTTAAGTATTTTTGTTTTAGTAGTGTATTCTTTTTCGCGTTATCTATTCCCTTTGTTGCACCTGCCATGTTTTTTCTCTGCATCACCCCAAGGTTGACTGGCAGAAAATGCCTCAGGCATTAAGTCCGCCTTTGTACAATTTTTTTTTTACTTGTGCATAAAGTTTTAATAAATAAATAAATATTGAAATTAAATATTATTATTTACCAGGTACTACAGTTAGTAGGGACATAGGTTAAAGACAGGTTGAGACAACATGAAGAGCTTAAAATATTTCCTACAGCTAGGTTACAAAGTATTATTTCCCAGTATAACTGTCTAGTTTGACAGTTATACTTTATAGTCTGTATACAATGTGGAACTGAATGCACATTATATGAAAATACTTTGTTCTGAATCGTTTTCTTAATGCGTTTCTGTCATTTATATTATAGCCACCCTAGCGCAAGTATTTTACACAAATTCAACCCGTATTCTCAATTTTCACTTTATTTGGGTACTTTGGACTAGTTTTTGGACTTTGTTAATTACATGTATTGATTTTGTATAGTTCCAGATAGACAAAAGTATTTTTTTATTTTTCTAAAGCTGCTGCAGTTTTAATTTAGTATTTGGTAGTTTTAATTTTTGAAGTGAAAACTTCTTTAGTGGCGTTGTACACTTTTTTTGTAATGGGTAAAAAATGTTAAACTCGCGTCAGGACACGTGACCTGATCGAAAATTCGTAAGATGGATGATTTTTTTTTGTGTACGATAGCGCAATAAATAAATATTGTATTCTACCACATAAATGATAGTACTTATATACTGATAATTAAAGCAATTCGTGCAAAATTATTCCCTTACCATTCCACAATATCAAAAATGCACAACGTTAATATTCAAGTTTTTTTTTCAAATAAATCGTGTCGCACCATCGCGTCGCGCCTGTCTGCGGGAGGGAGCCTTTACTTTTGACTCTATCTATACCGACCGATTTACCGACTTCTCAAAAAAGGAGGAGATTCTCAGTTTGTCGGAATATTTTTACATTAAAAAAAGGGTAACGAAGGAATGCTTAGGTACGTGAGAGGCACCGTCTTTCTCCTGTTGATCCGACTTATTTAATTATGTCTCCCATAAAACTATTATTACAGGTCCAATACTTAAATGTCCAGGTATTTTATCATTATTAATTTTGTAATTATTTATGACAAAGAAAAAAAGTACCCATGTAAGCCATAACCACATGACATAAAGTAGTTTATGCCAATCCCCTTTGGGCAAAAAGACATAAGTTTCTGTATTTATTTATTAGTGCATTAAAAACTTCTTTACACTAAGTCAGCCCCTGGCACTCCTTAGCTTGCAGTCGTATATTTTCTTCTGAGAAACAATTTTATCGTCGACAATGGTTCCATAATGGGGGGTCGTTGGTAGAACACAGTAAACTTCTTTATTTATGCATTCCTGCAAGTTTTCTGCTAAACGGATAACTTCGTGTTTAGGTTTACTATTAGATAGTCACGCCTTTTTCTCAGAGGGGTAGCTAGAACACAATATGCATACATAAGTAGTCTTCTTGCTTCTTGAAACAAAATAAAAAGTGTTACATTTTAAATTTATAAAATAATCAAATATGTCTCATAGTTTACAAACTCTTTCTCAAGAGTTTGTAGTTATGATCTTGGGAAAGTGGTTTACAAATTGTTGAGGGAGAACAAAATAGAGGTATTCCACTCAGAGCCCTGATTTTAACAGCTCTTGACCGAACCGCACCTGAGCACTTCCACTAACCGCACTGAAACAAAATTTTGTAACGTGCAGTTCTGTGGTTAATTCATATCATTATCAGCCGCCGAACGGCACCTAGGTGGAAGAAATTTTTCGTGATGGGATTTATTTTTTGTTCAAAAAAACATCAATACAACTCAGCAGAAGTTGATCACCTGGAGCAGGTATGGTAATGTTTTATTTGTGTCTCTATTATTAAACAAAAGTAACAGAGATTTTCATTTTTTTTTGCAATTTCGTAGGTTCTAATCATACAGTATTTCAACGAGGAACAAATTTTCAAATGAACTCACTTACACATATAGACCGCTACACGAAATCTAAGTATGTTTCAGTATGCATTGAGTCGGGGCTGTCGCATCGAGATTAGTAATTACGTGTTATCATGCAGATATGCAATTCATAAGAATGATAATTATTATAATTTGCGATTGCTTACAAAATTTATTTTAGTTAATTTTTTTAAATCATTAATTTGGTGTGTGTGAATAGAATCAAGGGAACTTTTCATGGATGTAGTGGAAGAAACACCACAATCATGCTAATATCATACGACTACTATGATATAACACCAAAAGCACATCGTTAAGTGAAAAAAGATTTTAAAAAAAAACTGATGAGAGAATCCGAGTTCTACACAGAGTCACAGACAGATATCTAATCCATTGTTCATCAAGGGAAAACTTATGTCCTTCAAAGAAACTCCTAGTATAGCCCACTCCATAGCACGCTCAGCAACCTTGAATTTGACGATCAGCCGCCATTTCGACAGTTGTCTTCCCCAGGCGACTTTTTATTTTATGTGATTTGAATCCAACGTAAAACAAATTGCATACGTTGTTAATATTTAACCGTACTCATAACGACAACGGAGCCCTTTACTGTGCGTGGTTCGATACAAACTTGCCGTATCGATATGTTGGTAACCGGTCGATATCCTCAACAAAGAATACATACGTCCCATCACTAGAAACTGTATGCAGATGCCGTTCGGAGACCGAAAATGATATTTATAAACTGTCCCACTGAACCAAACGTTACAAAATTTTGTTTCAGTGCGGTTAGTGGAAGTGCTCAGGTGCGGTTCGGTCAAGAGCTGTTGAAATCAGAGCTCTGAGTGGAATACCTCACAAAATATAGTGGTTATTTAAGATATTATTTATTGTTAATAATAATGTCCGCACTAATAAACATTAGTTAAATACCGTTTGTTCCCTTCCCACAGATAAACCGTGTAAACGGTTTTGTGGGACATAGTTCTCTTTTAAAGATTTTTGTTAATTTTGTTTTGATAAATAAATAAATACAAAAAAAAACACTTGAACTTAAATGTGTTTTTCAATGAGTTAACCCAAAAAAACTTACAAACATGTAACAGTAACATGTCTAGAACCGATTTAAACATATTAACAGTGTTAATAAGTGTAACAGGTAAAGCCAAAATGGGCAAAATAGAATCAATCCAGGAAGGCAGGAAATAAGGATGAAATCTCTCTAACAAACCTGATAAATTAAATGAAAGGAAAACCATGAAATCTGGAGTTATAAACTCAATGAGTCAAGTCTAAGCTCTTAAACTCAAACATTCATCTGTTTACTTATTTTAGTATTTAATTAAGACATTTATCCACGTTCTGGGTTGCACGTGTAACCTTGAATGTGTACCATTTTTTTTGTGTGGGAAATCATCAAATGTGTTCTGATTTCATGTATTGGAGTGTATGTTTAAGTATGTATAATTGGTTAATTGTAAGTATTTTTGTATTCTTGTAAATGTGTGTTTGGTGTTAAGTAGTATTTCTGAGTTTATCCTGAACATTACGGACATCGGGGAAGAAATAGATTGTGAGGAAGTCTGAACTTAAAGTTAATCATCTTTCTTCTATGTTGAGGTCAGCTTCCGTTCTAACTGGATGGTCTCAATATCAAATGGAGGATCACATCAAGTAACCACGAACCGAGCATGGCAGACAAGCACTAGGAAGTGGTGAAGGGCGCGCGTTTTGGGGGACTGTCTGATGTAATTTTGATGTTCGAAAAGTGCTGATTCTCAGCCTAATTTGAATGAATGACTTTTGATTTTGATTTTTGATTTTGAGACAGCTTAACCTTGGATCGTCTCGTGCGGCTTTTATTATTATGTCCAGGCTGCTTCTAAGAAATTCCTGATAGGAAAACCTAACAACTCTTTATCGACTCATAAATCTAACCGTCATGCTCAGCAGTAACGTTTGCGATGATTGGACCAACGAAGCAGTCAAACTAATCAAATCAACAACAAAAACTTATCACAAAAATTCCCATACACACACATTCACACTACATAAAGTAATATCACGTAAACAACCCTTTATTTATCCTTGAACGCAACGTAAAACTATTCCGACAAAAAACACTTTCGACAATGAAGATTCTTACTGGACATTACCAAGTCCTGAAAGGTTTTCTCGAGGCCCATTACACAAAATCCCGGCGACCTTGAGGCTTGGAGGCCTGAGACCTGAGGCTGATTCTTTGGCCTGTGAATGATTTACGAGTTATGCCCGTTTTATTCTTCATACAAGACCAGGACTAAAACTATTTGGGTACAAAGTGTTCATGATACGTTTGACTGATTGAGTTAGCATTTCGTAAACTTTGGCTCGACCATAAATACTTTGTAACTTAATTTTGTAAGAATTTTTGAAAGAATCAGTAAGTTTATAGTACCTATTGTATTGAATGTTTTGTGTTAAGTTTGTATTTTATGAAAGACTACCTGCGGTTTCACCCTCAATATCCTCGATCCCGTGGGAATATATTATGCATTCTATATCATTCCGTCCCTTCTTAGTATTGTCAGCATTGTAGGTAAGCATGATGTGCTTTTCCAGTACTAAGTGTGTAATGAAAAGCTGGCGAACCGTCAGTACGTTGCAGGATTTATATAACAGATGTATGCGAAAGAAAAAGGGATGGAAGTTAGCTACCTTTAAAATTGCTCGCTGAGCTCTTTCAAGACGACGCAAATTAGATTTTGGCCAAATAAACTTGTGTTTTTTTTATTAAACAGTTTTGATACCGCCTGTGTCCGGGTTCGAACCTAAGACCTACAACTTGTAAGTCGCTGCCGTTACCACTGGGCCACCGCTGCTCTACTCTGCAAAATACCTTCACCATTACTTCCAAAATCTCTCGTAAACCTACGATTTCTCGTAGTTCTCGACCCGAACATTCAATACAAGATATCAGTGGACCGAGAAAAAATGCCTCCAATGGCGGGGCAAGCAAATAAATATAATAAATGTCCCATTCTTTACTTGGGGCTGTAAAACTGTCAGAGACACGTGCCCTTGAATGACCTGGACCCTACGGCGATTGATATCAGGGGCCGGGAAGTTTCGCCGATGATTTTTCGGTAGGGAGATGACCAGAGGTAGAGAGAAGGTGAGAAAGAGGTTGATGTTATGAGACTCTGTTGGCACCTTCATAAAGTTGCACCTAGTCTGTCATCGACTGTATCTTGGAATCAACATCCTATAACTTAAAGTCCTCAGTCAACATCATAACATCACATTTTATTTCCCTGAAGGGTTGGGCAGAGGTGTACCTATAGTACACCTACATTTCGCCAGTTATGTTTAAGTCCCATGTAATAGGGGGCGAGCCTATTGCCATCAACATCAAATCCAGACTCCGAGCCGCTACTGAGAAATTCCAGATAGAAAAACCTAATAACACGTTGCCCGACCTGGGAATCGAACCCAGGACCTCACGCTCAGCAGTAGCTCTTGCGACCACTAGACCAACGAGGCAGTCAAATGTTACTACTAATGTTGTTTTTTTTTGCCATGAACTTTACATACATACATAAACTCACGCCTTCTTCTCATGGGGGTAGGCAGAAACCACAGAACGTCACCTGCTTCGCCCCTTACGTACTCCTTTTGCCTCGTTTACGTTCATACATCTGATTATACACGCACGCCGGTTGCGAGTGCTACGCACCTGACCTTTCTGAAGTACATCATCACCAATAAGGTCGCTATATGTCCTCCTAGGGCGTCCCCTCCCGGCGTTTCCACTCACTTCTGCCTTGTAAATATCTTTTGGTAGTCTCCTTTCATTCATCCTGTCAGCATGACCAAACCATAAACCATAAACTTTGTCACGCTCAGTGTAAAAGCTTCCTTTCCAAATTTCCTTTACTTTCACCGGTCATAAAAAAAAAGCGGTAGGTGGTGGCAAAGGATAGTAAGGCAGTTGCTCTTTGTGAAAAACTGATATTCAGCTGCATCCGGTTAGATTGAAAGCCGACCACAATACATTATGGAAAAGGCTGGGCAGATAGATTGTAATGGTTTGATTAAGGCTGGGGAGATAGATTTTAATGTATTGATTAAGGCTGG
Source organism: Dasypolia templi (assembly GCA_963555695.1). Classification (NCBI taxonomy): domain Eukaryota; kingdom Metazoa; phylum Arthropoda; class Insecta; order Lepidoptera; family Noctuidae; genus Dasypolia; species Dasypolia templi. Next base: position 8,546,979 of record OY743162.1, on the reverse strand, counting down.
GGTGATAGATTGTAATGTTTTGATTAAGGCTGGGCAGATAGATTGTAATGTATGGATTTAGGCTGGGCAGATAGATTGTAATGGTTTGATTAAGGCTGGGCAGATAGATTGTAATGTATTGCTTAAGGCTGGGCAGATAGATTGTAATGTATTTATTAAGGCTGGGCAGATAGATTGTAATGTATTGATTAAGGCTGGGCAGATAGATTGTAATGTATTGATTAAGGCTGGGCAGATAGATTGTAATGGTTTGATTAAGGCTGGGAAGATAGATTGTAATGGTTTGATTAAGGCTGGGGAGATAGATTGTAATGTATTGATTGTTTTAAAAATCACTTTCAAAAAGTGCTAATTTTGTCTCACAAGAACTGCCTTTGGCAAGGAAAGAAAAAGTACATACATACATAACATCATTCCTGTTATTCCAGAAGGGTTCGGCAGAGGAGTACCTATAGTTCACCCACATTTCGTCAGTTTTGTTTAAGTCCCATATAATAGGCACCGGGCACAAATCCAGACTCCGGGCTGCTACTGAGAAATTCTAGATAGAAAAACCCAATAACCTTTGCCCGAACTGGGAATCAAACCCAGGACCTCATGCTGAGCAGTAGCTCTTGCGACTACTAGACCAACGAGGTAGTCTAATATTAATTAGAGATCAGACATTCGGGCGCATATTTGCCTTAATTTATGAAAGGTATTTGGTATGAAAGTATGGAAGCGGCTTCAATTTTTTTTTAAAGCCAGGAACACTGGTAATGTATAACAAGTCGGGTATATAGTATGGAAGTGACTTAAAACAAAATATTAAAAAACCCAGGATTCTTTACAATATTATGTAGGAAGCGCATTCCATATTAGCCAACATCTCAACTGTAGGTAAATATGCGCCCGAGTATCCGATATCTAACAATAAAATTATAAATGCAAAAGTAAGTTTGTTTTCACCTCACAAGAGGTTGTCACAGAATCTTTCCGAGACGAAAGATTCTGTTTATCATTCAACATCTAAGTGCAATAGTGCATTTTATCCGCTAGAGTGGAACGATTTTTTTAAATTCGAACCTTGCTGTTCAATAATTTTCTATAGCGCCAGTCCACTGAAAAGTCAGTTTTTAGAATAATCGCACCGGCCAGCACGACGAGTGGGCTCGTGGTTCCATTCTAGACTGCTTCGCTTGCTCAGGTTTCAAGTCAACAACTCGCGTCAAAAACAACTTTGTAGACTCGAATAACAAATAACTCGCGAAGTCGCGGGCAGCAGCTAGTATAATATTATAAAGAGAAAAGATTTCATTTTTTGTACGTTTGTTTGTTACACTTTCACGCAAAAACGGCTGAACGGATTTGTATGAAACTGGGAAAATGGGTAGACCATGACCTGCAATAGGACACAGGACACTTTTTATCCCGATATTCCCACGGGATCGAGACTTACGCGGGTAAAACCTCGCGGCGCAGCTAGTATTGTATGTGTTTTACAAATAACATTTTTATGCTAAAAATAAACTTCAACACGTGTAACTTTTTCTATCCTAAAATCTTTTCTAATCCCGAACAGCAATCTATCAATAAAGATTGACAAAAAGAAACATTTTCATACACACCATCGACAGTATCTTTCTCTCCGGGGACTCGAATTTGGGAACTTTGACACAAGACCTGGGGGGTTGCGTGTCATCGCTAAATGTTAAGTAGGACAGACAGACTGACGAAATGTTTTATGTATCGGTTTCCTAACAAATTTACATTTGTTTAGGATACCTATTTGTCGCCTTTGAGTTATTTTTTGGGAGATTTTATGGTGTGTAGGAGGTGTAACTTACACTACAACATGGTGTAATTTATAAATTAATTGCTACCAAATTTGAATGAATTTAATTTCTATTTATAATAATTACTTTTTGTAAAATTTGCACGCCGACATTAAAGGTTTTATAAGAGATCGATGTCATTACGATAAGAACCTCATTAGCTTATTATATTTCTATACCTAATTTATGCTAATAAATTATTTTGTTTGTTTTGTTTGTTGTTGCCTTTTTGGCGATCACAGGTATGGGTGGCTTATTCTTCCGTAAATGCTTCTACATTATACATTTTGCTAAAATATGAAGAGAACTATTTAATTCTGACAAAGGTTGTAGGTACAGTCTGCGAGGCCTAAGCTAAACTTTGCATTTGTGTGAGTGACTTCTAATCGCACCAATGTGATCAAGCGAGGGACCGCGAGGGACGCACAGCACCTCAGGCCGATTAACCGATTGGCCGATTGCCAAGCAGTTAATTAGCGGACTTTAAGAGAGAGTTGTTTTAAAACAAATAACGAAAGACATGGGCATTAGGCATTTCTTTGCTGCAGTGGTCTTATTGTAGAAGATTATTAATTAATTCAGGATATTGGAAGTCCATTCAAAATAAAAATTAAAAAAGATTTGATGCTTTATTTAGGGGTCAACAACCGCTGGTATTATTTTAACTTGAATTTTGAGTTGAATAAAAATGTTTTAGCGTGTTTAGATATCGATATTAATCACGTCTGTGAAGTTTAAACTGTTTTTTAAGTGAATACATTAACGGAGGTCGATACCCCATTAAAAAACGATACGCATCACGTCTGCGGAGTTTCGTTAGCTAATTTAAATTGACCTTGTATAGTGGACGCGTTTTAGAATGGCAATAGCGGCCATTGCCCTTTTACCTAATATCGTTTTCGTTATTAAAAAATGTTGAAGATCACGATAAATTCAATATCTATCGTAATCTTCAACGTGTTTAAAAAACGAAATCCAGTGTTTGTTTCAGATAAGGCGTTTACAAGAGGCAAATGTTCTAAGTAGGATTGTCATTTAATAAACAATTTAAAAAAAAAACTACAACGTGTAAAGGAATGAACGCAAGAGCTCATACACCCCAATTTGTGGTGTCGGAAAAATATATTATAATTATAAGGTATGAACATATTTCTGAGAACCCTGTTGTATCGCTACTGCTGAGCATGAGGACCTGGGTTCGATCCCCAGGTCGGGCAACGTGTTATTGGGATTTTCTATCGGGAATTTCCCAGTAACAGCCCGAAGTCTGGATTTGTGCCCGGTAGATGGCAATAGGCTCGCCCCCTATTACATGGGACTTAAACATAACTGGCGAAATGTGGGTGTACTATAGGTACACCTCTGCCCAACCCTTCGGGGAAACAAGGCGTGATGTTATAAGTCTTTTAAAGTTTTCTATTAACGTATCATATATAAAAACAGAACTAAGTGGTTTGTTATTTTCTATTACTCAATTCATTTATGAGTAAATAGGTAATTACTTCATATTTTGCAATAAATTACCAGCGTTGTGTCATCGCGCTTCTCTTTATTTTCTATGCAGTCTGACAGTGATCGCGCTTTACCATTTGTCAGCGTCATAGAGGCCTTTATTTCCGTTTTTTTTATAAAAAAATGCTAGAAAATATTGGTAGGTCAATGACTGCTATTGCCATCTTAAAACAAGACAACTATAGTAATTACGTGCTTTATAATCATGTATGTTAATTATTCCTTACAATACAAATATAAAACTCACAATACATTATGAACTTAATGACATTAACATCAATAAATTACCACTGAAAGGTAGACTTAATGCGAAATTAATATGTAAATGGGATCGGGTGCCAATTGCCGCATCGCCGATAATTCTATTAAAACATCGTATCTGGATATGACACTGAAATATCTCGTAAATGCATTATATGAGCAGAGTGGTGGATACGTGACACATTTTGGATGATTAGGCTTTGTCAATGACGGTTTAGTGCCGATTTCACCAATGAAACTGAACGCGATCAGCATTTTTAACCCAGTTCAAATATTCCATAACAATATTTACACTGACAGTTCTTGAATACGTTTTAGATGTGCTGAAAGCATTCAGTTTCATTGGTGGAATCGGCACCTAATAATAATGGCAGGCATTTACAATATGGATTCATAACCTCGACATCTATTTGACTGATAACTCTGCCGGGTAGACCTCAAGGCGTGCTTTGGAAGACCCTCATAATCGTTATTCGTAGTCATCGGATTAAGGAAATTATGAGGTCCCTTGAATGAGTGTGAGATGAGGTGATACGTGAATATTCAATAAACTCTTCAAAAGACATTATGAAAATCGGATAAAATACGCGTGTTTTACCTTAATCTTCCTTGTTGACCTTACCTCAAGGAAGCATCAAGGTACACTTACGTTATATTTGACAGTTGCTTCCTGATGAGTTCAGCTCACCTCGACTGAGGAAACTATTTGAGATGAGGAGTAAAATTGCAACTATGAATATCAAACTAGCTACTCGTAAAAGTGAGGTCAACCTCAAGATTTCCTCTGCTTGATTCAAGTCAAGTCGAGGAAATCATGAGGTTTTACTTAGAACATGGGTTTGAACCACTGACACAGGTGCAAAATTGTAAATTAAATGCAATTTATATTATGTACAAAAAATCACCCAAAGGGCAATAGAACAACAGCAATAGAGAGATCCGCAGGACAACCAAGGTAACCGACGTAGCCCAAAGAATTGTTAAACTTAAGTGGCAGTGGGTAGGGCACATTGCTCGAAGAACAGATGACCGATGGGGCCGAAAGGTTCTCGAGTAGCGAACGCGTACCGGAAGACGTAGCGTTTGAAGGTGGACGGATGACCGTGTGAAGGCCGCAGGAATCTACTGGATGCGAGAAGCACAGAACCGGTCGAAGTGGTGGTGCTTGGGGGAGGACTATGTCCAGAAGTGGACATCTTTCGGCTGATATCATGATGATGATTTTATGGACTTAATTTTTCTTTTTAATTTTAAATAATTGTGAAATCTATTGATTATTATATGGATGACCTATTGGTATTTGAAATAAATAATACTAAAAGCCAGACATGAACTGCCAGCGGCCAAAAAGGATGGCTCTAACACAGTGGTCAGACAACATGGTCATGTACGTTGGGCAGGTGGGCTATCAAAGTGACCTTTGATTTCGCAGTTTGGTGTGAAAATATAGTTAAGAAACAGTTTAGGGGTTGATTTCATCATCATTTATAGGGCTCTCCACACTCCATTTAAAAATACAGTCAAACTTTCGATACTGTTGTAAGGATCAAAAAAGTCTTGGACCAACTGAGGTTTAAGTACTAGAAAAGTCAGAAATAGCGAAAGACTTTTCCCATACATTTCTTAGGAAATGGGACGCCAACTTACTTTATTATGATTGATAGATCAGTACCATAAAAGTAAGTCATCACAAAAAAAGTTTTCCGTTAAAAGTCTACACGTTCTAAATTATTTCATGTCATTTTATCTCAGAATGTCAGAATTCTCCTAAGACCATTTTTCCGTAGATACAACGATTGAGATTACTACCCTCTCCGCTCCGTCTCAAAAATCCAAGCTGTATCTAATAACAACGAATTTTTTATCCACGTGACGAATTCCACGGTCTACCAAACCCTGCCTAGGTGGCAGGCGAGGTTGTTCCCTCTTAAATTCTGACAACACCTGCCAATAATGACGAGTCTTTCATCTTAGCTTACTCCATTGTTTGTAACCAACTTGTCAGAACCTCTTCCTTTAAACTCTGACCTACATACACCACTCAAGTTAAAAGCGTCAAAACTCCATAGAAATCGGATTGTTACTCAATCAAAATGTTTGTAAACTCACGTATCACGCTCCGCTGGTTACTGAAACCTTTTCAGAATGTCTGGCAGCACGCTGTGACGTCACTGCCTGCATCTGACGGCTACGTAATTGCCACAAATGTTGCCAGTTGTAAAAATACAAAGGGTTGCCATGTGTGATTATGGAAGTGGGTTAGTGGAAACGTGTTTTGCTTTTGGGTCGTTGACTCGGTTGTTCAGGATTGTGTATGATAGAGACACTTTAGTTCCTACAAAACTATGTTGTTTAATTGCAACAAAAAACATGTTTTCCAAAATAACAATGGAGTCTTGTATTGGGTGTGTTAACAAAGAGCTTATTTAGATATAATGTCCTGACAATGGCACCTACATTAACAGTATTTTACTTGAAAATAAATTCGTCTGCCAAACTGGATATATTTTCTATTTATTTATTTAATTTGAACACGAACAACGCATTTATGGCAATGTGCTTAAATTACTGTTCCCTGCTGTTTCGGGATCTCGTAATGACTTAAAGATTGATTATTTTACCGTTTTGGCTGTAAGGTATTTCCTTAATACTTCATGAAATATAATTAGATTTAAGTTCAGAAACTGTTTGACCTTTCCAATGCTGTTAACTTTCATTCTAAACACAATTAAACGTATCGCATAACAGTGGAATTCCACCAGGGAACCATAATATCTAGGTGCTAGGTCAGTAGGGCGGGCACCACCATAAATACTAATAAATCCCACGCTTGACTTTGACAAATGATGGTGAAATACCACCTCCATGGCGGAAACCAGACGGACTAACAATAGAAAATATAATGCTAACCCGTGGAAGTTTGTGATAATGTAACATTAATAACGGATTTCAAGGTTGGATCAGTAGTTGATGAAAAGTGAAGTGGTTTCGGAAGTTAAAGCGCAGTTTTTGGCAAAAACGCGAAATTAGGAAGAAGGAGAGGCAGAGGAGGGGAGGGGGATTAGGGGATTTTTGGGTTTTATGTTTTTAGGGTCCGTAATCAACAAGGAACCCGTCCTTCTGTCCGCAGCTTAGCTTAGAGACTCTTAGACTAGAAAGCTGTAATTTGGTATGGACATATTAACGGCAAAAAACAACTTTTTGGGTACCTCCCTTTCAAAATAGGCAAGAATTATTATTTTCTCGTCTATTCCATGGTGTGTGGTGTCGTTGAAAAGGTCGTTCAAAAATATTGCAAGTGAGTGAAAAAAATTTTTCGTTCAGGAATCCGGTGCCTTAAAGTGCACATTTTTGTTAGAGTTTCGTAGCTAGCCCGCTTGCCAGCTGAATGGTTGCTTTTGGATATGTAAAAAAAATCTCGCCAGTAGTATACAAAACGAAGTTAAAAGGAAAACTATCACAGCTAAGTAGGTTTTATAAATTAACGAAAAATAGTCGATACAACATTAAGTTTGTTCTTGCTTTAAATTCATCCAACTACGGAACCAATCATCGTGCGTGGCCGACACGCACTTGGTCGGTTTTCTTGAGATCACTTTTAAAATAACCCAGTCCTTGGTCACCGAAGAAAGAGAAGCCTATTTCCAGCAGATCGCTTTATATACGATGAGTTGATTCATATCGTAAAACATATAGAATTGCTTTACGTAAACCATTTATCAATTCCTTTTCCTTCCAACGCGTATTTGCAATTATAGAACAAAAAAACACCGAAACTTCGAAGGAACTTCAGGTAATCTCGAAACATTAGTGATACAATAATTCTATGTATAATCTTTACATATATTATATATACATAAAACAAAGTCAGGTTAGTAACACGATGTATAACTCAAGAACGGCTGGACCGATTTTTATGATCTTTAATTTGACGGATTAGTCTCCGTCCCGAATAGCAGAATAACTGTTAAAACATGGGAAAATTTCACGAAAAAAAGAAGGCCACTTACACTTATTTCACTTTTCGTATCCATCGCTGTGAAGTTAACAATTAAAAATTAATTATTTATTGACATAAAAACGTGTACAAAGTGAAGGTAAAACACATCTGTTACAGGAGCCAGTGTCTTCTCCCACTCAGTAGGTTCGGGATTTAATGCAATAAACATCGTTCAACATAACTTTATCTTTAATGAAATTTATCTACAGTGCCCACTTACTCCTAATCAGCTTTCGTTATAATTGCTTTTGTGAATACCTCGATTTACGGATCCGTGAATAGGGAACCATTAGTGCCCATTTGTTATTCAGCTGTGGTGGTTGAACTTTAATTATTTTACACGTGTATAATAGCCGTGTTTTGGGTAAAAATGGGGCAGTGGCGTGAGTGATGTAATAAGCAATGGATGTTAGAATATATAGGTGTTTCAAACTATCTAGAGGTAACACGGAAATAATGTTATTTAATTTTAGTACCGTATGGCTGGTGGATGAAGATATGGCTTATTAGTCGATTCGCACGAATTGGCTCTCCCGAAATGGGCGAATTTCAATAATGTTATTTTTTCTGTAGGCGACTGTCACGAAGTTAATTTATTTGTAGGCGAATCGACAACTTATATATGATATATATGAAGCAATTGGCTTATTATTTTTTAGAGAAAATTATTTTAGAGAAATCATCTACATTTACAATATTTGTAAATATATGAGCAACATGTATAGATCACATAATTCATTTACCTGCCATTGCTTTATATTTAATGCTTTATGCTATTGTGGTACAGTATACATTTTTTAAGAGATAAGAGAGAGAGATCAGAGATTTTTGTAAAACATAAGTACACTAAGCGTTCAAAAGTGCATAGGCAAGATAAGAGTCCTATTGCTGTGAATTCGCGGTACGACGCGGTCGCAATTTTGCACGGCACACACTGAAGTAAAGTCGCGTACTCGCATCGCACTGCATGAAACAATATATATTATATAAATATATTAAACACGCATGCTGGCCTGTTTATGGCATTGCTAAAATTCGAGACCAAGCGTTGGACTGAGAAGCAGGGGGCTTAGGTTCTGATCTCATAAGATGCAGCGCAGTTTTATTGCCAATTATTTATTTTGGTTTTGCTGCTTTTTTATTATTTTTGTTATTGCAATAAAGGGTTTAGAATTTTAAAAAAAGCATTAAAAGGGATAACAAAAATAAAAACATATTGATTTGTTACAATATTTTACATAAGGATATCAAACCGATACGATTATTTATAAAAACTTCTTCAGCTAAATTGGATCGTCAATACTATATCAAGGATCTTAGAAGAAATTTGTTTTATTTTGACATGTGAAATGTACAAGAAAAAAAAAATAGATTTATTTCATCATATAATTTTATTTAGCTTAGATATTAAGCTTCGATCTTTAATTTTCAAAATAATTGATTTTAATAAGTGGTTATTTACTGTGTGAGTACTTTGTACTATGAAGCAACCATTTACCGGGTGATGTCTAATATTGACTTGAATGTCCTCTGGCGTCTGATAGTATATCATTCTCACTCAAATGTCTCGCTGACGGTTGTGCGTGTGTTGGATCATTTAGCTCCCAACAAAATGGTTGAGCTGAATGGTGCTGATCCATGCGGCATGTTCGTAAACGGGCGCCGTCAGTTGGGACTGGTCATCTCTTAGCTGCCTTATTTTTTAATATTTTTTTTGATGGATTGTTTTTCTTTATTTATTTCCGCAATCTGGACGCTGTTAACGTGTATGGTTTTTGTAAATCGTTTACAGGATCTACAGGATCAACATTTTATTTAAAATAATTATTGCGCCGCTTTTTGTGTGAGAAACACTTACTTAGCAAATTATTAATTTTAAGCGCCCAAAACAGGTAATTCCTATTTATGGGGACCAAAAAAAAAAAAAAATTTACAAGTTACTGCGACCGACTTGCATTTAGCGCTCACCGGTCGTTGCCGCGGCACTGCTCGCGCATGGTTGGCCACAGTTCTAACCTAACCTAATGCATTTGGTCGAGGTGCCCTAACTTAGTTACTGCGGCCAACTGTGAGAAAAGACCAGAAAGTAAAAAAGAGGCACAATTATTATTAAAAGTGTCTATCATTAAGTCTCGTGCACACTGGCGCAACGCCACTCAAAGCAACTGCGTGTCGCGCGACGAGCGGTGTCTTTGTGCCGCGCTGTGGCATCGCGCCACACGTTTTCGGACGTTTGCGGAAGCCTTTAGAAGCGCAAAAAGTTTTTTGAGAATGAATTAAATATTTCCCTTATTATTTATAAGGATACATATTAATGGTCAGTTGTACCTTCAGAATATCTCAACACAGATTCCAGTGTATTGCGCGTACAATTTTCAAACTTCCCTTGAACTGGCAATTAGAATCGAATCAAGTGTCGCAAGCCTTTGTGATCACAAAACAAACGTTCGCACGTCCGTGGCAGGGTTGTCTCACAATACCTTGCAATTAACAGACAGTTCCCACCTTTGATTGTACCGAGCGGTCACGAGTTCAAATACTGCTCCTTTGACTTACTGAGGTCCTGGTAGCGTTTAGTTTAGTACGTGTTAACAGCACGTGTGGCATGACCACCACAGAAACGAGTGTAGCCCACAGAAAAATAGACAAAATGACTGCATAAAAGAAATCTGTCATTATGACAATTCGATCTAGCATTTTGTCTTTTCTTCAGTCGACCTTCTACTCGCAGCTTTGACAGGAAATTCAGCCTTGAAAAGGTAACAAACAGACAGATAGTAAACGCAAATACATAATCCCCGCCGTCGTAAAGCGCCCTTCGTGTCCAATTCAACAACGCGTTCAGGATGATGTTGGCGCTCCCCCGCTTTGACAGCGCTTCGCATATGTTCGCGCGTAAATTGCTTCCACGCCACTATGCGCAAGCGAGGCACGACGCTGGTGCGGCGAGTGCGGGGGAGCGCCAACAAAATGCTGGCCGCGCTCGCGGAAAGGCTTGAATGCGCCATCATATCCCACTATTGTAAGCGATATGTGGCTGGCTGATGCGACTAACAAACCTCATTGAATAATTATGTAAATTGTTTATTGATTATGTTTGTTTTTATTATTGTTATACTGTGTATGACTTATTTAATTAAATTTAATCAACAAAAATAATATGAATTGGATCAAATTAAATTGAATTTAATTATTAATGTTGTGTATGTAATGAGACTGTATGAGTATTTTCTATTATGAGTCAGTGATACTCGATATAAAATGTTTTTTTTTAAATCATTTTAAACCGTTAATTTATGATAAATAATATATATATAATAATAAAAATATTAACATCATTAATTTGAAATACTAAATATACACCACCTGCATATTAGCTAAGTTATTTTATATATTCAAATTGTAATATCTCTGGGTGGGTATATAATAATGGGTACCTACCTCAAGATACGGGTTCGGACTAAACGTGTATTTTCTATTCCTTAAGATGAACCAAAAAGTTCAATAATCATGTGAATTTTTAATTCAAGCCCACCTTGGGGTATGATTTTACAAAATCGCTGCAACGAACATTTTTTATTATAACTTAAGTGACTTAACTTAAATGCTAAATTTCCCATAAAACTGACATACCTATAACATCCTCTTTTACGATTATTTTTGGGCCAAAAAGCAGCCTATGTCCTGTCTCACGATCCCATCTATCACCTTGGCAAATTTTATCGAAATCTTTTCAGTGATTTAGGCGTGAAATACAGACAGACAGACTTACTTTCGAATTTATAATAATAAAATGAATGAATGTCCACATCTATATTTAGGTATGAATATCTAGTGTTATCCCGTTTTAAGCAACATTCAGTCGTGGGTGTGATAAAGTGATAAAGGTCAAATGAAAAAAGCGTTTAACTCTTGTCTAGATTTAAAAAAGGCTGGCCCAATTTGATCTTTTTTGTATTACGGGAGAGCCGAAAACAATTACAACCCTTCTCAAACCCTACGTAGTTTATTCTGGTTTGTTAACAAAATTGTATATTTTAATAACGTTTGTTTCAGTATTAAGAATTAAGTTCTTTGTATAATTTTGTTTAAAGCAGTTAATTCCATTAACAATGTTTTTTTTTTGACATTTAATTAATTGCTTATTACCCTGCCTGACATAAAGTAAGCCAGCACCCACAAAAAAAGTAACTGGAAATTAAATAACGCATCAGAATTGACAAAAATAACTGCTTGGTCAGCAGTCATTGGATATCCTTATAAAACCATTAGGATTTCCGATGTACTGAATTAGAAATAATCTCGTGTTCTGTCATTCTATCAACACATTAAAATGTACTCTTTAAATATGAAAGAGAAGTATCCTCCTTGGTGGCTATTTGCCACGTTCAGACACTTTCACCAAGAGCTAAAATACTTTGAGACTTGTTTTATTATAATAGTTTTATTTTATGAATTCTTAAGTTAAAATAAGCACAAAATAAAATGCCATAAATTCGATGAAATGCAGTCATTATAAATCCTTGTTTTTCATCGTAAATTCCACGCAAATTCCCTGCACGCTTTCGATTTATATCACCTTCCAGTAAATCGATTCCACCTTTGACCCGATTAGTGAAACGAAAAAGCGTTTGTTGATTTAGTCCGGACAAAGCTCTGAAACGAACTTAACACTGAACACAAACGTTTTAACTGTTAAATCAGCGAAAACAAAGGCTTGATTGGTTAAATAGCTCACTATTTTGCGATTTACGAGTTTTAGTTTCATTTTGAATCTGTGAAGTAGTTGTTTGCAGATTTAAAAGCGATGGAGTGCATTTTAAATGGAATATTTTCAACGTAGCATTTGATGAAATGAAAAATATATCTGTATTGTTTATCATTTTATCCACCATTCAGCTTATTTTCAGGCTTGAATATTTATTCAATTAGAATGAAAGCTGCTAAATAAATACAGAATTATTAAAAATGATGTGAAAACATGCTACTACCAACAACAATTAATTATACCGAGGTCTACCTGCCTTACAAACAACATAGAATTAGCAAAATAATATACGGAACACAATCCAGTCACGTAAAACGAGAGAAATAAAATCGTAATTATAATATTAACATTTGTTTTTGGCCACAGTCATATACCGTACAAACTGACAATATTATATCGATTTAAATAAAAATCAATTTACCACAAAAATGACTGCCTCGTTTGTCTAGTGGTCGCAAGAGCTACAGCTGTCTGTTCGTTTAGAAGAACTGGATTCTAAACAATTGTAAGTAATTACCTAATCATTAAATTAATTGCCATACGACAGTATAATGTAAATAATACTTAATACATAAATGAAAGCCTCCAGGCCTAAAGCCCATGGCAGCTTGCATATGCAATACTGGAATTATTATACAAACAAATAAAATAAATAAATGATAAACTAGGACCATCAAAGTAAAATAAATTAACAGAACAATTACTGTTACAACAATAATAAAACCATAGACAGCAAGACGACCAGTTACACAAGCAGCACCCGTTCACGAGCATAACGCATAGGTCAGCCGTTACCCCCCTCGCCATATTTGAGGGAAGGAGGTGCATTCTATTGAAACTCCTTACGCCTAGGCCAGCGCAAATTTAAAGTGCACGCACCAAAGTCAAAAGTCAAAGTCAAATCATTTAATTCAAATAAATGGCACTTATGATCGTCAAATTTCCAAACAAAAAAAAAAAATTCTAGTTGCCCTTTCCAAAAGGTAGTTTCGTATGGAGAAGAATGGGCAAGAAACTCCACCGATAGTCATTTAAAATGTTGTACAATATTTTGTACTTATAGGTACATGAATTATTGAATTAAATGTGAAGACGATGCATGCACCTAGAATAAAACTACTATACCACAATATGTAAAAATAATTAATTATAAAGCAACAGCTGGTAAATTAATTATGTGAAACATGGTGTGAGCACCATGCATCCATCACATAATTAATTTACAAATATTGTAAAAGAAGATGATTGCTATATTCTTTTTAACATGTAATAATGCGTGAGTTAAAGTAAACCGATGTGCGGGCCATACTTATACCAGCCTGTGATTGTCCCAGAGAGAGCATAGAGAAGGCATCAGCATTTATCACCACACTTGCTCTAGACGGGTTTCCGATTTCAGACGTATATTAAATACTGGCTTCTGCCCTTTCGTTCTCGTGAAATTTCTTGTTCGTCCGACCCAACCCCGTCGCATCGCATCGCCCTCCCCATCGCATCGCATCGTCCACCGCGTCGCATCGCATCGCCCACGCCATCGCGTCGCATCGCATCGCATTGTTTTATCTTTTTGCTCGACTCCTAAGGGTCACCGCGTGATGATAAATAGCCTATATACAAACTTACAAACAAATAAACAATCTAACAAATTTTACCATATATAAGCCCAGGTTTTCTCACGATGTTTTACACTTATCGGCGAATCTTATAGCAATGTGCAAATGTGTTCCGCAGGGGTCCGTGCTCGGGCCACCACTGTTTCTGGTGTACATTAACGAACTCTGTAACCTACAAAACGGTGGCGGGAAAATCTTCTCCTACGCAGATGATACGGCTATTGTCTACTTTGGCGAGACTTGGGAAGTGGTACGTAATAAGGCCGAACAAGGGTTATTTGCTATACTTAAGTGGCTCAAAGCCACTTTCACACAATTTATTAACCCTCAATATTGCGAAAACAAATTACATTTGCTTCTCTCCAAGTGCAAGGTCTAAAGCATGTACTAATCTTAATGTTCGTACCCATATGTGTGCAAACGGCTTGGGGCAGAAATGTGACTGTAAACCCATCAAACAATTACCTTCCACAAGATACTTGGGGGTTATAGTCGACGAGTGTCTAGCGTAGCACTCGCATGTCGAGGTTATTATATCTCGTGTTCGGAAATTTATATGGATTTTTAAAAATCTACGACATGTGATGCCTCAAAAGACGCTCAACAACATATAGTTAGCACTTGCGCAGTCAGTAAGCACATACTACTTACCTTTTTGGGGAGGAGCCACTAAAACTAAATTTCTAGAGTTACACAGAGATATCCCACAGTCGATCTATATACAATTGGTGGCCTATTATCAGTCAGGAAACTATACCTTCTAAACATAATTCTATATTTACACAAATACCTTCCAGTTAACCCAGAAAGACAGGCTAGGAGGCGAAACAATATCGTTGCTTACTCTGCACGGATACGTACGGTTTTTGTAAGGCGTCAGTACGTATGCCAATCAGCCTACATATATAAAAAATTTACGCAAAACTGAAGTTGCACAACGAGGTCTCGCATCAATGCAAAAAACTAACGTATGAAGAAACAGAGCATATAGCATGAATCTTCTTCTTTATCATACCTTGTGATTACACAGTGGTATTTTTAACTTCGATTATCATGGCACTATCAGCAAACATGTAAACTCACACATACACACTCAAACTCACACTCACATTTCACTATTCACACATACACACACTCACAATTACACTCTACACAGAGCTGCTAATTACTTTTTAAGTCATTGTTTCTCTTAGTTTTTAAAATTTTATTGTTAATTTAATATATGTAAAGTCTCAATTTGTTAACTACCAATTAAGGGAAGGAGCGAGACAACACTAACACAAGTATTATTTAATAACTTACTGGGGCTGTTTCATTCACATTTATAAATGTAACCGTTTGAGACGCAATAAACAATTTGTATTTGCATAGATTCATCTATTGTCTTAACTTTATCCAATTAACAATGAAAATGAACATCAAAATTCCAATTTAACGACTTATTTACTAAACCATGATACCAGAAATAGCCATTGAAATAGTGCATTTACGCAAACGGCCACAAAAAATCTAGCATAATAAAAAATAATCCATTAAAATGGCCATAAAACCCGCCATAGTGAAATGGCGTTAAAATTCAGCTTTTTATGACATCAATAAAATATTTATATGTCTTGCTCGGGAATAGGATCAGAAAGTGGTATGTTTCGAACCAACTACTGAAACAATTTAAGACAAATCTCTTCAAAAACATAACATCACGCCTGTAATCCCAGAAGGGTTAGGCTATTTCGCAAGTTATGTTTATTTTATTTATTTATTTCTAAAACACTTAACATTTAACAAATTGGTTTAGCCACACAACGAAAACCTCGCAGGGTTTATCTGTTGCTGGCGAGCCGTTGACTTATATTTTATTTATTACATTTTACAGTCTTTAAAACACTAAGAGAAGTGTTGTGTAAAGAAACGTTTTGATTTGTACTTATAACTTTTCGAACTCATTTGGTATTACGTTTGCAAGTCTTCTGGAAGTTTATTAAGAAAAAAAGGTATTAAATATCCTGCAACCCGCATACCGTACACATTACTAATTTTTGGTAGGATGTATTTATTTTTAAGTGGTATCGTTCTTAGAAAGTCTGGTCTTGTTTTTTCGGTTAGCAGCTCAGGTCTATTTACTTCCGCAAGAGTAAAAAAATCAACTTTATGGAACACATTCATAACATTACAGTATTTAAAGAGATCTTCGTCACTGTTTTTGAATTTATTCTTTAAATGTTTTGGTATAATTAGTTTTAAAATTGTTATAAATATCTGTCAGGTATGTATGATAAGTTCTCCCATAACTGCTGAGTCCGTAGTTTATAACCGAGTCTGCTAGGGCCATATATATCATTCTAAGCGTTTTGTATGGCAGTTTATATTTTAGTATGCTAAGCTTACCTAGAATTAACCTCAATTTGTTGCAAACGTAATCTTTGTGCGGGCCCCAACAGAATCGGCTATCAACCATTAGACCGATATACATGTGTTTATCAACTACTTCTAATCTCGGGCATTTGCATGTCTTTAGCGGGTTATGCAGGCAAGGATGTTCGTGTGCTATAACTGTAGGTATAGTGGCGTATTTATTGTGTGATGAATGTATGTGAACAATTTTTGTTTTTGTTGCGTCCCATGTAATAGAGGCGATCTTACTGCCATCAACCGTGCGCAAATCCAGACACCGGGCTGCTACTGAGAAATTCTAGATAGAAAACCCAATAACACTGCCCGACCTAGGAATCGAACCCAGGTTGATTTAACATAATTGATTCCCATTTTCGAGTTAATTGAAGCGAAATCCAGACTGTATTGATTTTTAAAAAATGATTTTTAAAAACCCTAAATTACGTATTTTATGTTTTTTGTTTAAAATATTAGGACTGAGTTCTTTAAGAGTTAATTCGACAGCGCCTCTAATTACAAACTTTTACTCCCTCTAAATCGTCTGCTGTTTAAAAATACTAAAAGTCAGTCAGATTGCCAAGTTTCAAGGTTTTTTAAACAACGGAATTAGATTTTTGATTTAAAAAATGCATCCCTCCTTTGCCTAGGTAATTCACTATGAACACTTAATGATTCCTCCTTCGAAACCACGTCAATTCCTTAGCTAGACACGTCATCTCTAATAACATATTCTCTATGACACAATGAACGAAACCGCGCGAAATGAACGCGAAGTTGTAGTATGGTCTGAACTGTCAAAATAACACGCTTGAGAACCGTACGGAATCGTTGCAGTTTCGAGTAAAGTAAGATTGTGTTCAAGTAAAATTCAGCTTAACTTATATTGAAGAAGGTTAGAAACGATTGTTTTTTGGTATAAACACATACACAAGGGACATTTTAACTTTTTAACTATTGACGAAAATGGTAATACCTTATTTCCTTCAATCACAAAATGGTCCGATAATTCTTGTTGGAAATATTGTCGGCTATGAGACCCTACCTGGGCACTAGGGCACTATTAGTGCGAGGACCGCTATGTAAGTTATAACTAAATGTTTTCCAACAAGAATCTAAAAGGACTCTGATTTTTAAAACTTTTTTTTAAAGTTTATTTACGAATTTTACTATGGATGTGCATATTTTAATATATTATGACTAAAAAGTGAAAAGACATGGAAGTTATGTGGGCCAGCACAGAAAAAGACTTAATAATATTACAACAAAACGTATAATATTTGAATCTCCATCATGGATTTCATTTCTCTGCACAACTCGGTGGGAAAAAATGAATTTTTAAAGAGTATTGTTTCGTTTTTGTTTTATTTTGATTTCCACCCGGAGTTACTAATGTTGCAATTCTCGTCAATAAACTGCGAAAGTACATGTGAATTGGAAAAAAAGTCACACTGGTACTTGCCAAGAATTTAACCCACAAACTCGTGCATGGGAAGTAAGCCCTTAACTGCTAGACTAACACGACAATGTACAAGCTTACTGTGTTAAACGTCAAAATGTCATTACAAAGTATTAACCTTAAATGTCTTATATCTCGTCAACACCGAGTTCTGGAGTAATAAAATATTAACAGGACTATTAAATACAAATACTCCTTCCCATGATATACTGTTTTATTTAAGTCCATGCGGAGCCAAACTTGTATGGGAGATTTATCTATCTCCTTTGCAAGGTATTTTTGAGTAACCAATGATTGTCATATACGTTACTTGAAAATGTGATTTTAAGTTTTAATAGATGTTTCGCAAGAGCTACTGCTGACGCTTAGCATGAGGCCCTGGGTTCGATTCCCAGGTCGGGCAAAGTGTAATTGGGTTTTTCTATCTAGAATTTCTCAGTAGCAGCCCGTAGTCTGGATTTGTACCCGGTTGATGACAATAGGCTCGCCCCTTACTATATGGGACTTAAGCATAGCTGGCGAAGTGCGGGTGTAATATAGGTACACCTCTACCTAACCTTTCTGGGACTACGGCCGTGATGTTATGTTATGTTTGTGGAAGTGAAAATGTGTTTTTTTATTATGTTTTATGATTTTTTTTGTTATTAAATACGATTTAGGGACACATAGGCAAGGTGAAGGTCAAAATCTACAAGAACCCTATAACAAATTTACACGTAAACACACTCGGACAGCTTTTGAAAACAGACGTAAGTTCGTTCAAAAACATTAAGTAAATAAAGGGGGATGCCCGTTTTCGGCCCTAAAGGCACAATAACTTGCGTATAAGTAAAAAAAACGTCGAAATTTCTGTTTATTTAACAAGTTATTCATTTATGCGAAAAAGTTTGCAATATTTTTGCAATAATTAAAAGTACTGAAATGATAAATGACATTCACGGTTCTGGACAACGCAGCAGTGTTGCCAATACTTATCAATTTCGTTCACGAAATAATCGATTATGATTTCATGGATTTTTTTATTAATAAAATCACATCCTGCTTATTATACGATCTATTATAATACGAGTATATACGGTGTTATGTTTTTACTTTTGATATTAAATGGACAAACTATTTAATAGTTGAAATTGTAATAATGAATAATTAGGATTATAACAAAAACGCTACCACACATTTTAATAATAATTCAATTCATGTTTAGCACAATAAATATCAAATATGACAAAAACGTACTTATCTTCAGTGGGATTATAATTTTGTATTAAATTATGATTCGAATAAAAGTCGATATCGATTTTTTTGTTTTGCTAATGTGGCAACATTGAGTTACGCTGGCCGGCTGTCAAGTCAAGACACAGTCAAGTGTCAAATCACAAAAATCTACAGAATCTACTTACATTGTTTGCGTTTGGCTTACTGAGTTTAAATCTTGCGGATTTGTTATTTTAATCATAAAATAAGCTTATTTAATGGATTCCGGCGAATATTTTAACCCTAACTTAAATATCCAATGATTGTAAAGCAATTACGTTAGTCAAGATTAAAAACTATTTTATCTTAAAAACCCTAACATTTTTGTAAACCAATTCCTTGACCAGGTAATTGTTGAAATTGCATATTACACTATCTATATACTTTTAAATGTGTGCACTCGTGGCCGAAGTGTCTATGGACGGCGGGCATTCCCCATTTTTTAACACTGCTGTCAAAATATTTTAATTGTATTTTTTTTTGTTTTATAAAAATAAGCATTAAGGTTTTTGATGTTGAAAATGGAATACTTGAAATTAATAGTTTTAGGATCAAATACCAGACCACTCCGAAAGTATTGCGAGTAAAAGTTTTATATAAGAGACTGGCCAGGTATAGTCTATTTTGGATGTTGAAAATGGAATACTTGAAATTAATAGTTTTAGGATCAAATACCAGACTACTCCCAAAGTATTGCGAGTAAAAGTTTTATATAAGAGACTGGCCAGGTATAGTCTATTTTGGATATATGATTATTTGTAAGTAAAAATAGGTACGTTCCAATTTAAAAATTTCCCTCCACATTGTTTGCGAGATAATTTAAATTATCGTGTCTCATAAAACAATGGATCTGTGCCGGGAACATTTTCGCGCTATGATTTTTTACGATTTCAAGTGTCGCCTGAAACCGGACGAATCGTACGATAGACTTCAAATGGTATTCATGGATGAAGGCCCTGCTAAGGTTACCGTATATCGTTGGTTTAATGAATTCGAGCGCGGTCGACTAACTTTGGGGGTTAAAGAAAGACGTAGGCGCCGTTCGGTTGAGAAAACGTCCTAACAGTGAAACATTTAATTCAAGACAATAGGCGAGTTACGAATCAAGAGATACAGCACATACTGCAGGTTGGATCGTGAAGCCTTCACGAAAGTCTACAGGTGCATCTTCGCGTGAGGAGGATAGATTCACGCTGGGTGCCGCACAACCTCACCGACGCTCAGAAGCAGGCCCGGGATCCATCCATCGTCCTTGTTTACTCAATACGTTACTAACTCAAATCAGGTGGAGTCTGGACCGGAGTGGCTCTTGTTCAGGTGAAGATTCATAAAGACTCCGCCTTGGATTGTAAATATGGTGCTGTTTCACAAACGATGGTACACTTAATAGCATGTCCTGCTGGTCCTGTCAGGTGCACGTTACAGGATTTAATGGACGCTACTGCTGGCGCTAAACACGTAACCGAAACCGGGCACAAATCCAGATTCTGCTACTGACAAATTCCAGCTGGAAACACCCAATACCACTTTGTCCGTCCCAGGGATCGAACCCAGGTCCTCATGCCATGACTATATTATATAAGATAATAAGTATTTTAATCTTAAATTCTATACACAAATACATTAGTTTCTTTTTACTATTTAAAGCCAGCTTGACGTAAAACTAATATACCGTTTACAAGTTACAACAAAAACGTTGTCAAATTAAATGGTTCCTTTGATACAATCACAAGCAGAACTTGGTCTATGAGATATTTGTCTTTTACTTTAACATCCCTTCATGTTGATCAAAGAAGAAATATGACATTGCCATCAACTTGTCAACCTTGACTATGCTTAGAGTCGAAATAACATTTTGGTAATATCACCCGTCATTGTATATCCAAGGTCAGATTCACAAAAAAAACCAGTCTGCCTAGCCTTTTCGCAACTTTGTTGAGCATAGCATAATCAGCCTTTACTGGTCCCACTGCTGGGACACAGGCCTCCTCTCGGTGAGAGGGAGTGGGCTGTAATCCACCCAGTGTGGGTTAGTAGATGTCACATGTCTTCAAATTTTTGGTTCTAGGACATGCCGGTTTCCTTACGATGTTTTTCTTCGCCGTTTTGAGAGCAGTGGTGATGAAATAATTTACACAAAGGAAAGCGCCTGCCTGGGTTCTCGCTGGGGCACCACTGCTCTCCAGGTGCACAGCACAGCAGAGAATTTAATAATTAAAGGACGCGTAAAATACCGGTAGTTGAATTACATAATATGTTATACTATAAAAAGAAAATGAGTTATGTTCACAAATACGATGGGAAATACATAAATATTTATTAACTTAACAAAAAAAAAAGGCTGAAAAGGTAGAGAATCAAAATGGATACAATTATTGATAGACTGAGCAATGAATGAGATCTCGGGACTCCGAGCTTGGTTATAATCCTCATAGGGAATTGGCCGAAAGGGTTAGAGAAGATATCATTGGTTCGTTTAGCAATGAAAAAAAAAACATTATTATTTAAAAGAGTGTCCATGGAGTTTCTTGCCCGTTCTTCTCCATAGGTACCTACTACGCTTTGGAATGGGCAACTAGCTTCATATTTCTGACTGACCGACTCCTTGACAATTCAAAAATGCCTGTAAATGGTTTAATTGAAATAAATGATTTGAGTTTGAAAATGTTATTTATGTAAAGAAGTGCTTTTTGGTATTTCAAAAGTTAGAGCCAAAAGTTAAAAACTTATAACGTTACGGTACAAAAAAATCGGAATGATTGGATGTATATTAGTTTGTTTGTAAAACGTTAAAATTATTTTTTTTTGAGGTATCTTCGTGATTTTTTGGTATCGTATCAAATTGTATTATGTTTTCAACACACTATATAACTAGCATATATTCTGACGAATATCACATATTTTCTGAGTTTGTTTACTGCAGTGGATCATATACTCTTAGGCATTATAAAACTTGCGTTCAGGTCCTGTAGTCCCCTTCAACATAACTGGCGAAATATTGGAGTACAACAGGTATCCCACTGCCTCCCCCTTCAGTGCTTCTCCCACAAGCTTGATATAATGAATGTATGTTGATGTTTTTAAATACGATATTTATTTATTCAATCACAAAGCTATTGCTTTCTGTAGATGCTTAGTAACCAATTTCTCATCAATTCCTATCACTAAAGGTAAAGGTAAACACAAAGGAACAACATCTTCCTACACTAAGACTTCTAAGTCAAAGCACTCTCGTCTCACTAATTCAGGTTTCTTATTTAAATATCCCGTAAAAGGAAGGTTTTGCGGATTTTTCAAAGCGCTCTCTAACAATCTTTCTTTGTCTCCACTATCTGGGACGCTCTCTCAGAACTAAAAGATATTCCAACAAGGCTGTGGGCTGAGTGATGAGCGAGGAGCCAATGGCGAAGCTGACACTATTTTTAATAAAATAAGAGGAAAAACCAAGAATGATCGTTAAGAAAATTCCTACTTTCTTTGCTTGATAAGTCACCCTATATTAAACTGACGAACGAAAGAAATTTATCGCCATCTAGTTTTGTTACGAAGTTACCTGTAATCACCAAAAAGGTCTGACAAGAATGACAGCGGCTGGTGCCAGACACTCTAGCAGAGCGTCGCATCGATGGTTGCGTGGTGATTGACTTCGTGGGAGATGAGGTTCGCCACCATCCTGATGACATTGATGCTGCTGAACCACTAATACGATGACCACTTCTGGTAAAACCTATCCTGCACCGTGATAGTAGTTTTAAGCCATGGAAACGAAACATACAACTACGAAACTTATTTTTATTTTAGAGAAGAAGCATTTTTAATTAACGTAGAATGCTGATTTTTGCAAAGCTTTCTTAAGCGTTCTTGGCGTCACATAAGGCCCTGAAAACTAAATTTTTATCTAAATCTATTATACTAATAATAAAGCTGAAGATTTGGGTTGTATGTTTGTTTAAACGCGGGAACCTCTGAAACTGGCGGTCGGATTTGTAAAATTATTTTTATGTAATAAACCATTTATGTACACACATATAAACAGACACGAAGAGAACAGAAAAGTACGTAAGGTAATGCTGATTTTTAAAGAAATCTCTCCAGCATACCTGCAATATGAGAGTATATGATAGATGTAGACAACGTGTGTAAGCGTAAAAGAGAAAACAAAATTCATAAAAACGAAACAATACACAAATTTAAAAATAAACACACAATGTCAAAATATACTTACATACATACATACTTCTAAAATAAATATCACAATATATATATTAATATAAATTTAATACATACAATATAATATATATTGATAGAAATAAATATATATTATACAAATGCAACTATGACACAGTGTAAAGCTAGTGTTCTTTTACTCTCCTCTTAAACACAGCAACTGTTAGTAGAGTAGGTAGCAACGAAGTAAGGCGCGGGGAGGCGAGGCGATGCGGCGGGGGGGTTCCGGTCGGGGGAACAAGTAATTTCAAGCGGACGAAGCTATAAGAGCGTTGCAACTCTTGTTGCTATTAAAAACCTATTGATTTGAAAAGCTAGGTATTGAAAATCGCTCCGCTCCTCTCACCCCGCTACCTTAAATGTCAGCTCGCAGAGATATCGCTCGGGGATATTTTCTTTAGATTAAACTAAAGACTTAATCTTCGTTTGAAACGTCTAATTTATGTTAGATACTCGTAATACAATTAGTTATAATGTTGAAATGGTCAGGTATTCTAGGAACAAAATTACTTATTACAGTTTTTTTGGGCAACTAAAGACTTTTTGAACTCCACAACCCAGTTGATACCCAGCGGTATTACTGGGTAACACGATACCAGTAACGGCTGTCAGAGATCTACGAATGACAACCGAGACCAACTGCTTGGCATGTTTTCCTAGGCACGGAGGGCACTCGATATGTAATGGATAGTCACCCATCATCGCAACGTCCTCTACAAGCGTAACTTTACCTTTGATCACCCGTGCGACTGTTCTCATTTAGCCATATAAGGTAAGTATGTATTGTTGTGTTCCCTTCAAAATGGTTGAGCTGAATGGTGCTGATACATACGTCATGTTCGTGAACGGGCGCCGTCAGTGGCGACTGGTCATCTCTTGGCTGCCACGGCTTATTTTATTTTCGTGTTTTTTTTGTTTTTTTTTACGCCTTTAACGTGCATGTCTTTCTGCATCGTTTTCACATTTTTACAATTTCAAAATTTCAACATGACTGATGTAACTAGTTTTATGTACAATATTATTTAAAAGAGTGTCCATGGAGTTTCTTGCCCTTTTTTCTCCATAGGTACCTACGACGCTTTGGAATGAGCAACTAGCTTCATATTTCTGACTGACCGACCTCTTGACAATTCAAAAGTGCCTGTAATTGGTTTATTTGAAATAAATGCTTTGAGTTTTAGTTTGAGTTTGATAAAATAGATTGTCATGTTCTCGAAACAACGGAAAAATTTGTTTCGCACTTACTGCACCAACATTACACCAAATAATCAGTAAGGTTATTCTCAGTCAGTCATTCAAATGCTTGTTCATTTTTAGCAGTAAACTGTATTTCCAGAATCGATATATTATATTTTAAAACAAGAGCCCAATGGCACATAAACAATTCTAGTAACTTAATTTTAGTATATAAAGAAACTAGTGCTAAAAATAAATGTTGCTTATTAAGATTATTTTAAACAGATATTAAAATATAAAAAGCATCGCCCGAACCATGCCACTTTGATACTGTAATAGAACGCAATGACCTAAATACATGGATATTTTAGCTACGATGTCCTAACCGACTGGGCTGTTTTTGTAGTTGTTTCATGTAGAATCTTTTTAAGATTACTTTGAAGTTCAAAGAAGTACTTAATGGAATGCACAGATATGTACCAAATACTTATTGATGAAAAATCGAATACTGTTAAGCTCTGGCCACACTAAGACGAACACTCATGGCGTGCATCGTTTGTTGTAATGATTAAGAAGTATCGTGACTATCCGCGTCAGTTAGAACATCTTGTCTCTTCGGCTCGAGCGAATTTCGTCCAGCATCTCGCGCGGGTTCGTTTCATTTTGGCCAGAGCTATAAGCTTCTAGCAAAATTCTAAGACTTTTTAAGCTGGACCTGGACATATGCAGGAATATCTACAGGAATTGCTGATACTGTTATATAAATGTCTCTCTCCCATCACTTATAAATACTGGAATCTATCTTATTCAATACCTATCTATATACTTATAGATTAATCATAATATTTAATAATATGTAGACGAAGCGTTTCTGTACATTGAAAATATATCCAAAAAAAATTGTTGGGGTGTTAAAAGGCCATTAACTTAGTTAGATGCCATTTTGTCTGTTTAGATGTGAGAGATTAATAAGATCAAAATTCACGTAAAAAGTACGAAACCAATATGGTTAACTTTTATAATCGAATATTGTGTAAAACTCGGAGTGATTAATAATTTCAGTTTTATCGCAATCGCTTCGGTCTATCAAAGATATTATCAATTTAGTGTTCAAGAAGAACTTTTCATTACACATACACCTAATGACATATATTGAAACCAAATGGTAATAATTAATATAAGTGATAACAATATTGTAAATAATACATCATAAAAGTGAATGTTTAAACTTAATGTAATAAAATCTCTCGAAGAACTTTTCATTACACATACCTACGACTAATGACATCTATTGACGCCAAATGGTACTTACTAATGAATATATGTGATAACAATATTGTATAACACGTCATAAAGGTAAATCATTTTCTACAAATATTTAAAATTCTCGTGTCGCAATGTTTGTTACCAAACTCCTTCGATACGACTGGACCGATATGTATGAAATTTTGTGTGCATATCGGGTAAGTCTGTGAATCGGCCAACATCTATTTAAAAAAAAAAATTAAAGAAGCAAAACAGCGTTTGCGGCTACAGCTAGTAATGTTATAAAAATCACTTTACATTGGTGGTTGATTAGTAGCGCTAAAAGAATTTCAAATAAAAAGTGGTGCTAATGTAAAATAATTATAATTGATGTTGTGTTCTGAACTTCTGGGTGATCGATCACAGAATGCAATTATAAACGAATAATTATGAATCCATAATTATTTATTAGTTTAAATCATAACCACTTTTTTTTCAAATTGGGTTCTCTTTGATAAAAATGAAAAATATGCAAAACATTTGTGTAAGTAATCAATCATATTAATCAAATGGTGTTGAACAAATTTCGTCATTTTCCGAATCACGGTGTTTAGATTTTCCGCAGAAGAGTGACACTTTTTTTAGTACTAAGTTATTGAACTATTTTTTTTTCTAAATTATTGAACTAAATTTAAATTTTTGTAATAACGTTGTCGGAAATAAAGTAGCTTGGTAGTTGGTTGCTGTTGTGGAGTTCAGTAGTCTGGACTTGTTTGGTTCTGGATTTCTATATGTCATCACATTTAGTTCTCACTCAGTTCTCTCCCGAATCTTTCATGAAAAACTGAAGATTCTTTGAGGCATCTTTATAACCGATTTTCCTTAATATTTATGACCGGACGAATTTCTAAATTCGTCTGTTTAAAGGCTTCCTACCTAATGGCACATATAAACGGAAGTCCGTCTGTCCATCCGTATGTCACACTGACAATTTACTCAGAGGATTGTTGTTTTGTGAATGGGTAATCGTAAGTAAGATGAAACACTGTAGGTAGCTGTTTATGAAAGTAAGACAAACAGTATACCCACATATTCTGACTGGGTTATTATAAATTGATTTTTGTTTGGTAAGTTCCACAATTAAAAAATCAAAATCTTTGTAGTGTTTGTTTTTTAGAAGTCGGTTGTATTGTTATAATAAGTTATATTTGACGGTGGACACATTAAATATGTACTGAATAAGTTCTAAAGTGGGTGTGTAGGTTTTGTGTTTTTCGGAAGTAAAAAGAGGCAACATCTTGCCGAAAAATCCAAAATGGCAGCCTTTTCATAAAAGATACACATTTACAAAGATCCACCACTTTTCACACGGGCAACTGTATGTAAGAGGTCTTTCGAGGGGCAAGCAGGTGTTTGAGAGGTTCTAACATCGTTTTCAGAGAATTTTCTAAATTTAAACAAGTCCAGCATGGATACAGTAGAAATCACAATAATATTATGTAGAAAATGTCCTATGTCGTTTTTAGCCTGTTTTTGATTATCATTTTTCAACCGCGCTCTTAAAACGTGATCCTTCTTCCCAATGATACCGCTTCAGAACACTCCCCCAGACGGGCAGTCGATTTATTGAGTACGGCAGGTGCAGCCTTGCGCCTTGATATTTATATTTTCTCAAGAATCAAAGTGACACTTCGTCGCATTGACATTATAAACCCTGAAGACGCAGTAACTGCATTCGAAAAGACTGTGGTAGATAACTCCAGGTAGCTTTCCACCAGGTAAGATTGGAAGACTTCCTTTTCAATGGAGGAGTGGTTCTCTAAGCGACACATTATTGTTTTCCGACATGCACGCGAACGAAGTCGCGGGCACAGCTAGTTATGTTATGTAATGTTAAAACGAGAGGTGCAATATGAAAGGGTGCGAATGTGAGTGATATCTATGATTCAATGTGAACATGAATTCACAAGACATAATATAAATATTTATTGCTTAGTTTATGCACTGGCGTACCTCAGAGACTGATCTTCTAAATTTGTTAAGTGATACACCGTGTAAGTCGGTTTCTAACGTATATACGTATAATATATTGTAGTACGTATAATATAGTATAGTAAGCCATTTGTAGATCAGCCAGAGGGCCTAGACCATAAGAAGTTCTACCAGTGATAACGATCACGAAGAAGACAGAAACGTATGACTGACAGACTCTATCTCCAAGCTTATTTCAATCTTGTTGAAATTAGATGTACAAATACAAAACGATTTAGAGGCAATTTCCACTTGTCCCTCAGCTGGGTAAATTGTGTAACACTCTAACAGTAGCAACGGCTTTCATTTTGACAGTTCAACAACATTCATTGCGTTATTACGTTTTTGAACATACCGAAAATATAAAGCAATGGATTAGCAATATCTTTCAATCAATTAGGGTCAATCAATTAAATCAATCAACTCATCCTTTCACAGTCCACTGCTGGGCACCCCCAGGCTAAGCCAAAACATCATTTTTTTGTGTGGGTAATCATCAAATGTCTTCTGCCGGTCTGGGTGGAGCGGAAGGGCGTGTCAGACTTTTACTGACTAAAACCACCCCTGTTCCTTCAGTTGCCTGTGCCAGGACCATGGTATCGCTTTGGAACAGCCCGCGACCCTGGCAGGCATCGGCCCTATCGGAAAATACGACTGGCATCTCTTTGAGGCGCGCTTGGAACACGACGCACCGTCGGCTCCAAGAGGGCGCAAGGCTCTCTCCCTCACGTGCTCCGCCTCCTCCTTCGCAGAAGGAGGTGCACCAGTACACCCTGTATTCCGGATTCCGCATCCAGTCTGTCCCAGCCACTTTCTTAAGGTCGTCGGTCAAGCTTGGAGGCGTCCCTAAATACGCTTGCCGATACGTGGTCTCCACTCCAGACGAGTCCGTCAGCTCCACCGGCCATCGGTCCTTTGACTTTCGCAATCACGGTGCCGGTCTCGATTTATAAAGATTGGTCATCCACGTATTTGCCACCCAACTACATTATCGATCGATCAGACATTATTAATCAACAAGCACCCACCCATATCATGTCTATAGCTACCTCCCTATAACAATGTTTAACGCCAGCCCCTACGGTAATCTACCGTGTAATTAAACCAATAATTGTGCAGCTCAGCAAGAAATAGGGCGACCTCATTAATACGCTTTTTTAATTTGATATAGCTGAGAAGATTCTTCGGAGTTAACTTTTCTCTTTGCGTCATTATGAGCCAGCTTGCACTTGCAACTATGTTAATTGTGGGTAGTTTTAACCTTTTTGTAATAGCTGGAGTTCAAAGAGATGACGTAAGTAAAATGAACACCAGGTAAACGGCGATGAAAAGACTGCGTTTTTGGTCAGGCATGACTGCTGATTATGAGATCCTGCTGAGACTATCGAAAACTTTTGAGAAATTTAGATCAGTGTTAAAAAAAGTACAGTCAGTAAGAAAATGGGTGATTTTCACAAAAACTTTTTTTGACGCCATTCGATCCTCTTTCTTATAAGGATAAAAAAAAAAAAATTAGGTTTGAGCACAAGAATAGAATGTGCATAACTCGGAATTATTTAACACAGCCACGACAATCTATTTACAATATCAAATAACATAACATAACGCCGTGTTTCCCCGAAGGGTTGGGCAGAGGTGTACCTATGGTACACCCAAATTTCGCCAGTTATGTTTTTAAGTCCCATGTAATAGGGGGTGAGCCTATTGCCATCAACCGGGCACAAATCCAGACCAGAAAAACCCAATAACACGTTGCCCGACCTGTGAAACGAACCCAGGACCTCATGCTCAGCAGTAGCGATTCGCGACCACTCGACCAATATCAAATAATCGTTTATATAACACTTTCTCCTCTAATTCCAATGAACTCGGGACCTCCGCAAATTAACAGGATGATGATTATAAAAACTGGTCGAAATTGCAAACCCTTTTGCACGGGAATTGCTTTTTAGAAACCTTCATTACGAAAAATGTCGACGTAAAAAAGGCGAAAGATTCTCTTTAGGAATGTACTCGATGCTTTTAAGGCTGCGCTACACAGAGGTGCGACAGGAAACGCGTGTCGTGTCGCGTTGTGATTTTGACATCGGAACCGAAAATCTTTCATGAGTCGCGTCTCACCTTCAAATTAAATGTACAAAGAAATTGATATTATCCATAGAAATAGTAATAAAAAGCACACAAAAATGGGACTTGGACAGTGGATATTGTAAAAAGGTTGTTGAGTGAAGACATCTGGTAGTAGAAGAGAAGACAAATAGTCTTCTCTTCTACTGCCAGATCTGGGTGGATCATGAGGAAAGAAAAAACTGGATGAAGGAGGTCCAAGACCCGGAAAAGTGTAGTGGAAGGGTCCTAAACTCAGCTTGAGTTGGATACGACTTGATAAATAAAAATATAAGTAGATATCATTCGAATTCGCTTCGCACATGTGTGGTCGGGCCTTTAAATGGTCCTGTGATTACGTTTTTAGTTTTAAGTACTGATTGCTTAACATTTTTGGGTGATGGTTCTTAAGAAGTTGAACTAAATCTGGGTTTAAGAGGCTGTAAGAGACTGTTATAGTTGCTCAGAAAGTATTTTTCTTTTGGATTTTTCGTAATTATAAAGGCAATTTACATTGGTGAAGTAAGTACTAAAAGTAGAACTGAACCACGTTTTAGTATTTAGTCTAATGGCAGCAATATATAATAGTCATAATAAGCCTGTAAACGCAACGCCTGTCGTAAAACCAAAAGAAATTCAATAGGGCAGTCGCTATGCATTCCAAAATTAAGAAAAGTAATAGTCTATGTGATTTTTTTTTTCGATTGTTGAGGCATTCGATAAAAAATTTATGATATGATGTTCAATCGACCGTATTAGCATTTGCGTTACTTATGAAGTTATAACAAACCAGAATATATCCAAACCCAAAAAAAACAACAGTTTGCTCCGTAAACCTATAAAAATCTATACCAAAGTCAAACTGACATTTAAAAGGCACTTTTGAACGTCAACAATAAATAAATAATAAAATAATAATTGTTTGTAAAAAGATTCACAAATTCGTTTACGCACTTCGTAAAATTATAAAAAATACTAATAGAGAAACAACTTGAATGGTATACCACAGTCATGTATGTTCAATATTGAGGTATGGGATTATCATATGGGGAAACTCTACAGACGCCCAGAGAGCTTGTATAGCCCAGAAATAATGCATAAGGTCAATTTATAGTCTGAAGTGGACTGATTCGTGCCGACCAATATTCACTGATAAACGTTTACTTACACTGCCATCCCTATACGTTTTTGAAATGTGTAAATTCGATAGAAACCACCTATCACTTTTTGAGCAAGATGATAAGGTCCAATTTAAAAGGAAGATCGTGCAAAAACCTTTGGTAGTACCTCGAAGCAGATTAAAGTTATGTGACAGAAACTGTTACACCATGGCGGTGAAAATTTTTAATAAACTACCGGAAAGAATAAGAAGACTTAATAATTTAGAATTTAATAGAACTTTAAAAAAATGGCTTTGTGACAGATGTTTCTATTCAAAATCAAAATCAAAATATTTTATTTCACATAGACCTACATGGGCACTTATGAAACGTCAGATTCTAGGTGCACGGTTCCAATTGGTCGTTTCCTATGGAGAAGAGCCGGCAAGAAACTCCATGGTTACTCTTTAAAAAATATTTGTTTTGAATCAATTGATGATTATTTACATTTAAAACAGATATAATGTATAACGAACACTTGCTTAAATTATAACTATTATTACTAACTAACTATTAAATTGACATTATTCATAAATCTAATCAATCATTTGATCGACTCTCTTAACTGCGAGATAGTATAATCTAACAGACTAATTTAATATATTGTATAACGTAATGTGCCTATTTAATAATAACAAAGCAAGACTGTATTTTTTTATAATTATGATGTGTATGACTAACGACTACTGTCTTTGATGTAATTTTATGATGCATGTACTTCAAACATTTGCACGACTGTTAAGTCGAATATAGTGTGACTAAAATTATTCTACCATGTTATTATGTAAGTACCTATATTCTGGCAAATAAATAAATTTCATTCATTTTCATTTCATTTCATTTCATCACATAAATGTACATAAGGCGTTAAACTAGGTCACAATACACAATATATATTTAAAATAGGTGTATGTGCCTGTGTCTTAGGACTCAGTTTTTCTCCGTAACAAACAAAGCCACATTACACTAAATCAGGACGTTTCAACAACAAGCAAATATAATTGACTCTAGTCGCCCGATCCAAAAGGTACTCTCGTATGGAGAAAAATGGGCAAGAAAGTACACCTCTTTTAACATGTGTTACATCATTTTGTATATATTAATTATTATAAGTGAAGACGATGGCATCAATAGGTAAAAAGACGCTGACTGCGCGTGCAGACCGTGCGCAATGTGTTGTGTTGGGTTCGATTCACAACAGTGCCCATTGAATGACAACATTTGAGACTCGAACGATAGCTCAAGACTTGAAATATTTCGACAAGGGATAAAATTATTGGTTGGACACGGTGGAAGATCAAGAATGCTGCTAACGAGATGTAAAAAGTACAAAAAGTAGAAACTGTTAGTAGCGAGACCTCAGACGAAGACATTGAAAAGTGAAAACAGCAACATTTATCACAGCATTGGCATTGACATGAAAAAAATCACCGAATCAACCCGCCTGCGACGTCGTTAAAAGATAAATATCCCATAGACAAATATCACCCGACTCTCCACTAGTCCAATGCTTACTTTAGGGTGCATACTCCGAAGGCTCTTAATCCTTCCTATCCTAAGGGCACGTCTTCCCTACCATTACGGCGCCCCCCGGTCTATTCCTTGAAAATGCAATGGTCTTTGTAGCACCATGAAGCATGAGGCTTCCGGGGCTAGTGCAAATCTTGGGGTTCACTCGATTAATAGAGTCTGGTTTGACCACGCTGGGGTCGGTGCATTTCATTAATTCATTAATTCATATACCACAAAGAAATTATACATTACATTACGGATAATTTAATTATGTGATAGATACATGGTGCTCACATACGCCCAGTACATTCAGCAAAAATCCGTCTCATTAGTTGCCTAATTAATCAAGCTCATTTAATAGAGTAGGTAATCACAGCGCCCTTTGTTTTCGCGATCAGATTACTCATAATATAATCTGTAGGGAGAAAAAACTGGCTTTATGATATTACAAGATGGATGACCTCGTGGCAGAAAAAACTTTAATCGCTGTCGCAAAAAATTGCTGGCGCTATCTTTTTATGAGATGATTATAATTGTGTTTATATATTGTGTATGTGTACCTACGTAGTTATGAAACCGTAATGATCGTTTTCTTTAACAAGACCGAAATGACTCGTCACCTAATTTAATAGATTATTTTTGAATTCTACAACTTAATGGACTTCCGGGGTGTCTTCGCGGGACTTCTTTGGACTTATTCTACGTACTTCTTAAAAGAAGAAATAAGTTCACATGATAATTCAATTTAGGGTGGGTATTATTCTGCCATCGTTTCTTACATTATTAACATTATACCAATCAGATTCCAGTGCTGTTTGCATCCATATATTCCAGTATGTTACCTTTTGCGCCTAACCCACTGAACGGATTTCGATAAAACGCAAGGAGGTAGATGGCATCCTTGAGAAGGACACAGGCAACTTTTAGTCCCAGTAGCACGTTCCTGTGGGACAATTTGGACATCGAGTACAAATATAATTGCGATATGTTTACATAGGTACCTACACAATTTACTATGATTTCAGACACTTTTCAAATAAACACCACGAAATTCAGCGTCAATTACCAATTTCCTACCTCCAATAAATATCCATAATTACGGAACATTATTAAATTCAGAACTGAACGCAGAAAAAGCAATAATTGAAATTGGGGCCAAAAAAAAAAGACGCACTTAAAATTTTCACAAGAAAAATCTAATACGAAATCTTAATAAAGTCTTATACATTTTGTACGTTTATTTTTGCCCGATCTTTTTTATTACAATGGCCCTTGAGGGTAGGAGGATATTTTGGAGTGACCCTCCGTTATAATGCCAGGTAGTAGATATTATCTTGTAGGTCCTTTGCTAACAATAAAAATCGCGTTTAAGTGCCGTTTCAGAAATACTGAGGAGCAAGTTATGGCGGCAAGTGTTCTGGATAGAAGTTATATTTATTTTGTGACAATTAAGAATTTTTTCGATGAGGTTTTCGTTTGTTAAAATGATCCAATGAGGCCAATAATCATAAGTGAAAAGGGGTAGATGGGTACACGCGATACGCAAGTGGCACATCAAAACTTGGTTGATTGAAAGAGAAAAAGAATAACGTTTGTTTGGACATAGTTCGTGAAACACAAAATACAAATATCAACATTAAAAGAAACCGCCCAAGGGCGAGTCGAACCACGCACAATGAAGAATCATCTTGAATCGCAGAAGAAATCGCGGCTAACAGCTAGTTAACTATAGTCCAGGTTTCCTCACGATGTTTTCTTTCACCAATGTCAATGATATCCAAGACAAACTCAGAAAGTAGATATATAATATAATTGAATAAGTCACACTACATAATACTGATTATAATCTTTTCATTGTGTTTTTTGTCACTTCGGGTTAGTAGCAATCAATTCCGGCTTTGAATCGTGAACATTTCCAAGAACATAGGCTCAAATCGCTTTTCGGACAAAAAGTGTAATTGGATTTTTGTCTTGGAATATACATAATATAAGCCAAGACAAAATTGTTGCCAATATTTGTCGGTTCGCATCTGTCTCGACTTAGGTTGAATAAGATAGATTATAAGCTTATAGACACTGGTTAATCACATATAAAATGGAAAGACGTCAATCGTAACATATTTTTTGTGGCTCCTGAAAGACAACGAAAACTCCTGAAACGACGACAATCGTAGACTTTGATAATTTGCTGTGGTAAAAACTAACCAGGAAAACTGACAGTCTAAAAAAGTACAGGAAAATCAAAAAATGTTCCGTTTAATTCTTAAATCGTTTAATTCTTTTCAAACTAACTTCTAACTATAATAAAATATGTAAATGTGAAAGTAAGTTTGTATGTTTTTTTTCATACGCTTTCACGCCAATACGGCTGAACGAATTTGGATGAAATTTAGCACACAGATAGACCATGACCTAGGTAAGGACGAAGGCTTTTCATCCTGGAATGCAGACGAGGTCGCGAGCAACAGCTAAGTATTATTAGAAACAGAAAAGATAACATTTGTTTGTGTTTGTTTGTTACGCTTGCACGCTAAAACGGCTGAACGGGTTTTGATGAAATTTGACACATACAGGTAGGTAGACCTTAATCTGGATTAGAACACAGGATAAATTTTACCCTGATATTCCCACGAAATCGAGACTTATGCGATAAAACCAATATCAATAAAATACTTCAATCTTCAATCCTTCAGAGAACAAAGAAGTGTTAAAAATCATTTGATCATGTCAGCCCTTTGTTTTTCACTGCACTAGATATTATGCTGCGCTGGATATGAGTGAATTTTAATATCATCTTTGCATAGAACTTATATTTGTATGTTTAGTCTATATGGGTACTATGTGCGTAGGTACCAACTCAACTAGTGAAGGACCCAGTATTCAAGTTTTTTGTTTTTTTTTAAATTGTCTCTTAGGGTTCCGTACCTCAAAAGGAAAACCGGAACCCTTATAGGAACACTTCGTTGTGCGTCTGTCTGTCTTTCTGTCAAGACCCTTTTTCTCAGGAACTCGTGGAGGTATCAAGCAAAATTATATCAAATGCGTAGGTCCCTTGGAACTAAAAAAAATCAAGCTTTCAAGTCAACGCAATAAAAAAATGGCGCGCCATTTATGCGACCTGTTTTGATACTAGCAAATAAATCAAAACCTTTATGTTACTTCCCGTTGAACTAGAATCATGAAATTTTTCAAGAAGCAAGGTATCGCAGCACAAGTATAGGAAAAAGTCCGAATATCGATTATTTGTAGATTTATCACATAAAAAAAGTTTTTTGCGATTTCAAACTTACATTTGCAGTCGCAGTTGACCGTGACGAATATCGACGTTTGAGAGAATAGGTTTTTCAACTACAATGTTTTTTGAACTTTTTACTGGTAGCTTTTGTGAACAGCATATTAATTTAGATTTGTTACAGTTGAAATGGCAATCACGTAATTTGGTTTAAATTGTTATTTTTTATTTTGTTTTTTAGATTCTTTTATATTTTGTAAATGTGAGAACGTTGAAGGCCTTGTAGATTTATAGAGTATTGTCTATTTGTTAAACATATAGTACTTGTTGACAGGCCTACACTGTCCTCCCATACCTATTAACATTGTAAAAGCGTAATATTTTTAAAAGAGTAACCATGAAGTTTCTTGCCGGCTATTCACCATAGGAACAAGGTTTATTTGGAATAAAATATTTTGATTTTTAATGTTAAGTTTGTTCTTGGGATAAATTCTTCCCAACTACGGAACCCTTCATTGTGCATGGTTCGACACGCACTTGGCCTGGTTTTTAAGCACTAAAATGATTTCAAGATCGCCTGATTATTTTTATGGGTGGCAGTGTATGAAAAGATTTATTGAAAACATCAGGTGATTGTGTTGAAATAGGCTTGCAGTAGGTAGGTAAAAATAAATTCCTTGACAAGCAACGTCACAAGCGTATCCAACGGCTTCTTCCAGTGCAATATTCCGAAGGTATCTAAATAAGGAATAGTAGGATTACCTAAGTCCGCACAGTCCACAATCGGACATCATAACTTCATGGATTATTAAAAACCAATCTTGCAATAATACGCTTGAATCCCTTTGAGCTAACGCCCCACACTATTCAAAATAAAATATTTAACGTAGGTAAATGTTATTATTGAAAAATTTCGTCAGTCAGCATCCAAATTGGATTGTACTTGGTTTAGTCAGGCCAAAGAATAAATAATACAGAAGGTCGGCTCCATACTCCATACTCTATGGATGTGTGTAGTGACGAAAATGGATACTAATGGATAATTAAAGCTGACAAGTTGTGATTCGATTGACACTAGAACGATATGATTGACGTAAATATGAAATATAAAAGACTATAATATAAGACTTTAATAGAATACATTTTGATAATAATGACTGATTATAATAATTATTGATTAATGTTTAGTACCTAATGAAAGATATATTGTAATAATTAGAATCAGTAGTATATTAGGAAAGGAAAGAAAATAAATAAATTTATTTTCCACAGAAACACGCACGTACAAAACGATAATGTTATATGTAATTTAATGAAATAATTTGAATTTGTTAAGAAACATTTGCAGTGCCCATACAGGGTGCATGTACTAGATACCTGTGTAATGAAAATTTAATGCATGCCTACATAACAGTGTTATACATGTTAGCAAATAAATAAATAAAGAAAGTAATCCTTAATAACCTAACTAATTACTTACTCCTATCCTCCTATTTTTCCAAATAAAATTATAAATGCGAATTTCTTTGTTACCTTTTCAATCATAAACTGCTAAACCGATCATCATTAAGTTTTTCGTAAACTTTGTCAGGGATGCAGAAAAGGACATAAGGTTATCTTTCATCCAGAAACAATGTACTGTTTCTGAGGATAATAAAAATTACTTTCGACGGTCACAATTGCTTTAGTACGCGCTAGATGACGCTACGTGTCTTTCGAATCATGATTAAATTATATTATTAGAAACTTCAGTACATTTCAGTTTACAGGCATATATTTCTCAAAAAAAGAACGTTACAGTTCACTTAAACACTTAACGCAAAAAAGAAAGTTAAAGGTTACAACCGGTGTTTTTAGTGTTGTTTTCTAACGTGTTCTCCCGGGGCTTTTTTCAATGTATATACATGGTGTCACTATTGGTTACAATCATTATCAGGTATTTCATAATATAGTTTTGCTCCCTCGTACAGTATATTTTTTCTTCCATAGTTAGTACTGTGAGTAATTTTGTGAGTATAGAACCTGGATTAACACTTAAGATACTTTTTATCTCGGTAGTACCTACGTTTACGTGGGATAATTTCAGACATCCACGCGGGCAAAGCCAAGGACAAAATCTAGTATTATTATAAAATTCAAAAGTAATTCTGTTTGTATGTTACCTTTTCACGTCTAAACCAATGAACGGATTTCCATAAAATTTGGCAAGGAGATAGAAGGTATCCTGGGGAAAGACATAGGCTACTTTTTGTCCGGGTAGCACGTTTCCATGGTATAATTTTAAGCTGCAGACAGAAACTAGTAAGTACATATATAGGGATGTTTGAAAGTGGCGCCAGTGCAGTGACCGAAAAGGGCATATGATAAGGAGGGAGGAAACGCATGTGACTGAAAGAGATGGAAAGGGAGAGAAAAAAAAGAAACGATTGTGTGAGGAATGATATGAAAGACAAAGGAGTAAAAGATACCGTGACGGTTGACAGAAATGAACGTGAAAACGTGTTAAGCCGACCCCAATTAACATAGGACAAGGTCAGAAAAGTTATGATGATGAAGGTCGCCTTCATACAATGAGTAAAACCGCACACACACAAAGACACGCTTCACATACAGCGAGTGCAAGCGCACTCGCGACCGGAATTCGTTATAAGTTTGAAATCGCCGCTCGTACGCGTCTATGTGTGCGTAAGCCCGTTTTCGCTCGTTTAATCGAGCTGACCCTCTGTAGGTAACTACTCTGTTACCAAGCCAGGGGTAGAAACAGTCGAATCATTTTCTCCCAATATCTTTCGGAAGGATTTTGTTTAAATTTTTAATCCGGGCAGGGGCTTGCTACAATCATTTATATCAGTTTGAGCCGGATTAAACTTGCTGTGCCAGAAATGTAGACTATATAAATGATTGTTTCGGTAAAAGAAGTCAGATTTATCTTTTGATTTAACCACAAAACTAGATGAGAGTTTCATAGCACTATTAATGGTGGGTGAACGATCGTTAAATTACTTTCAACATAACATCACGCCTTTAATGCCCATAGGGGTAGGCAGAAATGTATGTATGAGTGTAACATCCATTTCGCCAGTTACTTACTAAAGGGTGAGCCTATTGTCATTGTCATCAACCGGGAACAATCCTTGACTCCAGGATGGGAAATTCTTGATGGACACCAATAAAACTGCCTGACCTGCACAATAATTGAGTATCACCGTTTCAGTCACAATCCCAGAGTTTTAAGGGATGTTTTTATCCATTGTTTCATAGGTTTCATAAATTCGTCCGCTCAACAACGTAAATAACCCAATGAACTGTTAAAAAGTAAAACGACTATTGAGGATGATATTCTCGTAGCTTACATGTTCGTCTATTTATTTATCATTTTATTTTTATATCTGTTTAGTATATTCTATCACATTAAAATTTATTATTATATCTTTTTTAAGTACGCTGTACCGGTACAGCACCTAAATATTTGTTTGCTACATCGGTCGACGTCATAACGTCGACGCCGGCTGTCGCTGAAAACCAGCGCTGGGGCTCTGTCTTGCCTAAGGTCACAGCATTATGCTGAGCGATAGCCGTTTTGCGTAAATGTGACGCATGTTTTCCATAACCTTTTCTTTTTTGAGTGTTTGTTCTTTCTTTCTTTCTAAAATGAACGAAAATGCGATCAATTGTAATCATATGTGTGTTACGTAATAACCTCGCTGGAGTTCGAACCCATGTTCATCCCAAGACACCATGTTCATCAGCCGCGCTTGCGAACACAGGACCAATTAGCTATTAGGCACTGTTTTCTATTCCTTTAAATGCCAAAATAATAGCTAATAAAACTCTCCAAACATTGATATCTGCATGTCGATTCTGTAAAAATCTCACCGTGATGACATGCGTGGAGTGAGCTGTCAGTGTCATCCCGCCTTGGTCATCAGTGGCACTGGCTGTCACTCCACGCACACTTCACCTCAGTTGTCACGGTGAGATGGTTACAGAATAGCACTGCTGATGAGGGATTAAGTGGGCAACTGTTTTATATCATCCACCCACGCTGACAAGAGCTAAAGCGCGGTCACTGTCAGCTTGCATAGAAAAGAAAGAGAAGCGCGATGATACAACGCTGGTAATGTATTGCAAAAAATGAAGTAATTCTATAATTACAAAGAATCTATAGATCAGACTAAAACACTATTACGTTAGAATGTTGCTTGTAGAATAATCTGACCAAAAGGCATGTATATTAATTATTATGGTTTTTAATTGTTAAAAGAGATTCTTTAGAGGTATCTTCGTGTTCTTTTTCTTCTATCGTATAAAGTTGTATTATGTTACCACTATCTAACTAGCATATATCCTGAAGAATATCATATATTTTTCTGATTTTGATTACTGCAGTGGATCATATACTTTTAGGCATTATAAAACTTGATCCTGTAGTCCCCTTAAAATTAACACACACGAAGAAAAAACTCGCAATAAACGAAAACCTGAATATTTTATTGCCCGAGTTTTTTAATTGACAAAGACATACTGAATCAACTTATGAATTAAGTCTTCATTAGTCCCAGTAATCAACGAACGTCTTTTAATGCAACCGTTATGAATGGGAATATAAAATGTCTAACAATCAGCTCTAACAAAGGTCCGGTAATCTCATAAAGGACTGTCCCTGTTTATTGTGAGTTTATTGTGTATATTGCAACTAGTTGCTACGTCGAAGTTGATAAAGTACGAAGACTGAGAACTGTTGATGTTGAAAGTCACGCATAGTAGAAAAGGCTGAAATGATATGCCACCGAAACTATGTTCATGAGTTCTTTTATTAAACTCTTCGGTAGTCTATTGTTTTTAACACATAACATACAACATAACATCACGCCTGTAATCCCAAAAGGGTTATGCAGAGGTGTACCTATAGTACACCCACATTTCGCCAGTTATGTTTTAGTCCCATGTAATAAATAGGGGGTGAGCCTATTGCCATGCAAATCCAGACTCCGGGCTGCTACTGAGCAATTCTAGATGGAAAAACTCAGTAACACTTTGCCCCACCTGGGAATCGAACTCAGGAACTCATGCTCAGCAGTAGCTCTTGCTACTACTAGACTAACGAGGCAGTCATTTATTTTTACCAGTGTAAATACCTATCTTAACCTATGCTTCTTTGTGATAAAAAGCATTGAGTTCTATTTTATTTGTATGTCAAATTGCGATTGCCGCTACAACCGGTAGCCGTTGCAAGTTGCAGAGTACCTACCCTACACAGTAACACAATGAGTCAACCGTCGAAAATGTAATTCGTTTCAAAGTTGCCAGCCTAATTCGTTTACCCATTCGGGAAATTAAATAGATGGGTAATATGGCAACCCCATTAGGGGGCTCCCGGTTTAAATTGAGGACCTAGGGCGCAAACTAGCGTCAGATTTATGAGAGGGATCCGAATTTATAGGAAAGGTTAGATGGGCTGTGTTGCCAGTTCGATTATAGGTACTGTCTACGCTTGTTAGGCATTTTAATGTGTGTTTGGAAAAGGTCTGACGGTTTTTGGTGGTGATAAGGTGGTTGAGTCATGTAAAAAGATGTTTTGTATTGTTTTTGTTTGAAAATAAAGTGGTATTGTTAAGTGAATTACTTTGGAGATAATTGTTTACTAAAAGCTACTCAATGGCTTTCAAGATAAACAGTGCCATGTTTGGTTTACTGTAAGTTATTTATTCTAAGGAGCCAGACTAAGATATTTGTCCTAAGGAATTAGACTGTAAGACATCACAACAATGCTCTTATGCCAATTAATTTAGGGTCAACGCAGCATCCCTTGTTAGTCCATCTCATTTTTAGGAATCCGTACCTCAATAGGAAAAAACGGAACCATTTTAGGATCACTTCGTTGGCCGTCTGTCTGTCTGTATGTCAGTCTGTCAAGACCCTTTTTCTCAGGAACGCGTGGAGGTATCAAGTTAAAATTAATTTAAAAAATCAGGCTTCTATGTCAATGCAATTATAAAATACAGCGTTTTATACAACATATTTTGGTAATCGCAAATAAATTAAAACCTTACTACTGGTACTTCATGTTGTCCTATAATCATAAAATTTCAAGCAAGGTCTCACAGCAATTAAAGAAAAAGTTCCGAAAATTGTTTATTTGCAGTTTTATCACAGTTTTTTTTTGCGTTTACAAACTTATATTTTCAGTCGAAGAATTGACTGTGACGTTTATCGATGGAGAACATGTTTTTCAAGTATTTACAATGTCAAATTTGTTCTTGGGATAAATCCTTCCGCTATCGCATCGAGGGTGCACTCTCGTCCCCTCACCCTATTCGCGCCGGTGTGCCTCAGGGTTCCGTCATATCTCCTCTAGTCTTCACGCTGTTCACCAGCGATATCCCACAGAGTAAAAAGGCTCAGTTGGCTCTCTTCGCCGACGACACTGCCGTTTACTATACCGGTCATTGTCCCAATGCTATAGCTCGTACTCTCCAAACCTCCGCAAACGTCTTAGGCGCTTGGTTCCGGAAATGGAGAATCGAGGTCAACCCTGATAAGAGTCAGGCGGTTCTCTTCTCGAGACGTCGTCGACTCCCTCCCCCACTTCCCAGCCCGATCACTATGTACGGTAAGCCGATCCCCTGGGAGAAACAAGCCAAATACCTAGGCGTGATCCTCGATGAAAACCTTACCTTTAAGGCTCATATTAAGGCGGTTCGCGCGCGCACCTCCTTCGCTCTTAGCAGGCTCCACTTTGTACTGACAGCCCGTAGTAAACTGTCACTTAAATGGAAGCTGCGCATCTACACCGCAGTCATTCGTCCCATCATGACCTATGCCTGCGTTGTATTTGCGCACGCTCACCCCCGTCATCTCCATAAGATGCAGAACCTCCAGAACCGTTTCCTCAGAAAGGTCACGGGTGCCCCCTTCTATGTCCGTAATATAAATCTCCACATCGATCTTAAAATGCCTACCATAAACCAGTTCATGAAACGCTTATCGAAGCGCTTCTTTGACTGTGGCATTAAACACTCCAACCCCTTGATCTCAGCGGCCGCCCGCTATACTCCCTCCCGCATTAGCAGTATTCGCCGACCAAGGCATACTTTAATCGCCCCCGACGACGCCACTACCCTCCTCCAGGAGTGTAGTAAGGCCACCAGCACACTACATAAGCCCAAACACCCGATCGCCGTCCTACCGTCCTCGCCGCCGAGGCCCGCCGCGACGCCCAAAACCACGCCCCTCCCGACCCTTGCTCGAGCCAGCCCGCGCCGCTGAGCCTGTAGCTTTAAATTCGTCCCTAAATCACTCAAATCCTGATCCAGCTAGTCCCTTGCTGCCCTCTTCCAGCGACGCCCTAAGCCGAGGTCCGTAACCCACAGGGGGTGCCCTTAGCGTTGTCGCTTAGTTTTTAAGTTAGTACATAAGTTTAAGTCCTGGCTGGAGGCCTTAATTTATTAGGGCACAGGCAAGTCCGTCTAAGCAGACGACAACCTCATAGGTTGACCTGCGAGATGCCATTTATAAAAATAAAATAAAACTTGGGATAAATTCATCCCAACTGCGAAACCCTTTATTGTGCGTGGCGACATGCACTTGGCCGGTTTTTGTCCAATGAAGATGTTGTTTTCATCCAACTTTCCCATACTTTTCCCATCCAAACGCACCCATCCAGCATAATCAGCTTCCACGCAACATTTCAGAA
This sequence comes from Dasypolia templi, assembly GCA_963555695.1. NCBI lineage: Eukaryota > Metazoa > Arthropoda > Insecta > Lepidoptera > Noctuidae > Dasypolia > Dasypolia templi. The sequence goes on along the minus strand of OY743162.1, from coordinate 8,503,525 downwards.
TGCAATCTGCCGAGTAGCATTAAATTAAGTTATCCTCTCCCCCTATAATGCGTTTTATCCATGATTTAAATACACAACTCGCAAATAAAGTTTTTTGTGTCCCTCTCACTCATTGAAAAGTTAATGGAGATGAATAGTATCTGGCTAGGAGCCAGTGGCTGTTTGGGTTCGACACTTACTTTTGGTACTCGAAAGGAAACTGTTGAAAAAATTACATCGAAATCTACCCTTTTTAGATTTTTTTGGTTCAAATTCCTAGGCAACAACCATACTAAAACTACTTTCATTTGAGAACTATAAATGACGGTTTGACAGATTTTTATTTGAAAATAATTTCAAACCGCCATCTTTATTCATAAAATAAAAGTTATCAGTCTATTGAAAACTCCGCCCTTAGTTAAACCAATAGTAAGGGCTGATTTCTTTTATGTTTTTGTTAGGGGAAGCTTGTTAAATAATTTTATGTGCCGCTACTCACATCCTGTAAAAATGGACTTTTGTAAAATGGCCGATTAAATCAAATTGTGTCTAGACGGCAAATAATATACAAGTGTTGCCAGAGCCATAATTGAATACGCAATTTGTTTAATGTTTTAGTTTTTTGTTTGTTTGTTTGGGGGATTTTAACTTTCACTACGTGTAATGGGTCGCAGTGTTTTTTTATTAGAATTTGTTGAATTATGGTAACATTTACGGCTTTTTCATATAATGGATTGGTTCAACAGGCCTGTTACCAGAGAGAAGACCCAGTACAGTTGATATTGTATAGAAAACTGACAGCTATGGACACCCATTTATCCGAAGTCGCACATGTAACAAGACCGGGTTTGTCGACAGAAGAATAGAAAAAATACAGATAGAAGACAAAAAGCCAGGAACAAAAGACAAAATGACAGATTTAATTAATTTTACTGTCATATTGTCTATTCTATCGTCAACAAAACGCGTTTCTATTGTGGTCTTGCTACGCGTTCTGGACAGAAGTAGCTGGAGTTAACATTAATATAGTTTGGTAAATTTTGCTGCACTACCAAATGACTATCATTATCAATTTTGGATGCATGGAACCGGACACTGTAGTGCTGAAAGTCTGAAACTCAATATCGCTGCCACCCACACCTTTGAGAATCGTACTCACGACCCAAGCTTGCTGCGAACAGCTGATTAGCTATAAGCATAATCAGCCTGTTATGTTCCCACTGCTGGGACACAGGGCTCCTCTCTTTGAGAGGAAGTGGGTCCAGTGCGGGTTGGTAGATGTCACATGTTTTCGATTTTTTGGTTCTAAGACGGCGTTTCGTCACGATGTTTTTCTTCACCGTTTTGAGAGCAGTGGTGATGAAATAATTTACACAATGTAAAGCGCCTTCCTGGGTTTGAACCTACGACCTACACCTCGTAAGTCGTGGCCGTTACCACTGGGCCACCAGTGCTCTCAGATCAGCTATCTGGCGAAGATAATAACAGTAACCAAATTTTTTGTTTCTTTCTTTCTTTAACCTCTTTAGGGGATGAACTTGAAGAAATCCTTCCTTACTGCTCACCTTCGTTTTATAAGGAACTCTTGTGCATTTCATGATTCTAAACCCAGAGGTTAAGGCTGTAGGTTTGTGTCAGTTAGTGAGTGAATTCTAGAACTTTATTAATTAGAATTTGTATTAGCATCCGTCTATTTATCACCGGAATGTACCCCACCAACTAGAAACAACACCCACTGTACTTAGCTGCACCAGTTAAATTAACAATGTTTGTTAAACTAAACCGGGAAGTTTAACATACAACCCAGTGCTATATAAATTACTGGCTGCGTCCGCTCACAAACTCCATTTTGTTTTTATTCAGTAGCTATTTGTTATACTGTGATGAAGTTATGTAAATGCATACCTATGTATGTTTGTGTATGTAATAGAGATGTTCTTTGATGGAAAACAATTGTAGGTGAGGTGAGGTTAAGGTGCGCTTGTAAAGCTCAGCTTGAGGTTGGGTGACCGTTCTTGCTCACCACATCTTGAAACGAATGATTTATCTTGAAGATTGTAACTCATTGGTAACACATCCAATGTTAATTAGTATTCTTTCAATTTGTCAGAATTTCGCATAAAAGTCTAACAACCTGACTCATTTTGGTATAGCTTTACTGTAGGGTAATTTAATTAAAGCAACTTGAAGGTGTAAAACTTTTTGTTGCCGCCATTTTGTTTTGGCGGCAAAACTGACAGTTGTTTCATGAAAATTATTTTGTGTAGATAGGTACACCAATTTTGTTATCGAGCGTTTTACAATGTGTTTTAATTATTAAAACATTCTACTCGACCCAATCGAGACCTTGAAAAGAACGATTCCCGGTCGATTAATTTCGAGAAACGGTCCCCAAGATCCTCGGAGCTGATCGTCAGGAGCTGTTAAATAGCTCCTGACGTTTTTCTGTGGGGCTATATAAATGGACGTGGCTATGCTAACAGGCTAATGAACCATTGACAATTACTGACTAGTGTCTGATTATTTTTCGTACTTAATTGCCATCACAAAATTCAAAATAGAGCCAAATTTAAAAAATAAAGTGTATACCTGTTATTCGCCCACCCTGTATTTACAAGGTAGATGTGAATGGAAACGACGGGAGGAGACGCCCTAGGAGGACATAATAGAGTGACCTTATTGGTGATGTTCTTCAGAAAGGTCTGGTGCGTAGCTCTTGCCACTAGCGCGTGTGTATGACCAGATGTATGAACGTAAACGAGGCAAAAAGGAGTGTTTAAGGATCGTAGAAGGCGGTGTTCAGTGGTTTCTGGAAGAAGGTGTGAGTTTATGTATGTTTGTATCTATTCCTTATTTTCTTTAGGAATCTGTTGCGTCTCAGATCTATCCTGAAATAATCTCTTAATCCAGAGAACATAACAATACGCCTGTTACTCAATCACAGAGGTGTACAGTACATCTCGTCAGTTATATTTAAGTCCCATGGAATAGGTGGCGAGCCTATTGCCATCAACCGGACACAACTCGAAAAACCCAATAACACTTTGCCCGACCTGGGAATCGAAGCCAGGACCTTATAGGTTGCGACCACTAGACCAACGACGTAGTTGATCTCGAAAAAGCTATAAAAAATCTCGTCCTGGTTCTCAAATCTTAATTATACTCTGTCACCTCACTATTCTATGAATTTATAGCCAATCTATATTCACCAAGTTTAAATCAACCACCTTTTGTTTATTTAATAAATGTTGAACAAAACACCCTGACAGCGCAATAGTGTACTGTCAAATACTATCGTAGCGCGAACTTAATAATTCATACAATATTCAAAATTCAGTCATCCATGTCCGAACAGAGGGCAATGGCGATTCATCAGAATTAGTGCTGATTGGCGGAGAGACTGATGATGTCATCAATATGCAACCAACCGGCTGCGAGAGTTTATTGAGTAGCTAAACGATCCCAATTTTAAATATTTCGAATTTGTATTTGTAAATGTGTAATTTGATGATGTGGTTTTTATTACTTTTGTGGCACAAAAGTAAAAAAAAAACTATTTTTTTAGTCACAATGTCCTCTCGTAATTTCTAAGATTGGTTTCCCAAAGGTCCTCAAGTCATCATATTGTCTTCTAATTGTAGTAGTTCTTCGTTTTTCTTTCACAAATACAAAAAAAAACCGGCCAAGTGCGAGTCGACCGCGCGCACCGAGGGTTCCGTACAAACCTGTAGGTTGAGTAAAAGTTCACATGCGTTCATGTGGAAAGGGGTAGGAAGTTTAAAATTATTAAAAATATTATTATTATATTATTTAACTAAAAATTTACGGTTTTCGCAATTTTTCCTAAATCTGTGATATATGACGTTGCTTCGTACCAAATTTCAAGATTCTGAGTTCGCGGGAAGTTCCCTGTAGGTTTTGATTCCCTTGCGAGTGTCGAAAAGAATCATGTTCAGTCTTGACCTGAAAATTTTCGAATGCGTCTAGTGATATAAAATATCTAAAAAAATTGCTTTTCGTTTGCTTATTGCTTATCACTTATTAGAATTTTCAAAAAAAGCCAAGAAAAAAAGCAATGTTACTATGTTTATCATTCCTAATAGACTTTCGGAAACGGAGCGTGTTTTACACACGTTCCGTTTCACATAATACGAAAAACTTGTTCGTTCGTCATGTGGTTATTGAATGTTTATAATAACCAATTGGTATTTATTTTTTACTTTACTTATTATTTTATGACCAGCTATGATTTTTTTATGTTTTATATGTGTGGGTGTGGAAAGAAAAATAAGTGTACAGCTGACAGGTTACGCATAAAACCATAGACTACAATTTATACTACTACGAATTCTATCACAGGCTGTCATTTGTTTGACACTTCGCCTTTTATGCACGAGGCTGTGAGTTCAAATCCGGGCAAGTACCAATCTCAATAAAAGTCAGAAATCACCACCCCGTCTTGACCAAGCCTGGTGATTAATGCTCGTGCCTTCTCTGTATGAGTTGAGTCCTTTGCCCAGCAGTGGGATAGTAATAGGCTGGTATCATAGATTGCTCTAACTTGCACAAAACGTAGTGTAGAAAACAAGGATGGCCTATCATCACATGTGAAGTCTCAGTATCGGCGGCAAATTACGAGAATATAACTGCTGTTTGCGGCCTCATGCTGATTTGATAATGATATTAATTACATTGAAGAGGGATTTATTTCAGAGTAATCGAAACTCTCTCAGCGACTAACTATGAAACAATTTGATGTTAACATCGTAATCGTATAGTTTTTGAGGCTAAATAGCTGTCAAACCTTATCTGACAGCTGTATAACCTCAAAAACCTATTTACTTAATAGTAATTTTCCCTGGCCTCTAAATGAAAAGATGATATGATATTGTGTTATTATAAATAATAATTGTTAATAGACAACACTAGTTGTAGGTAGACGCGACCTGTAAAACGAATCATGTGACAGGTCAATCAATGTATAGAAAGTGGGCATGATTATTTGCGGCATAAACGGCTGTATCTTTTGATTGCGTTGGCTTAGAAGTTTGATTTTTGACAGCTCCAAGGGACAGTAGACCTGAGTATTTGATATAAATTCCAACTTGATACCTCCACGCGTTCCTGAGAAAAAGGGTTTTGACAGACGGTCGGCCAACAAGGTGATCATATAAGGGTTCCGTTTTTTCCTTTCGAGGTACAGAACCCTATAAAGGAAGTTAAAAACTGAAAATCTTCTTGAAGAATATTTTGCACTATTTTTAGACAATTTCAGAAAAATCTTGTCCCTTTCCGCACTTGAACATGTAATTAAAGGTAAAAGGAAATCGGTTATGATTGTTTTCTTTGGATTTCAATATTGTAACAGCACATGATATCTGAAAATTAAAGACCTGTTTTAATAAACCGTCACTTGTTACTAGAGGTTCATTAGAAACCCAGCGTCAGACAGCATCTTTTTGGCATTAATGCTGAAATGAACCATTTTGGCGCAGCCGATTTGTATTTTGTGCTTTACGATCTGCGTGCAAATAAATATTATTCTAAGAAAGAATAATTGCATGGTTAATTACATTGAAGAGGGATAGAGAGATTGCATGGTTAACGCTAGAAGAAAAGTTAAGGCTAAAGAGAGCTCGTAAATGAAAACAGAAAGAATCTGTTTTCATTTACGAGCTCTCTTATGTGTCCATTTGATGACCCCTGAAATCATAAGAAAAAAACTTATTTAAAATTCGGAAACTAAAATGTTTTTGTTGACATTTATTTTATTAATCACCTCCTTAACTTTTCTTCTAGCGTTAACCATGCAATCTCTTTCTAACTAAACACATGAAAAACACGGCGAAACACATCGTACAATCTGTACAAAAACCTGGTTCAAATACAACAAAACTCACAACTACAGCCCCAAACTAAAGTAGAGCAACACGTAATTTTAGATTCTCAATCAAAAGTTAACAATAGACCGAACCTCTACACCTACCCAACAATGTTATGCAAAAGCAATCCAGTTCACAATTAACGGTCACATCCCTACAACTACCAACTACCCACTTCAGCTTCGAACCGTAACGGACACATTACAAATTCGAATTTGGAACTAATCTAAAACTGAAATCAGTTTAGCGGGCGCGAGCGCGGATTGGCGCGTTGAATGATGACGTCATCAATATCCCTCGCTCGACCAACCGCAGCCCGGCGCAGTGGCTATTGAGCTTCGCAACTATCATGAGTAATTTGGCAATAATTTTGAGGCCTTAAATGAACAAACCTGTTTGGTTACACTACTTAGCGTAGAATATATCGCTTCCTATTTTAAACTTCCAATAGAAATGTATAGGCTGTTGGATAGTACAGCCAGCAGAAAAGTAACTGGTTTTGAAGGTGGCAATATTTTTAATTTTTTCTGCACAGTTTGATCAAATAAGATTTTTTCAATACGCAAACGTCCATAATTTATTGCAATTTTTATAGCATTTTTACATAACTTATTCATTGCAATAAAACGAACAAAACTAATAAATGTATTATTTACATATACTTATTGAAAAAACTGAGACTACTACAGTTTTTTTACACAGGCCTGAAAACTGAAAAAAAAAAACATGAAAAAGTAAACAAGTAATAAAAATTTCAAAACCTTAGGTTTTGATATTCCAATAACGTAGAATCACGTCTCTAACTTATCTCAACCTCATAAATAATACGTGTTATATTTATCAAATATATGGCAGAAATAAAAAGGTACCTAAATCATTCAGATTTTTATTGTAATAATGCAAAATAAATTTAAAAATAAATCGTTTTTGACATAAAGAAAATATAATTACAGTGTGTTTGGGTGTCAAGAATGAGATATTAATTTTATACTAGCTGCTGCCCGCGGCTTCTTACGCGTGGATGTTAGAAATTATCACACGGGAACGTGCAACCGGAACAGAAAGCCTATGTTACTCTTTATAACATCACCTAGCCAGTGAAAGTCTCGTCAAAATCGGTCCAGCCGTTTCGGAGACAAACAGACCGACAGATAATCAGACAAAAAAAAAGTTTTTTGTCATAATAAAGTACTATATACAGGGTCAGGTCAATTCTACCTTCGTTGAAAAATCTTGGGACAGAAGGTTCAATTTTATTTATTTGTGTGTAGTCACAAGTTTTTTTTTTACTCGTAACGACGTTTACCTGTCTTAGACAATAGAAAGCAATTTTTCATTGAATATTAAATCTTTGGCTTAGATCTGGTTATAAATAAATTATATTTTGAAGATTTGTTATGTTTACCTAATAGCAAAAAGGCGATTAATATTGCATCATGATCGGATTGTATTGAACTTCAACTAACAAGACACAAGAAGACCAATTAAGTATAAATTAAAAAAAAAACATCGTTGCTCAAATCGAATTTACATTTAACAATAGTTTAAGACGAGGCTCACTGTACGTAACAAATATTATGTTTTTTATTATTTGTTAATGGTTTCTCGGAGCATTTAGATTTATTCACGAATGAAAGATGCAATTCCCCCCTTCTTGAATTATTTACGCCGTATCCTAACCAAACATTTTAACGCGCTAACACGTGATTGCCGCGTTTCTTAGAAACTTGATAAAAAGTATATGTACCAGTACTGATATCCACTTATGTAATTACCAAGCTTTGAATGTCAGAATAGTTCTTGGTTATTCACTGTGTATGAAAGACCACATCAGACATCTTTCCTATTACAAAGGTCTGTTCGTTAGTAATCAAATTAATTCAAGGGTATGTGGCGACCTTGGCTTGTCTAGACACCTATAGATCAGGTGCTTTGTCAAGTCCTCAATAGAGTACGGTCAGTGCTCTTCATTACCTGACCCCTCTGGCAAAGAAGAAGCGGGTCAAGAGGGTTCAGGTAATACAGGACCTCGGCACTCCTTTTTTTACAAGCTTTTATTTAAATTGCCTTGTTATTTAGTTAGCATGTATGGGTCAAATCTTGCAAGCAGAATTATAACCAGTTCCTCTTATCCTACTGCGTTGAAATTTTAATTTTATGTTGATACTATTTCGAAGACAATTCACTTTTATAATCCATCCAGAAAGAACTCCATATCTGTAGGAATTTTTTTATATACACGTTGAATGATGATAGTCCACATCTTTCTAATTCTTAAGGCCTGCTCGTTAGTAATGAAGATATTATTAATTCTTGGATATGTGGAGACCTTGGCTTGTCTAGACGCCTGAAGGTCAGGTGGTTTGTTATGTCCTCAATTGAGTTAAACTGAGTATGTTTGAATGTGACATGTTTACGGCCTGGATTTTGTACGTAGTAGCTCTTTGTAAAGTTAGGGAAATTAATTGTTAAAGAAATTGACTATCAACTTATATTGTACTATCTGTTACCCGCGACTTCGTCTGTGATCCAGGATGAAAAGTATATGTATGTCATTACCCAGGTCATGGTGTATCTGTGTGCGAAATTTCATTCAAATCCGTTCAGCGTTTTGGCGTGAAAGCGCAACAAACAAACTTACTTTCCCGTTTATAATATTATAGTTAGGATTGTTAGGATGAAATTCCCATTATCACGTCAAATAGATTTCGTGTATCAAAATGATAATTAATTAATTTCCAAGACTGTACCGGGAAAGAACTCACAAGCGAGAGCAGTGGTGACCCAGTGATAACGGCCGCGACTTACGAGCTGTAGGTCGTAGGTTCTAACCCAGACAGGCTCTTTATTTTGTGTAAATTATTTCATCACCACTGCTCTCAAAACGGTGAAGGAAAACTTCGTGAGGAAACCGGCATGTCTTAGAACCAAAAATTCGTAGACATGTGACATCTACCAACTCGCACTGGGCCTGGTGGAGGAGGCTTGTGTCCCAGCAGTGGGAACATAATAGGCTGATTTTGTATGTATGTTATGTTTAAGGTTGGAGGGCAGTTTTACCTTTATCTCTGACATTGCAAGTGAAATCTACAGTAGGCTAAAGATGGCGGCAAGTTCTTTCTTCTATAATTTAGCAGAAAGTTGACCTCTTTCTACCATCGGACTACTAGCCTAGTCACTACATCTAGAATAGTGCAGACGCTTCTTACTTAAAGCGCTGATCACTAAGTGATAAATTATGTTTTTATTTCTGTAATTTGTTTTACTCTTCATGGCGTGTGGCGTGTAAGGTGATAAAATATAACAGAAAAATATTTTAAAAAATCATCGTGATTTTATATTTAATATTAAAAAACGAGAAAATCTACTGCCTTTGACGTTCTTTCAACTCCTGTTGCTATATTTTTTTTTTGTTCCTATACCCGACTCTGGCTTGACATCGAGTTACGGCACACCCTGTATGTGTGCTAGATTTGTACAAACCCTTTGCACATAATATTTTAGAAACTGGAAGTTGGTGTGTAAAGTTCACTCATACTCTCAGAAAAGTGAGGATCCTCCGAAGTGTGATGCGTTGTTCGCATGTGGCGGTGTAGATGCTGCCACATCACTCCCCTCCGAAGACCGGAGGTCGATAGTGGACTAAGTCTTGTATCTTGCGATGCTTGCCAATGCCAGTTGGGTTCCAGTGGGTTGGAACCGGGTGTCACATAGTTCGCGGTGAGTTATATAAATATTCTCAAAAAAAATTGAAAAAATAGGTAGGTATCAGTGCAACTGGCCTGTAATTGTTTTTTTCTTTTTTCATCCTTTTTGTCTAATGGCTTTGTTATTGAAATCTTTAGCTTGTCGGAAAAAATGCCTTTCTGAATAGTTTTATTTATAATGTCACTAAATATGGGTGCTATAGTAAGAGCAACTGATTTGACTACTGCGGTGTTAATATCATCACAGCCTGTACTGCTAGTGTTTTTGAGAGAATTTATTATTGTAATTATGTCTTTTGGTATGGTTGGTGACATAAGCATGGATTTGTAGTCTAGTTTAGATGCATTTGTAACAAGAGAATCGGTACCATTATCCGTCTTATTTCAAAACAATGTTTATCAGATACCTGTTTGTGTCCGGCGGTGCCCGGGATGAATACAAAAATAGCATTCAAATTTCCGACATTCCCGGTGGACTTGCAAAAAAAAAAAAACTTTCATACAAACCTTGTCCTGGCAATTACAAACACAACATAAAAATAATGAGCAAAATAGGTGCAGGCGCTTTGAAGTTATGCGCTAGGTAACATTTTTGGCAATTGATTTTTATAACACTCTGTCTGACCCAGCCTATTTTAATACCACGGAACTTTTGAATATTTGAATTTCGAATTCTATTGACAACTTTGTACCGAACTAAGTTGCCATTTTTGTACAAAAAAGAACTGTATTTGAATCTTAGTTACGTTCTTATTACAAAAATTTGGTCGATGGTTTATATCATTATATGCTTGATTCTGAACAAAACCAAAATATCACCGTTGAAATACATGTTAAAACCTACACTTCTCTCTTCCACACAAATCAAGGTAGCAGTAATCTAAATGTAAGTAGAAATCACGGCAAATGGACGCGTCTAATTAAGTCGAGCTGGCAACGTCGCCATGAATCCGTCACCGTGACTGGAGGCATGGCTGCACGGTATAGATTTACATAGGTAACATCTAGTAGTTACATTGATAAGGGGAAACTATTCATTGATGTTTAGGGTACCTTTCTTTATCTTAGAAGTTGGTAGAGTGGCTGAAGATCTTTTAGAGGTGATGAACATCACGTCGGGGTCACCAGTTTAGAGATATGGGGAACAGGGTGTAAAGTTCACTCATACTCTTGGAAAAGGGAGGATCCTCCGACCGGATGGATGTCGTATCTGGTGGGCAACTGCCCGATGATTGTTGTCGGGAAGTTGTATATATGCTATCTGCGCGGTAAACTCTGCTTGCGCGATGCAGGATTGATGCGTTTGTTCGCATGTGGCGGTGTAGATGCCGCCACAATCTCATTAAAAGATATAACTGCCGTGGTCTGCTGGAAGAAATGGCTGATGAAATAAGCTTGAAACCTAGAACGAGCACCAAAAGTGAAGCAAGTCTAATTATAAGTATAAGTATAATTATAATAAAAATTACACACACGCGACACAGGCCCATAGATAAATACCTTAACCTAAACATATATATATTTATCATAAACAAAACTTGTGTTAATGAAAAAGACTTAAGAAAATGTTAGTAGCAATTCACTTTGCACTAGCTAGACTTTGAGCTGTCTTGTTGTACTTGTCCGCAGAAGCGACGGAACACCACATCCTGCGGCCAAAAGCCTTTTTCCTACTCTACTACGCGCACCACGAACGCCTTAAAATTGACGTTGCGGCGCGACTCCAGTAACTGCACCCTCGGCATGTAACTTATCTTCTTGCGCAAGTACTCCATAATGTCCTCCGCCTTAGTAGTGTAGTGCAAGCGGGAGATGTACACCGGAGTGTTTGGCTGTGCGGCACGCAGGCCTACTTCGGGACCCGTAGGAGCTTTGCCGTAGCAGTTCTTGTTAGTTTGCGATCGGTACTTCTTCTTAAACTATACCTAATACGACAAGGTAGCGCGCAGCGAGCCGTCAGTGCGCAAGGTCACGGTTTGTTAAACACAGCGTAATTACGTGCCGCTCACTCACACATAAATACCAAAGTGGAGTCACTTTTTAGTAGGCAGCCTTTATGAGTTATTAATCTAAGGCTGTACCTTTGTGCTCTTCTGTCTATGTGTAGTTTTTTCTTTAAGAGTTTTGTGCGTGCATAAATGCCTTAGCGTATCGCAATTTCTTAGGTCTTTAAGTATTGGTAATGCACTCCAGATTAAATAGACAAAGTTGGTATCTTGTGACTATTTACTTGAAACTTTCAAAAACTCAGTAAAGATGCGTGTTTGGCTACATGAAACGGCTTGGTGTTAGGACGGTCTCTAGGTGAGCCACAAACTAAAACTGAAACCTTGACAAAAACTTGACCAACAAAAAATATTGGGCACGTAGAAGCATCTTAGCACCGATCAGTTCAACAACATTCATTGCGCAATTTACGTTGTTGAGCAGACAAATTTTGCGAACATATGAAGCAATGGATTAGCAATATCCCTCATAATGATTCAGACTCGGACTAATGGACTCGACCTATGAGGTAATGCGTACTGTATTCCTCATAGGTCGAAAGTTTGGTGAGAGTGTCCTGTCAATGTAATTGCAAAAAATCAAGCTAATTGGCTTGTAATCAGTAGCCTAGGACTGCAATAAGCTGATCATGCTTAACCTCTTGAATGTCAACTGAACCTCATAGGTACACAATTACTGTCATCGCCATTGGGCGATAGTATTTTACGATTATTTGCACTTGCAACACGATCTGTACCCTAATTGCGTAATACACAATCAATCGGAATCTGAATCGTTTTGAAACAAATTGCTAATCCATTGCTTCATAAGTTCGATAAAAAATCTGCTCAACAATGTAAATAACGCAATGAATGTTGTTGAACTGTCAAAATACAACAGATTAGTCGTAATCGTTTACGAAAATGAGTTACGCAATTAGGCTGCTGGTTTTATTTTTCTATACTCTATGGGTAAACTCATAACGATGGAAGAAGGTATCATTTATACCATCTCAATGGCTGTGTTTTGATGTATTCTCCGTTTTTCCGAAGGCCTACCAAAAATGTGAAATTACCTCAACATTTCGTTTATGTAAACGGAGCTACAGCATTTAAGGGGTTAAGCATAATCAGGCTATAATGTTCCCACTGCTGGGACACAGGCCTCCTCTCGGCCTCTCTCTCGTAATCTACCACGCGGGCCTAGTACGGGTTTGTGGATAACACATGTCTTCGATGTTTTAGTTAAAGGACATGCCGGTTCTCTCACGATGTTTTCCTTCGCCGTCATAAAAACAGTGGTGATAAAATAATTTACACAAAATAAAATGCCTGCTGGAGCTCGAACTAAAGCTGCTATATTCCTTACTGAATATTTTTTTTTTTGTTATAATCAATTATAATATGCTGCCATAGATAAGACTGAATATTCTTTTTCTTAATTGTTTTCCGAAAGGTGAAACTCATCCTATCCAAAATTCTGTGTTTTTTAAACAAAGAACTATTAAAGTCAATAAACGCAGTATTTACACAAGGGATGAACTTTCAATTAATTTTAATTACATGCAGCTTACAGCCCCAGTAAGTAGATTGGAGTTAAATTGATAGCATGATTCATGAGGGGTGGTTACTGAACGAGAGGTGCTGCTGACTACCAGTTTAGAAATTGATTTACACGATTTTATTCTTTATGTCTTTTGACTAGACGTCAGAAAACTGACTGTGAACCAAATCAAATCATTTATTTCTTTGCAAACATGGGTATAGTACATTGGTGTTTTTATAATAAAGATCTCCATATTTTACCGTCGCATCGGCATGCAAAAGTTTAATTCCAAATAAAAATTCAGTGGCAGATCATTGGAATTACAAACACAAAATAGTTTAAATGTCAGCGTGGTCACAGAAATAAAAATATATTAAAATTAATCGCAATAATTATGTCAAAATCATCATTAAAAAAAGTCGTCAATCGTGTACTTAATTAGTTTTCATTATAAAAATGTCATTTAGCCTTTTAAATTTTAATGTAGTTATATTTTTAAAATATTATCTACGTTTTCTAATATAATTATATGAGCGGGGCAATACCAAAAAAACTGTTTTGCATTAAGGCGGTTTTACATTTTACTTGATATAGTTGGTTGATGTATTGAGTCCGTATTTGATTTTTCCTGAATGTGAATACCATCCAGGCTAGATTGAAGAAAAGACAAAAAACTGTCTGGCGGTTTTGAGTATTTTGTATATGGCCTACGCAAATGTCCTGCAGATCTGGTAGCGTCGTGTGACGGGTCGTTGAACTCCTTAAAACAGGATTGAGTTTTACGATGACTGATGCATGCATCCCGTCTGTTGGGGCAGGTCAACTCAAAGCTGCAATTCTTTCTTCAAAAGGCCCTTCCAGATATGGCCTGCATTGTTAGACTCATATAAAACCAAATAATATTATTAACCAATACAAAACTTAAATACCCACTCGACCCGAATGTTTTGGACGACTAAAAACACTATTGTATCCATTTCTCAGAAACTCCTTAAAAATTAGAGCAGTGGTGGCCCAGTGGTAACGGCCGCGACCTACGACTTGTAGTTCGTAGGTTCGAACCCAGACAGGCGCTTAACTTGGTGTAAATTATTTCATCGCCAATGCTCTCAAAACGGTGAAGGAAAACATCGTGAGGAAAACGGCATGTCTTAGAACCAAAAACACGAAGACATGTGACATCTACCAATCCGCACTGAGCCCGCATGGTGGATTAAGGTCCACTCCCTCTCACAGAGAGGAGGCCTGTGTCCCAGCGTGGCCTGTGGCAGCACCTTAAAATAACTAAAAACAGCGTTGAAACACAAAACCAAAGCTCAAAATAATGCCACAAAATTCCAAACAATGTTACCAACACAGTTATTCTACACCACCTAAAAGTAAAAACAAAAAAGATTTATGGAAACCAACCGTTTCTATCCGAGAATAAAACATGCACGCACAATATTTCGTTCTACCCGAAAAGAAAGAACATGCATGAAACAGAACAAGAACAGCCAAAACCTTATAATAAGCAGATCAAAACAAATGATTTCATTTACTACTAAATATATTCCACTCAACTTCACGAGAACGGGTAAACGGCGCGGAAAAACTTTTCCCCGACCTTAGAGGTAGAAAGCAATAGCATTCTACGCTAGTAAGAAAGAGATGGGTTTGTTTTTGTGTGTTTTGTTTTCGGAAACAAAGGTTATACCCTTGTGGAGTAGCTTATTGATGCCATACATTGTTCTTAAATGCGTAGCAGATGTTTGGTGTGTTGGCCTTAATGTTGTGAGGTTATTTCGTGAGGATCGAGCTTCTTTGCATGTCTTCATGGATGCCTTCTGGCATTCTGAAATAGATGTTTGTGGCACCTGGTTTAACGGATGTTGCAGATGAACTGTTGCAAAAATACTGAACGATGGAAAAAGAAGGATCGTAGGTGGCTTTCTGTAGTTTCTGCCTACCCCCATGGGAAGAAAGCGTGAGCTCAAACAAATCTAAACAATTCCCTGATCAAATCATCATAAACTGTCAAAGAAAAAAGAAAAAATAGTAAAAAAAAGGATACTCCTTCAGAACAGATTTCGGCCATGGCGGCCAATCTCAACGGAAAGATATGAAAAAAATAAGCAAACAATTAGTTATCTAAAATAAAAACAACTTTTGCAGATGCAAGACAAAACTAATCCCAGTATTCTTTTACTTCCTTCTTGGAATAACGTCTAGTTAGTCAGAAAACTGCTGCAAAACACTGCGATAATTACAATAATGACCTCTTTCCCGCCACTCGAATTGCACAGAAATACTGATTATTTTCCAATACTGCACAAAAGACTGCCATCACTTAAACCTAACAATATTAAGTGCAAAAAATCGCTAGAAACCTGTGAAAAGCTGAGCAAACTTAGGCCCCACGTCTACGACGCTACTCGGAAGAAGCCCTCAAAAGAAGCCAGTTACAAACTCAAATCAGAAATGAATAGCCAGAATTCAACAGAAGGTACTAATATTTCAATAACGGTACGAACACTACACAATTCATCACAAACTAGGTATAACTTAGATTCATCCTATGATAATATTCAATTGAAAGTTAACGTAATGGGGGGGGTCTGTTTTTATGCTTTCACGGTTGCACAACGACATGCTTTGCTTTGCTTTGCTTGGTAGTATAGATGCAGGCCTACCCCGCCGCCTCCTTCAGAGGAGGTAAGGTGGCGGGGTCTTGAGGGAGAGCGCTACAGTCGTGTAGATCCTCAAGGCAAGTCTGGAGGATGCCCCTTCCCGAGGTTGCCACCCCGTTTCTTGGTCTAATTCCTTAAGAAATAGACGTAACAAAAACCTCCAGGCGCCATCACAGCACATCCTTTCCCAAAAGTCCCTTAACCCCTATCTGCTCCTTCATATTCCCCCCCTTGCCCCAAATCTCATCCTTCCCCCACCCCATCCTACCCACATCCCTACTCCCTCCACCTCCATCTCCACAATTCCCACTCCTAACTGCGACCCCCTGTAACTGGGTGGTGGCGGGCTCGTCCGTCACTAAAGACAGCTGATGGCGAGTAGGAGTAAGCAGTTACCTGCGCTAGGACCTGCGCAGTTGAGCGCCGTGAGCGGGGATGAAAGAGTCCTGGGGGGTTGAGCCGAGCGGCTCTGGTTTGTAATGTGCCCGTAAGGCAACACGCCCCCTTTGGTCTGGATTTCAAGCGAAACGGTGGCCCTACCCATTAGCCAGGGGTAGGGAAATGGTCATAGTGTCCCGTCAGAGGGCCACAGGCGAGGTGCGTGAGGTCCGCTGAGGTCGTCCTCGGACGGCCGAAGCGGTAGGTAAAGGTCATGCTGACGGTGTAAGTGAGGGTTGATCAGTTCGTGGGGGGTGGCCCTTAGGACCCCCTATGCCAGCCCGATCGAGCACCCGATGTCGCACTGTAAGCCAACCTTGCGCCCCTATATCTCTCTGGTAGTCCTAACGTTCGAGCTTTTTTACAGTGAGACGTTCCCAGTTGCGGGCTCCATGGAGGGTGGGAGCCAGAGAGACGAATTTTAAAATAAATTTTTAATATGGACAAAACAGGCCAATTATTTATTTATTTATGTAAGGAAAAAACAAACAGTAGCACAATAAAAAATAGTCATAATATCTTAAATACTAAATATTAAAACAATAATGCTACCCACTACGTTCTCCACAGATTAAAATTAAGTATTAAAAAAAAAACTAGCTAGTAACACAGATAATCTATGTAATCGATACAGAAACTCATAACTGGATTTTAAACTAAATTAAAAAAAGAAAAACTAAACAAGAAAAAGTAAAATTTGTGTGCATACATTATTAAACATTACTTCACTTCACTTCAATACAATACAATACTTTAGAATAGAATACCTTGCTGATTCTTTAGGGTTGCTTGGATTTTTTTCCTTAAAAAACCAAAACAGCGGAGTGGAGGCAACAGCCAATGAGACTCCAAAAGGAGGTGCTTGCACTTCCCTCGCCCCTGGTGGCCATGCGGCTAGCGCCGTTGGTACCAGCGCGGGCGTCGGTCCGGCTGTGGCGAAAACCGCAGCTAAGACCAAAAAACAAAAGTCCCAACCTAAACAAAGGACGTCGGCGCTGATTGGGACCAGTACTGACCCTTCTAATACAGCGGCGAAGACGGCGACGATTAATACCACTGCCGGTCTGACCCTCTCCACACAGACCTCGGCGCTGGGTAATACTGGCACCGGGTCTCTCACTAAACCTCCTCCACCTCCTGTGGCTCTTCTAGCCTCCCCTCACCAGAAAGCCGTCAACGTTCAAACGGAGACGGCTAGGTGCACTGAGGACGCGTTTTCACGCGCCTGGCAAGTGCAGAAACGCTAGGGCAAGGGTAAAGCCAATAAACAAGCCCGTTGCCCTTGCACTGACCCTTCAGGTCCACCGGCTGCCTCATTACAAGGCGACCAGAGGGACAGGATCACGAGGAAGGAGCGCCGCTAAACACCATGGAAGCAAGGTAAAGGCTCCAGTAACAAACAGGCTACTGCCGCCAGGTCCGTCAAACCGACCAGCGGCCAGCGGCGACCAGAGGCCGGCACTAGTCGACCAGCGCCCAGTCAACCGCCAACCGGCGTCCTAGAGGGAGCTGAAGGTACCAACAAAACACAGCGACCCGGTTGGAGGGATCAGGCCGCGGCCAAGCGAGCTCTCAACGAGACCTTAACACCTCGGGGAGAGCATAAGCGGCCGCGCCTTGATCAATCCAAACGAGTCGCACAACGAACCTACGCCCAAGCTGCCAGCGCAGCCCTTGACGTCGCGATCACCTACGACCGCACGGGGATTCTCAGCAAGGACGTTTCGGACCAGGTACTCGCTGCTATCCAGAAGCAGATTATACTCGAGGCCTGCTCCCCCAAGCAAGACACTCCAGGGCCGACCTTCAACGCCAAGCCGCTGTTCGCCGGGGGTGTTTTAAAACTGTGGTGCGGCAACGACCACACCTTAGCCTGGCTAAGGAAAACTGTCTCCGATCTTTCTCTCCCAACTAGCATCTCGCTAGTTGTCAAGAGCCAGTCGGATATTATGAAGCGAGCACGATGTGGAGTCGTGATCCCAGACGAGCAGGGGGTCTTCGGAGAGCCGACCAATATTGGGCGCGCTCTCAGCTACCAGAACCCCTGGGTCGATATAAAGAGGTGGGTACTCCTGCATGCCGATAAACAGGCTGCGGCATGGTTCGTGGTGGCCGGTGTCCCTGTGGACCAAATCCCGACCCTGATGAAGGCCGGACGCCGTCTCTCTATAGGATTGGGGACGGTGTACGTGAAGTTCCAGGGTCGGAACGGCAGGTTCACCGACGTCCCCCAGGATTGGGACCCCGCCACGGAATCCATCGGCGAGACGCCAGCACCAGCAGGGGAGTCCACTCCCCCATCAAGCAACCCGGAAGCATCAGCGGCTAAACCTGCTAAAGCAGAGTTGGCCGCCCCTGCTGCCGCCATCGTGGACGTCGTCCCTTCATCGGGTGAGGAGCTGGACGACATCATCCTGTCCCCGGCTTCGGCCCAGGAGGGGGACGGCTTCGACGAGGGCGATTTGTTTGCCGGGCTCAGACTGGAGGGAGACGAAGAGGGTTCGGCCAACGATGGCGTCCCTTTCGTCGACCTTTAAAGTCCTCCAGGCCAACCTCCACCACAGCCAGACCGCGACGGCTCAGCTTCGTAAGTGGTTGGAGGTACAACACACAGCCATTGCCTTGATCCAGGAGCCGTGGGTCAGGGCTGGCCGCATACAAGGACTCTCCAATCTTGGCGGTAAGCTCCTGGTCACCACAGATCACAATCATCCTAGATCGTGCATCTATATCATAGGTAACCTTAAAACACAGCTTTTAAATGACTTCTGTTGCAGAGATGTCTCTGCAGTAAAGCTGCTAATACAGCGTGACGGAGCCGAGGAGATGGTGATCGTTTTCGCCTCGGCCTACATGCCCGAGGCGGAGGCGCCGCCCCCGCACGGCCTCGCTCGCCTCGTGAGCCTTTGCGAGAGAAGCGGGTTTGAGGCCGTCGTCGGAGCCGATGCCAATGCTCACCACCAACTTTGGGGTATGGACACGCAGAACGAGAGGGGTAAGGCCTTGGTTGATTACTTATTCTCGACTAACCTATCCCTACTAAACACTGGCTCCGAACCAACATTCGTAACCAGGCGAAGCCGCACAATCATAGATCTCACTCTGGCAACAGAGGGCGCGGCGGTAATTACCACGGGGTGGCAGGTCTCTAAGGAGGCCTCCTGCTCTGATCATCGGTGGATCCGCTTTGACATCCAAGTCCGTGTCAGTCCAATACCACCACGACGCAATCCGCGCAGCACGGATCGTGCCACCTACACACGCAGCCTTGAATCCAAGCTGGCGTTATCAAGCGTTCCGTTGTCACTTGCGGATACGGCACAAATTGAGGTACAAGTAAGCCATCTTACTAAATCAATGATAGACAGCTACCAAACTGCTTGCCCAGAGACCACCCCACGTAACACACCAGGCAAACAACCCTGGTGGGGTGCTGATCTGGAGCGCAAGCGTGGCAAGGTAAGGAAAGCTCTAAATAGAGCCATGAACACATGTGCGGATGAGGACTGGGATAAATATTATGCAGCCAAATCCAGCTACAAAAAATGCATCAGATTCAGAAGTACCACGGGATGGCGCAAATTCTGTGGTAGCATTGAATCCTGTCAGCAAGCTAACAGGGTAAGGAAAGTACTGGCGCAACAGAATACACCTGGGCCCGCTACCCTCCGGAAACCCGACAACACACTCTCTTCCTCGCCAGAAGAAACGAGGCGCATCCTTATTGAAACTCACTTCCCTGGATGTATCTTCGCACAAGTAATCGACTGGCAAGAGGTAATCCAAACGCCTTCAGACAATGAATGGCTTTACGCCAGCAGGGTGATCACGTTGGAGAAACTCCAATGGGCGATCCAGAGCTTCCATCCTTTAAAGTCAGCTGGTCCTGACGGAGTGTTCCCCGCCTTACTACAGTGGGGTGACACCGCTGTCGCTATAAGACTGGTGCCTTTAATGAGAGCGTGCCTGGCCTTTAGATACGTTCCTAAAGGATGGAGGGAAGTGAAAGTAATATTCATCCCTAAGCCAGGTAAGGGTGACTACACAAACGCCAAATCCTACCGACCAATCAGCCTGACCTCGTTTCTATTAAAGACTCTGGAAAGGCTGTGTGAAAGGGAGGTGAGGGACGGCGCTCTGAAAACCATACCGCTACACGGTAACCAACATGCATACAGCTCTGGTAAGTCGACCGAATCCGCTCTTCACCGGGTAGTCAGCCAGATAGAGGAAGCGATTAATCAAAAAGGCACATGCCTGGGCACTTTCACAGACATCGAAGGAGCCTTCGACAAAACCAACTTCTCCAGCATCACTAGCGCCCTCACCAGACATGGAGTAGAACAGGTACTAACGGACTGGATTACAAACATGCTTAGCAAACGTGTGGTTCACCTTGAGGGTGAGCAGCAACTGGCCATGATAGCCAGAGGGTGCCCCCAGGGAGGGGTGCTGTCCCTCCTTCTATGGAATCTGGTGATCAATGACCTCATCACCAAACTCAACGCCAGCCGCTATTATACTATAGGGTATGCAGACGACATCGCAATCCTTGTGTCGGGGCAGGTGACGGGTACGATCTGCAACCTCACCCAGCAAGCACTACGTATCGTAGAAAATTGGTGCAGGGAATATGATCTATCAGTGAACCGCACCAAAACTGAACTTGTCATGTTTACTCAAAAACGAGCACTATGCCCTTTCCGCCTAATAAAACTGTTCAATACAGAACTTCAGTTGGCCAACGAGGTCAAGTACCTGGGGGTCATTCTAGACAGTAAGTTAAACTGGAGTAGTCATTTGGACAACAAACTAAACAGTGCCTGCATAACCTTCTGGCAGTGCAAGAAAATGATAGGTAAAAAGTGGGGACTATCCCCTAAAATTATACTATGGCTGTACACCACAGTGATCCGCCCCATGATCACCTATGGAGCCGCGGTCTGGTGGCCCCGAACCAGACTGGCTACAGCCTCAAACAAACTACAACGCTTGCAACGACTAGCCTGCTCGGCGGCTACGGGCTGCATGAGGACCACTCCGACTGCAGCGGTTGAAGCCATGCTGGAACTGCCACCGCTCCACCTGTTCATACAGCAGGAAGCCACACTGGCGGCAGTGCGTCTTAAGACACTAGATCTCTGGGGTAAGAGAGACACACCACACACCGCGCTACTTGAGGGACTCAACAAGGAGTTCCCCATTACGAGAGCCATCAATGATCGGGTACCAAAACAATTTATGTTTGATAAAAAATACAAGATCCAGCTTCACGAGGATTGGAGTTGCGAGGGTTTGTGCCCTGCAGAGTTGCGCATCTTTACAGACGGATCCAAAACAGGTAATGGCACAGGTGCTGGAGTCTTCTCGGAGGACCTCAACATACGTATAGCCACACCATTGGGGGTCCATAACACAGTGTTCCAGGCCGAATGCATGGGTATTTCTCTGGCTGCTTCCGCCATCATGGCCAGGGAAGTTAAGGACCACTCGATCCGTATACTCTCAGACAGCATGGCTGTTCTGCAAGCGCTAAACAGCTACACACTTGATTCTGGGCTAATATACGAGTGTCACCAGCGCCTTAACCAGGTGGGTAGACTCAATAAAATCACCATTCAATGGATCATAGGACACAGCGGTTCGCTAGGCAACGATGCAGCCGACGAACTTGCCAGAAGGGGGTCGAGTGAGACGGCAGTGGGACCTGAACCCATCGTGCCACTCCCCTTCGTATATTTGCGCACTCTGGTAAGGAAACGCACCAGGGAGCAACATCACAAACAATGGTTGGAACAAGGTGAGTGCAGGCAGGCTAGGGAAGCACTCCCTGCAATTGATAGCCGCCTCACGAAACAGGTTCTCCGACTAACTAAACAATAGCTGCGCATAGTTACGGCAGCCTTAACTAGCCACGGGTCATTTAATAAACACCTCTTTGTCATAGGAGTCACAGACAGTCCGCTGTGCAGGGCCTGCATGGAGGAGGACGAGACAGCAGCTCATTTGCTTCTAAACTGCCCTATGGTCGACACATACAGGGCAAAGCACTTCGGTAACCCAGGTACCCTACGCGAGGCTGTCAGTAACATAAAGGCGTTGCTGGCCTTTCTCGAGGAGCTGGGGTGGATCGAATAATCGATTTTCCCACCGTACGCAAAATACGCGCAATGACGTGGAGTTGCGGACACCAGCCCGTATTACCTATTACCTAAGTTAACGTAATTCACTAGTCACGAACCTAAAAACCGATTGCAATTGCGTAACAAAGATTTACCACACCGATTTTATTTAAGATGCACCTTAAGTTTTGCGTATTCTCTTTTATTTTAGGCTAAATAATCTGAAACGCAACTGTTTAATGATAATTATTTAATTTTAGCTTATTTTTTTTTCTTTTTAACAAACATTACTTACTTTTTTTTGCTAAATATCAGCTATTCTAACTATTCTAATATTCTAACAAAAAAGTAGTTAATAGTAGTTCTGGCAACTCATTTTTGATTTGAGATCATTACACTTTACTTGTCAGTAGAGTCGTGGACGATGGGTCTTATTTCAGTCTAGCTTCGGAAAGCCTCGTAATACTTCGGTTCACTTCGCTGTGCTTCGCTTCATCCCGAACGGCTCGAATTAATGACGAAGCGGCGAAGTGTCATTGAAATAATTGACATGTTTCAGTATAGCAGACTCCTTTGAAAAATTCATCGATCCATCGCTGTCCCTCGCTTGTTATGCACGGTAATCAGATTCAGGACTTCAGTGTTTCGGGATAAGCTGGCGGTTAAAATATTTGCTATGTTTTTCTGAGCTGACCCCTGGCATAGACACCAGTCTCTCACAGTATAATTATATATTATTGTTTAAAAAACAAATGACTTCCAAAAAAGCACAACAAAGTGAAAAATAACTTTAATTTCGATATTCCGAAATTAAAGTAATTGCACACTTTGTAGTGTTTCTTTTGTAGTAGGTAATAAAGTTTTTATTTTTCATCTTTTAGCTGTGGTATCCACCCCACACAAATTCGTATGCCTTCACTTGCTAAGTAATTAACAGTGACGGAAAGTTTTTATAATATCATCAAGATACACTAATGAAAATGAACGCGGTCAGCACTTAAACTACGTTTTAGTGCTGTCAGTGTCATTATTTTCCATGGAATATTGACACTGACAGCCCTTGAACGCGTTTAAGATGTCCTGTACGCGTTTAGTAACATTGGTGAAATCGGCACCAAGTATATTATTGAAGTTAGCACAGATATCAGAACTTGACCAAATGTTTATGGGACCACTCGATAAGTATGCCGTCCCTTTCAAACCAAAGAAGAAAAAGTCTGAACGGAGTTCTGAGGTAATAAACATTTAAAAAAAATATTCAACCGAATTGGGAACCTCCTCCTTTTTTAGAGTCGGTTCATATTGTGTTGAGAAAAAAAAATATTTATCTAGTAATCTTATTAATCCATAATAAAACAATTTCAGTCTGTAACAAACTTTGATAACAGATGGTTTGGTTTGGTTTGGTTGGTGGAAGAACAAGCTTCGATTATCAAGATAGCTCACCGCGTTTAAGCGATTCCGGACCACCTAAATCCAGGTTTTCGCACAACATTTCCCTTCACCTACAATGCCTAAGATTAACTTAGAAAGGCAATTAGATTTATTTCCAAAATGAACGCACATGAGCCTTCTCAAAGCGGAAACAAAACCGAAATAACAATCATCATAATCAAGCGGTGTGAATGAGATGAGATACACAGCGTCCTCCGCGCAATCAAAACAGAATTTATCACTTTACAGCACTAATAAAATAATACCGCAGATAACCCGGTTTTACACACTTTTCCCGTCATAAAATATAAGTAATCATTTTCGACGTTTTCCTACGAAGAGAGGGTATGAACGTGAGGGTAGGTCGATTTTTGTCTATCTCTGGTGTTGGATAACGCAGCTGCGCCATTGTTAAGGGCTCACTACATCAATAAGCCATTCTGGGAGACGGCCGTAAAGGAACGGTTACACTTTGGGTAATCTTGTGGAGGTTGTTTTGGTTTTGAGCAGTGTAAGATTATTATTATTTAAATAAACTTTAACAAGGCACACAATCAGACCTCTGCGGTCTATCCTAGCATGCCATGGCCTGAAATTTGATCAACGTGCTATTAATAGTTATGTTATAATCGAGCTGATGTAAAGTTCTCTGTGCTTATGCTTTATGTTTATATTATTCATTGAGTCCCTAATGTCTACAGGTATTTGGTTTAATAAATTGGGTATTGTGCAAGAAGCGGTACGCCTGCTATTAAAGTTATTTTTGTGAGGCACTTGTATTCACGTCATGTTTCACTGGAATGCATAAGTCAATCTTCTTTCTCTTCTTTAACAGAAGACAATAAACTGAAAAAGACTTTCTTTCCATCCGCACTTATCCCCTGACTGTCCGTCATGCTCAACCATAGTAGATTTTCTAACAGAAAACCTTTATGACCTACTCATTGCTCAAAGTAACAACACAGTATCTCTCCTTCAATTCTTGCAATAATTACTTCCGAAAAAAGGGTGCAGAAACATCGTTAAACCCACTAACCAGAATAAAGAAGCAAATGTTTCTCCCAAATCACCGTACATTGTGTACGCTCCCTAACTTGGGCTCCGTATGTTTATTTATAGGACATTAGAAAAGACGAATTCACGTTTCTCCGGGATCCTTTTTGTAAGGCAGTTAAGTTTCAAAGAAAATGTTCAATTTTCACACGGTATATCGTCCTATAAATATTGTAATAAATGTTGCTGGAACGATGTTATTTGATGGTTATATTGACATTAATATTCCTGGTGGAAGAATGGTGGAAGTGTTTTGTTTTTTTCAGAGAAGAACAGTTTGCGATTTCTTGTTAAAAAAAAATGACAATTCATTTAGTAAAAATGCAAAAAAATACTACCGATTGGACAAATTTTGGCTATATTGATGATAATGAAAGTGACTAAGGAAAATTGTTTATTCAGCACAAACAAAACGCTTCGTACAAAAATAAAATTACATAAATGACACGTAGGTGTACAGAGTAGCCAAAAGCCTAGTATTCAACCAATAAAAATTAGACAATTTTTCCATTTCTACACTACTACTACAACTAATATCTAGCCTGTAATGTACCACTGCAAGGCAAAGGCCTCCCTTTCGCTTTTCCACAGGCAGGCCGAAACGAAGATGGCAGGACGAGCTTGACTCCTACCACTAGGACTGGCCAACAATAGACATAATTTTGTGAAAATCACTACATTTTTTATAATAAGTTGCAATGTAAGAACCCCGCCAAAAGAATCACCGGTGATGCTCGACCTGAACCAACCTGGCGGTCACGTCGTTAAACGATAGATAGATATCAGCCATACCTCTATACGTGATTTCTATCTATGTTTTATCGACCACGACCCATAGACAAATATCACTCGTTTCTCCACCAGTCCATTGCTTGCTCTAGGATGCATACCCGGTAGGCTCACAAATCCTAAGGACACGTCTTCCCTACCATTACGGCGCCCCCCGGTCTAGTCCTTGATATGCAATGGTCTCTGTAGCACCAAGCTGAAGCATGCGGCTTCAGGGGCTAGTGCAAATCTTGGGGTTAATTCGATACATAGAGTCTAGTCAAACCACTCTGGGAACGGTGCATTTCATTCACTTGATACTTTGCAATGTAAATTGAAATCACTTGAGACAATGGCGAGTTTTATTCTTTTCCTTATTGTTCTTTCAGTGCCGTTCAGCTTCTGAAATTTAATTATTTATTTCGTAACTAGAGTATTTTAATCACTTTAACCACGTACGCTGTGTCTACAGGCTAGGCTGGGTGTACGTTTCCCAGACAGCGATCTTAGGTTCTTAGGTTTCAAAAATTATATCCATGTTAATCGCATCATTGTCTTATCGCATTGTGTGCAGTCCTGATACAAGCTCTTATTTGCTTCTTGACATAAATAACTACAGAAAAATATGTGCTAAAAAGACTTTTCTTTTTAAGGCAGAGTCAAACTTGTATTTAAAAATCGAATTAAAAAAAAAAAAACACGCTTTTATAGCAAACGAACTACGAGTAAAAGTAGAAAATTATAAAAAAGTGAAAGTACAAAGCGTGGGGTGCTTAATTATATTTTATAATAATTCTGATATTGCAAACAGTAACTAATAAAATGATCATCACGTTCGATATCAAGCACCCCACGCTTTTTCACTTTTACTTTTACTTTTTTTTTTCAACTTTTTAGTTCGTTACTATAGTTTATTTTATGAATTTTTAGTCTCAAGACCACCTTTTTTTTAAATAAGTTATGAGATTATTATATTGTCATCGGCCCTTGACCTCTGTGCAAATTTTCTAATTAATCAGACTCCTAGAAGAAGGTGAAAATGAAGTTAAAAGATTTCATTACATACAAACATACAGGTCAACCTAATAAAAGCGTGTTAAAATAGACTTACACTCACACACACACCCACACGCACTCGAAAGAATAATCCAAACTTCAACTAAATGAATTCTAATTTCTAAATTCTGCAATTATGGTTTTGTGTTAACTTTATTAAAAAAAACACTTGTTCTACCTGCAATTCTTTTATTTGAAACTGAAATATGTTTGGGCTTGCACCATTGCCCTCAATACAAGTTATTTTATAACTTAGTAAGGGTGCTGGTTGCAACACCTACCTGTTTTGTTAACTAGCATTAGCTCAAGTGTACCTACAGATGATACTTTTTGTGTTAACATTGTATTTTGATTGATTAAATAAATTAAAAATTAATTGACTTATTGCTCTATAAAAATATGTCTGACCGGATGCAGCTGAATACCAGTATGTTACATGGAGCGACTGCCTATTTAACCTCCACAACCCAGTTACTGGGTAACACGATACCCCTTGGTAAGACTGGTTGTCAGACTTTCGGGCTTCTGACGACCCGTAACGACTGTCTAAGATCCACGAATGACAGCCGGGACCAACGGCTGAACGGTAGGATCTTGGTATGTAAAGATGGTAAACCATTTATGGACTAAGAGCGGCAAGCGTAGCTAAATGGGATTGATCGACGCATGCGGCTGTTGTTCCTAAACTTAGCCACAAGCCAGTGCATTAAACAGTCTCATAGTCAAGGTTGAGGAGGATGGAGGAGGCTTTCACCTCAAAAAGGGAACACCTAACAATACTTACCTTATCTAAGTACAAAACTAACATTAATAACAAGTACATAAATAAATAAGCACACAACACAAAACAGTACATAAGAACCACCTTCATGTAAGGGATAAAAATAAAGGTTATAAATAAATCAAACATACTCGTAGTTAAGGTTGAAAAAAACAAAAAAAAACAGACTAAAATGTTCTACCTATTTTCTGTTTCAAAATATCTAAGGAAAATGTAAACAAATGGATCAGAAAACTCGCGGGCGCCTATTTCTAACCAATCAAAGCAAGCCATTTACAAATTGAGTGCCTTGATTGGTTTGCATACTTAAACCCGAAATCCTAATACTATGTTTTCATTTGACAATTGACGTTAACTTTATAACCTTAATTTTCGTTCATTATTATTCAAATATAATTTATTAATGCTCTTCAAATGTTATTAAAACATAATTTATTTTTAAGTGTCACAGCATTATACTGAGATAGGGCCTTATGGCCTCGTACAGGAGTTTTACTTTTACTATTATTTTCATTAAATTTGTTTTATGTCGTTTTTAATGTTTTAAAGAGTGTGTTTAGTTTGGTTTATGATATTGCGTTAACTCCTTATCACACTACGCACTGCGTATTTCTTTGCAAGTCACGATAAAAACTTTTTTATATGCTTTAAACGTTATTAAGTATATATTTCACTTTTTCCAAAATATTGTTTTCAAACAATATTTTGGAAAAAGTGAAATATATACTTAGTTGAAACCTGAAAAATGATGAATGTGTACATAATCGTACCCGTTAGTGAGTGATTGTGTAAGAATTTTATCTAAATAGAGTTTGTTTTCATTTTCATTAGATAGACATTTAGAATAGACTATAGACAGTTTTTTTAACTCTGGTACAGTCGAGTTCACTAATATACTTTTGGAATAGACTATCGGGGGGCACGGCAGTGCCCCCGCCAAGTCGAGCGCGAAGCAAACACTGAAGTACCATCCTTTACTGGAACCATTTCGCCGCATTTTCAGGCCCCTATTTGAGAATCTCTGGATAAAACCAGAACGCAGAAATTTGTCATCCAGTAAGCTATAAACACATACTTAAAATCCAAAATTTCAAGTCTGTAGGTCATTTAGGTCCAAAGTTAAGCGAAAGCAAAGTTTCGCATTTATGACACTCACTCACTCACTCATGATCATCAGAATAGAACTAGTACTTCCCATAAACTCAGACAGCTGAAATTTGGTACAGAGTTAGGGTTTAATGGCCACATAAAGGGAAAACTATAAAAACTGGGGTCATCGAAGATCTGGAGTACCTGGTGACTCTGATTAGAAAACACAAGAGCCCAAACAAACTATTAGAGATCGACATACCGACTTTACAAAAAATATTCAACTTGGTGGGCCGCTGCATTTGATGTCAAAAATCGAAGGTCTGAAGTATCTGATGAAGAACCCTCAGCTGGTCTCAGCTGTATTAGAGATATGATAATGCCCCCTTCAACTATTGGTGCAAAAAAAATTGTCTGTCATTGCAAAAACCCAGCGTAGTGGGAGAGTCTATAGCGTCCCACTGCTGGGCGAATGCCTCCCCTTCTGCTTTGCCCACGTTCCTACAAAAAGAAGTAAAATCCCACCAGTAGACAGTTTTTTTAAACTCTGGTACAGTCGAGTTCACTAATATATTGGCAGTGACAATTCTTCAAAATATTGCAAGCTCTAAAATGATCATAAGTTCTGTACAAACTTAGACATCAATAAAATGTTATCATATAATAAACTGTTCATAGGTATGATACGGTAGTGCAGTCAAAAACATCTGACTACTCTTCGGAATATAAATATCTAAATACTCTAGATTTCAAAATATTTGGTGCAACCTAGGATTCGTAAATATCTATACAGCTTTGAATATTCAACTAAATGGTCTTTACCGTTAAATTTATTTTTGCTTGCCGGTTGCCGTTCGTAATAGGACTGTACCAATCTGAAAACGTTCAAATTCAAATATTTTTATTTGTAGAACACAGGTAAACAAAAAGTACAGATGTCAATATTAATAAAATTAAAGCTATGCGTTCATTTTATTAATATCGACATCTGTTCTTTTTATATTGGAATATTTGTGCGCCGTTGACGGCCAGTCCTGCCGTCAACGGCGCACAAATATTCTAATTATAATTTCTAAAAGGGAGCTGTATTATTTGATTAATTAAGTTTTAGGAAATCATAGGGTCAAAGTATTGGGAAATCTTAGGGTCACCGAAGGCGAGGCGGCAGCCTTTTGGGCTTTTCGGCTGGTCCGGGGATACCGCACGGTCTCCTGCGAGGAGCCTCCTTGCCGGATTGCCGCCATGGGATCTGGAGGCGAAAGCCCTCGCGCACGTGTGAAAGTGGCGCGAGTAGGCAAAACGCCGGGTCGTAACTCCGCTGCCGCGAGAAATTGCGGCACAGCGATCAAAGCTCCGACAGGATCTCATGGCGACATGGAGGGTGTGATTTTCACAACCCAGTGCTGGGCACGCCACAATAGCGGCGATAAGTCCTCTTTTTGAGGAGTGGTTGGAGAGGCGCCATGTCGTCCTCACCTTCCACCTGACAAAGGTCCTTACCGGACATGGTTCTTTAGGGAGTTTCCTATTCCGTATAAGGTGGGAGGAAACGCCCGGAAGACAAGGCGGAGAATACGGTGGTCTGCCCAGTTTGGGCGGAGCACCGCCGTGTCCTCGAGGATTCGATCGGTGGCTGCGATCGTTGGAACGAGAGCGAATATGAAGCCGTCACCTCCTTCTACGTAGTAGTAATGCTTGCGAGGATGAGGCGGAGCGCGTGAGGGAGAGAACCTTGCACCCTCACGCTCCTAGTCGCCGCAGGAGATGCTCTGGGTGTTGGGAATCGCCAGCAGGTTCCCGGCCACCGCAGGCGCAGGCTTGCGGACGTCTGGCAACGGGTAGCTCACCGTCGGGTAAGGACCAAGCCCGGGTCGATGGCGCGTCGTGTTCCACGCGCGCCTCAAAGAGATGTCAGCACTAAATGACGGGGTCTGATAGGGCCGAAGCTTTCCAGGGTCGTGGGTTATTCGAAAGAGATACCGTGGCCCTGGCACTGGCAACTGAAGGAAAACGGGTGGGTTTTAGTCAGTAAAAGTATACCTACTAATTTGTTTAAAACTTCGAGGCGTTTCATATTGTCAAGATTTTTTTCTTAGAAACATTGCATAGATCTTTGTGAACCTAACTTTGTGCTAAATAATATAAACAAGGGATTGCGCGCAATTTTTTGAGTGTTTGTTTGTAGCAATATTATTAATATAATGTAGTCACATATTTAGGATGTCACAGATTATTTACAATTTATTGTAAGGCAAAGCTACATACATACATACATACATAGACTCACGCCTTCTTCCCATGGTGGTAGGCAGAAACCACAGAACGCCACCTGCTACGTTCCTTACATACTCCTTTTGCCTCGTTTACGTTCATACATCTGGTCATACACGAGCGCCGGTTGAGAGTACTTCGCACCTGACCTTTCTGAAGAACATCACCAATAAGTTCACTATATGTCTTCCTAGGGCGTCCCCTCCCGGCGTTTCCACTCCCATCTGCCTTGTAAATACCTTTTGTTAGTCTCCTTTCATTCATCCGCTCAACTTGACCAAACCATCTAAGCATACTCTTTTAAATTTTTGTCACTACATCTTCTTTTAAACCACACCGTTGCCTTATCACATCATTCCTCAGCCTATCATTCAAAGTCACACTACACATGCTCCGCAAGGAACGCATTTCCACAGCATTTATTCTACTTTCATGCTTCTTTTGCCACACCCAACATTCACTTCCATACATAAGCGTAGGCACCAGCACACTATTGTGAACAGCCAGTCGTGCCTTCTTGGACATTGGCAAAGCTGTTCAGAGTTTTATGAAATTTACCATTGCCTATATATTTTTGATTCATGAACATGCTCAGATATTAAAGGACTGGACTGTACTTATGTTATCTATCTAAGCAGAACATTTTTCTGTATGATTCACATAAATAATCACAAACATAACACACACACGTAAAGCTCCTAAAAACAACCGCCAACCGCACCATTCATAATGAGGTTTACAATTCGACAATATTTTCATAAAAATCCATATCTTACCGATTACTGTCGGTAATTAGGCACCGGAGTGATCGTTAGGCGTACGCGTTGTGCCGGATAATTTGCATTGAGTTTACCGCGTGTTTTTAATGCGAGGTTAGTAAGTTATTGTGGTCTGTTTTGTAGAAGAAATGTGAGGGAAGTTATGCCGAAGAAATGTGGCTGTATTTTTTTTTTCAAGGATAAAGAGTAAAACAAAGTTCTCTGCTTATACTCGTGCCTACTTTTGCTCTGGAATTGATTTGAACGTAGTCATGAAACCGAATAACCTAGTAGTTTTGTGGGAACATTATTTCCATAACTCATGAAACATTGTTATTTGGGTAGTTTTTCTTTTGGATGTTCATTGCTGAGCATTATTCTTCGTTCTCCGCCTTCCACATCAGCATGGCTATTCACAACAATTCGATACGCTCCCGTACCGAATCGAACATCAATCAATGTTATCGTAAGAGTCCTCTAACCTTTTTACGAGTCTAAAACCCGTATTTTTTGTCAGTTTAAAACAAATAGACGGCCGCAATTCTTTCGACGGTTGTTTGCTGTCTGGGGTATATCGAAATGTCTCTTTTTCGATACGTTAGCCTCACGGGCGACTTGATCTGTCTTGCCAACGAATCTACATTTATTGGTTAAGAAAGAAGAAAGAAAGAAAAGAACCAAAGAGAACAAATCGGGGGAAAATATGCGTCACATCCACGCAAAACGCCCATCGCTCAGCTTAATGCTACGACCCTATTCGAGACAGAGCCCCAGCGCTGGTTTTCAGCGACAGCCGGCGTTGAATGACGTCGACCAGTGTAGCAAACGCTAAGATGAAAATAAAAAATAAAAATACATACATATAATAACTAGATAAGTGTTACTAGTGGGTTACTGTAGCTTCTTCTCGCGACTTCCTTAAAGTTTCTTGTTCCGCTGAACCACACAACAATCCTACATACAAACTTACAAACAAATTTTCATTTTTTGTATTATATAAGTAGGTATAGATGATTACTAAGCCTGTTTGCATACCTACGTTCTCATATTTTCATTTTCCGTTTACTATAGAATGCCAAACACCACTACTAAACCAATATAGTGTACACGTTGACACTATAACATGCCATGTTTGAAATAGTTGGGATTCCGTCAGCACTGCGGTCAGGACGGCGACCAGTTGTGGTCGAATACCGGTCGCGGTCGCTACTCCTCGTCAGTGAACGTACTGATTGATACTGCTGCTTATTTCAGTTATGTGTCGTTGTTTGTTATTATGAGTTATGTTTGTGTTTTAGAAATGAATAAGTAAAATGAGTTTTATGGACTAAGTGTAACTACAAATCTAGACTAATGTTATAGAGAGGCAAATCTTTTCGTTTGTTTGGAAGTTTAGTATGTAAGGGATTTTCTCTGGAACTATCTACCGGTCGGATTTGAAATACTTTTTGCATTTATAAGTATTTTTTTAAGTATGCTTTAGTCTATTTAAAATCAAGCTAGGACCTGTATAGGAGCCGAGAAAAATAAAATAAAATCTTAAAGAACGCTTAGCGAAAAGCTGGCAGGCGATGCGATGGACGGTGTGTGTCGGAGGAGCAAGAAGATTAACGCAGACGAAGACCCGGCCAGAAGCGAGTTCTAATATAAAGTAATAAAGGTCGAATATGAACACCTGTAACACCAAGGTTGTTAATTATCGGTTGTTCGAGAGATAGTTGCTGAAAATCAGCGCTGTTATCAGTCAGCGCTGCAATCAGTGACGTTAGTTTTGTCCGAAGTCACAGCATTTTGCTGAGCAACGACCTGTTCTTGCACAGATGCGACGCACGGCTTAATTGTTCTTATTAGTGTTTGTTTGTTACAAAAGTAGTCATTTTTCCACTTGGTAATCGGCATTTTGTTTTTGTTTGTTTGTCATTTGCCGGTGCCGCAACACACAGAGTGAGGGTGTGTAGGTGCTGAGTGACATCAAGTAATGGACAAATATATAAAACTTTTTTGTTTTCTTAAATACGAGGCCTTCGGCTACTTTGCATGTGTTTAATTTATGTATTTTTTTCTGTATTGTGCGGTTTGTTTGTGCAGAATAAACAATTTTCTTTCTTTATGACAAAAGTGAGATAAAGATACCATATTAGTTAGTATTATATCGCTGAATGGTCTATTCCTACCTTAGGGCTTTTGAACATTTAGACATTTTTGAATGAGCTCCAAAATCTTATTCTTAAGGAGCTTTCTTAAGAATAAAGAAAGGAATAAAAATAAAATAAATTCATTTTTTTGTCGCTGAAAACCAGCGCTGGGGCTCTGTCTCGCATAGGGTCGTAGCATTAAGCTGAGCGATGGCCGTTTTGCGTGGATGTGACGCATATTTTCCCCCGATTTGTTCTCTTTGGTGTTTTTGTTCGATCACTGCGTCATGTTTACCGTAAATAAACGTTATTTTCTTTCTTTTTCTTTCTTTCTTTTCTTAAATATTTATTCTAGTTTTTTTTCTTTTTCGTGCCATTTCTTGAGGATACAAATACTATAAATCTTTATAGGCTCCCACAAATAGGCGCGACGCGACAGTGCGACACAAAGCCACCGATGTCGCGTCGCGCCAGTGCGTACGGGCCTTAACACGATTATATGAAAATGTGTTTGTAAACCGATAAAGTGATTATTATTTTCGCTGATAACTGTCTATAGTTAGTTAATCTGTGAACATTGTCTTTAAGTTTTGCGTATTTCTTATTTCTGTTTTATATAATAGCTGTAAAAAAACAGCTTGTTGAACTACAAATTGACGTGATAGCATGATTAGCACAAGCCTGTTTCGTTTGTCAAGGGGTCAAAACCTTCCTACATTTTTCTTAAAGAGGGGATAATTATTCCTTGATAAACTTAGGCCTCGTTCCCACGGACAGCGGGATTTTCCCGCGCACTGGATCTTCAACGCACTGCTTAGCGCCAACAGTTGAAAATCGAACTGTGTGTTTTTTCGTCGCGCTGTGAACGCGACGCGTTTGCTCAATTGGATTCTCAACGCTCGGTTCAACACCGAGAGTAAAAAAATCAGTGCGCGAAAATATCCCGATTTTGTTACTTCTCTTAGGCAACGTGGGCTTAGAGATTGTCAAGCTCATGTAATGTGCCTGTAATATCATTACACGAATAGAGACCTACTTTTATAAACGGAACATTGTAGACTCCCTAAATGAAAAAAATATTACGTATCCACTGGCTACAGTATTCTACGTACACTATGATTGTGGCACTTTGAATTTTTTGAAGAATTTGAAGACATGTGACATCTACCAACCCGCACTGGGCCTGCGTGGTGGATAACAGCCCACTCCCTCTCACAAAAAAGAGGCCTGTGACCCAGCAGTGGGAACATTATACCACCTCATCCCAACTTTTCACTAAGATCTCTGCAACAACTTTCATACAGGTTCGAAATTTCACAGTTCGAGACATCCAGACACTAGACAGTAGTATCAAATATTTAATTAAGCGAAGTATTAAGTGAAACTAAGAATTAAACAAGTACGTCGCGTCGCTAGCCGGGAACCCATTGAATAACTGATGACCCTCAACGCGTTAACTTGATCCTGCATAAAGAGGAAGAAAAAGGAGTGTGGAGGTGGCATGTCTGTGCTTTAAAATCCTAATTATTGTCTGATCAGGTTGATCTGAAGACTCATTTATTATTTGAAAAACAAAATGCAGTAGCAGCTGTTTACGGTTGATTAAGATATAGGTACTTATTAGTTGCAGTGAACCCTTCATTATATTTACAATCAGACATAGAAAGAGACATTGAGATCAAAGTAAGCAAACCGAAGTGGCAGTGGGCTGGCCATGTTTGTCAAAGGACCGATGGCCGGTGGAGCAGCGGTTTTTTAATTTTTTAGGGTGGGATATCATCAAATGACTTCTCCCGCTGAGGCGCAGTGAGAGGTTGTGTCACTATTACTGACTAAAACCCACCCGTGTCCCTTCAATTGCCTGTACCAGGGGACACGGTATCTCTTTCGAACAACTCGCGACCCAGGCAGGCATCGGCCCTAACGGACCTAGTAAGTTACTGCTGACAGCTCTTTGAGGCGCGCGTCTGCCCGGGCCCGGGCCTGGTCCTTACCGGACGGCGAGCAGACGAGGCCTGGATTGGAGGCCGCGTATCGGCAAGCGTAGCGTGGGACGCCCCCCAGCTAGATGGACTGTGACGACCTTGCGACAGAATGGATGAGAAAGGTGGAGGACAAAGTGTTGTGGCATACCCAGAGAGATCACTATATCCAGCAGTGGACTGCGATAAGCTGAGTTGATTGATTGATTGAACGCTCACTGTTGAATAAAGGCGAAAGGGGAATAGCCATAATCACCTTGCTTGGGTAATAGATTGGTTCACATTCACATATATATATGTTGGAATACTGGAAATTGAATGCTGGCACTGTTTGGCCCCAGTTGCAATATACTCTTTTACACGCGTCATGCTGTGATTTCAATCACCAAAACCTCTTCTAAATGTATTTGACCACCTTTATTATAAATATTACAGAATTATAAAGATACTCATGATAAGACTCATGTAGGTACAGCATGAACGTGTAAAACCAGGAAAATTACCCAATAGTAAACAGAAATTCGAATTAATTTTACAAGAAACAACAAATTAAATAAAACAGTAGCTCGTAAAGTAAACGGTATTTTTTTATTGAATCTGAAACATATGATTCCTGACTAAAAACAAATTATCCGCCATAATTAACGGCTAGTACATACTTATAGGATCTGTAAACATTGGGAAATCATTATGCAGTTGATAATAATTTTTAATGCGAGCGCAGTTATAGTAATAGTACTCCATACCGTATATCAGGCGCGGTGGCGAATCTCAACGGAGACGCGTTCGGCGCAGGAGATATCACAGAGCACAACCGTGTGCACAGACACAGGGCCATTCTCTCTTCCCTCACTTTCATCGTCCTATGATACGGCACGCAATTCGACACGACCGGAGAGAGATCAGGCGCAGGACCACCGGCTTCACGTGCTTTCCGCTTTCCGAGGCAAGGGGGTTACCAAGAAATTTCTAATGGAAAACCCAATCACACTTTGCCCGCCGTGGGAATCGAATCCAGTGTAGTGGCGCTCAGCAGTCACGATTGCGACCACGAGACCAGCGGGGCAGTGACAATGCGTGGTTGTGTTTCTCTCGCATCGTATAATCTAAACTAGTATCGGTATAGTTAGTGCATTCTCTAGAATTCATTATATATGGCCGATTAATGATCTTATAAACTGAAATAGGCTAACTACTCAATTAGCATAACATAAAATTAGCACCTGTAATCCCCAAAGGGACTCAGCCCGAGGGATGACACAATTGATTAATTAATAATAATTTGTCAAACAAGACAAGTAGCTGTTTATCAAACGCCTAAATGAATCAATTAGTGTTGTTTATCAACGCTTCGTACGGTCAGTCTGTGGATGGGTGACTTACAGCCATATTCTAAGTCCCTCATGATTTCCTCGACTTGAGTCAACCTCACTTAGATGGTTTGTAGTTGCAATTGTACTCCGCATCTCAAAGAGTTTCCCCATTCGAGGTGAGTTTGAGTTGAGGAACCAACTGCCAAAAATAAAGTACGTTTGGCTTCGCGTACGTGAGGCTTCTCTGAGGAAAACAAGGAAGTTTTTACTTAAACGCGTATTGTTTCCGTTTTCATAATGTCTTTGAAAAGTTAATTGAATATTGACGTATTCGTGACATATCACTTCTACTCACACTCGTTCGACCCTCGAATGAGTGACCTCATAAGTTCCTTGATATGACGAAAATGAAAACCGATTTTGAAGGTCGTCCGAGGCACGCCTTGAGGTCTCCTTGACAGAGTCGAGTAGCTTTCAGGGTTACGACTTGTAATATGGATGTAAGACCATGCTTTCACATCAAGAGTCCTCTATACCTAGGTCATAAAGCCTTAAAGTATGAAGATTGGCCTAACCTTAAAAGCTTTCGGTTTCATTCAGAAACTTCGAGAGTCACTCCTAGTATAAGAATAATGATTGCCTGTACAGCTCAGCACAAAAGAGTCTGACCTAGTGACTGTTGAAAGAAAAATTTTGTTTTACAAAATTTTCTGTTGTGAGTTTGAGAAACAATTAATTATCTATTGTGACGCGACTCCCGTGCACTCGCATGTTTGAGGATTAAAACAACAAGCATCTGATCACTTAAGTTCCAGTATAAAGGGGTCACTCCTGCAAAATAAGCGCCCTCATTTTTACCACACTCTTTTTTGCCAAACTGTATTGCACCAACCTCGTTTGGAAGTTATCTGCTTCAGCTGAAGCTGAGAAAGAGAGAGAGAGAGAGTCTGAGATTTCAATACTATTCTTATTTATCATTTAAGTCCCCTTTTTTAGGGTTCAGTACCAAACTAGAGCCAACGGGTCTATCCGTCTGTCAAAGGGCTGTATCTTTTGAACCATAACAGTTAGACACTTTTTAACTAACAAAAAATCATTCTCCCTCCCAAAAATCTAAATTTTTCTCCTTAATACAGATTACTTAGTTATCTAGCTCTCACCAACAAGTCATTGTACCCGCATTATGTAAATAACAATACATAGTTTGTAAGTCCCCCTCATGTAGGTACTACAACACCGTTATGTATCTAAATGAAATTATATTCAAAAAATACCGAGTCTGTAAAACTATGGCCGCTACTCGTATAACAACAAATAAAAATAGTTTTGTAAAAAATTAAAGGGGTATAAAAATGTTTGTCTGGTGAAAAAAAAGTGTTATATATGGTTCGGTGATACGGAGCCCTTCTGAGTGCGAGATAGTTCAACTTTTTATCAACATGCTCAGCTCCACAGCCATCTTTATAACCCGCATCAACCCTACACTTGTTGTTCCCAAACTTGCCAGAGTAATGAGAATTGTTCGGAAGAATACCGTTGTACGTAACATAAACAAAATGTTCATGACCTGAATAAAAGTAATCGTAATACTGTAGGATGTAGTGTTTAGTATTCTTTAGGAGTCAGGCTAGAAACCATTGTTTAGGAGAATGGAGAACTAATATAACAGGGTTTTTGTTTGCGAGTTTGTCCCAGTTTTTCTGAGGCTCTTTATTTACTGAAAGAATCTTGTCAAGAACACTGAGTCCTCGGGTTGCTGAAAACAGTTTTTTTGTGTGCAGCAACTTACCGGTGTATTCACTGGTAAGTTGCTTGCTGTTGTTGTTGCTGCTGTTGCTTATTGTTGTTCGGTTTGTTTGGTTGGGTTGGTTGGTTGTCGTTGTTATTGTTGGTAGTTGCTTGTTGTTGTTGGTGTTGTTGGTATTTTATAACATAACATCAAGCTTTAATCCCTGAAGAGTTAGCAGAGGCATATGGGGTCTCAACTAGAACATTTTATAATTAGTCTTGAAAAAAGTCAAAGATGGCAGAATAGGTAACCATTATGAAATTAACAATCATTAGAAAGCGATAAACGGCAGAATTTTGGCTAAAATAAGATTAGTAAAAATCAAGACTTCCTTGTTAAATGCTGATTTATCTAATAATAATAAACATAAAATAAGCTTTTACCTTCAAATCGAACCCATAAAATGATAAAAGTAGTCATCTGTTAATCGTTTTGTTTAGAGCTCTTTGCAATAGATGGTGTTTTACTCAATTTGTCCTGTCTTTAAAATAACCTTTATAGTCACAAATTTAAATCAAACAACTTATTTTAATTCTATTTCTTTAAATAAAAACATAAAATAAATCTATTACCATGTTTTTCTGAAACCGGAAGTATAAAACTTTATTTTAAAAGGATGGCACGAAACGTTTTAAAAGTAGGTCGACTCCTAGATGGCGACGTAAAACTATTGTCTCTGGCAATTAGTGAATCGCTGATGCTGCCATCTGTTGAACATTTTTATGACGAAAAATTGCCAGCTCAATAGCCAGCCTTAGGGAGGTGTCATTTCTTTGTATGGGATTGGGTATCTGTACGTAGTATTATAATATCTGTGGCAGAGGTGTACCTATAGTAACTCAACATTTAGTGCATTCAAACGATGTATATGTACGAATTCAGCAACGCATCTGCGTTCTGCTTCCCGCCATCAAACGAGAAAGTTTGGCGAGTAAAATTATAAGAACAAAAAAATATATATGTATGTGAATAAGTAGTTGTTTATAGACAGACGATGGTGTCCATTTACTAGGTGAGGGGCTCGTGGAAGGTTAAGCTACACTAGCCGAGGTCGGCTCGTGGTTGGGTGACCGTCCATTACTTATCGAGACCTTCCGTGCCTCAGAAAGCACGTTAAGCTGTTGGTCCCATCTGTCACTCGTAGATGTTTGACAGCTTTCAGAGTTAGTCAGAAGCCCAGTATGTCATCCAGTCTTAGCAAGAGTATCGTGGAAAGTTATTTGTATTCAACTGCATCCAGTTAGACTCGTTGGGAAATGCTGGTCAGAGTGGTCGACCTTACTAGGAGTCTGGCCCTTGTCAGGTAGATCAGTCTGCCAGGGCCCCAACAACATAAGTAGATCGTTTCCATATGCAGAGTGGCGATTAGGTTATATCAAATTTAATAGCTGTTATTACAAGTTGTTATCAGTCTGTTAAAATAATAAAATAATCAATTTTACTAACAATAGAAAACGGAATTTTTCAAACGAAACAAATAATTGGCAAGAAATAATCCATCCTTGTTAGTCAAACACTAGCAAGAAACGCGCGGCGCGATGTTATCAACCATTCAACACAAACTTTTAGGGTATTGTTACCAAATAATCACAAATTATGTTTAAACGAAGAAAAAGGTCCCATGGCTAGAACGTTAATTATGTATGTTTAAAATACGTAGTGCAGAAAACGTGGTTTTAATTCATTTTATAACCTAATTGCTGTGCTGTATAATTTCAACCAATCAAAAGTCAAATATTATTTAATGGAATACTATTTTCTTTTGTACAAAAGCATTCAGTTCGGTTATAAAACTCATAAATACAATTTTATAACTTTATAGGTAACCTACCTACTTGTGTATTTCAGCAGTTTTGGTATCGAGAAAATCTTTATTGCCTATGAATTATGGATATGAAAGTACTGTAAATACAGACATCAAAATTTTCATAACAACGCGATATTGCACCTTTTATGAAATTTTTTAAAAAGAGTTTTTTGAGCCAGTTCAAAACTCTGTAAAGGTCATACAAATCTAGCAGTCTGCGACAACATCTGCGTGTATGTTGTCAACATATCATCCTTTTTTAACCGACTTCCACAGGAGGAGGTTACCAATTTGGCTGTATGTATTTTTTTTGTATATTTGTTATGCGATATCTCTGGCAATTGTGGATCGAGTTTTTTCTTTCAATGTATAGGCCATGCTTCAGGAGTGGTCCCATTTAGATTGTATCAATTTTGCTTTTGTAGTTTTTAAGTTAGCTTCAGTATTACGTATTTTTCCTTTAAGTGTATTTTGATGATGTTATAATTATTTTCAATTTAATATTTTGTTATGTTTTTGTTATAAAACTAAACTAAAAAAAAGGTAAATCTGATTTAATAAAAAATAATAACTAAAGAAATCCAACAACTGAATTTTATTTCAAACGCACCTAAAACTAACAAATTACTTTTTTTCCTCAATTAAGACGTAGCAATTAGTAAGTGTCATTCCATTTTGAAATCGTATTTTTTACAGTACAGGCGATTAAAGTTGGGTGATGTAATAATATTGAATTCAATGTTGGGCAAATTATATCTAACATTTTATTTGAAACTGAGGCTTTTTTGTTTAACTTATAACTGTAATTTCCAGAAGGGTTATTCATGGTAACATTGCAGAAAAAAAAACTGACAAAGTTCATATTTGTAGTTACAGGACTTGAAAGACCATCACAG
The DNA here is from genome assembly GCA_963555695.1 of Dasypolia templi. NCBI lineage: Eukaryota > Metazoa > Arthropoda > Insecta > Lepidoptera > Noctuidae > Dasypolia > Dasypolia templi. The sequence goes on along the minus strand of OY743162.1, from coordinate 8,462,065 downwards.
GGTGTCACTTTTTGAGATGTATTTTTAAAGAAATTATTATAAACACCCAATTTCAATAACAGTTTAATACAAACATACAAAACATCAAATGCAACTCATTCTTTCACCAAATTATTGGTCATTACAATAAAATAAAATTACACAATAATTATAAATTCCCAACCGGCATTAGAACAGCAATGCCTGCCACAGCAATTCCGGACATAAGGGCAGTCCATCCTGTCGGCAATCTTTGCCAGGAAAGTGTTGGGGCTGGCACGCAACCCAGCGCACCAGGGTCGCACACCGCTTGCGTATAGAAGTGTGGAAACACCCGGAACGCGTTGTTGTACAAAAAGGGCACGGTATGCCCTTTCAGTATAGTCAAACCACAAGCTGCACGTGTACAGGGATGTGCAGTACGCTCTAAAAAGCGTGACCTTCGTGAGTAGTAGTACAACGCGAAAACCTGCGGGTTAGCTCGCACTGACAGCGCCCTCCGCTCCCGGTCTATGTCAGCATGGTCTTTAAGGTCCTCGGTGAGCAGATGTCCTAGATACTTAAATGGTTCACTCGGTCTATTGGAAAACCATCGAGACCAACACTCGGAATGTTCCTCGTCTCCTCAGACCACAGATCGTCGCGCTCAGTAGCACCATGTCGTCCGCATAACTCATATTGTTGACACAAACTCGGTCTATATAGCATCCGACAAGTCGACGCTGAGGGAGACGATCAGTTCGTTCATACAAAGGTTAAACAATGTAGGCGAGGTCAGACCGCCCTGGCTTACGCCACATTCGTTAGTGTAATGGTCAGACATTGCACCCGCCCACCGGATACTGTTGACCTGGTGCCCGTACCAGTATCGGAGTATGATGATGAGTTCCTACGGTAAGTCCGTGCTCTCTAGCTTCCCTCAGAGGATCTCGTACGAGATCAGGTCTATGATGGGCTGTATGAGAGTTTGAGCACGGGGTTTTTTCTGTGTTTAAGGACAAGAAGCTCTGGAAGCGTTTTAACGAATGGAACGTGTAGTGCACCTTGCAAATAACTTGAGCAACATGAGCAGTCCACGATAAGTAAGAGTCCATGGTCATCCCCAGATTTTAAACCGTTTTTGCGTATTTTATCTGAACTCCATTCAGATAGAGTGGAGACAGCGACGCAATGCTTGGAAACATGCTGGTCCTGCTCCATAGGACAATCTAGAGGCTAGACAAAAGCATACTAGTTGATTATTGTATTGTATAATTTGTTTTTTTACTTCACTCACACACTGACTTATTCCTAGTTAATATTTTAGGAAAATCATATATTTTTACAATGTTTGTAAATATGTGAGCACAATGTACCTATCACGTGATTAATATATCTGCCTTTGCTTATTTTAATTCTTTTTACCAATTGTGGTATAGTATTTTTATTCTTGGTGCATCGTCTTCACATATAGGAATATAATTAATGTATACAAAATATTGTAAAACATTTTAAAAGAGTAACGGTGGAGTTTCTTGCCCCTTCTTCTCCATGCGAAACTACCCTTTGGAAGTGGCGCCTAGAATCAGTTCTATTTGTAAATTTTGACGTTCTAAAGTGCCTTTTTATGGGCCTATTTGAAATAAATGCTTTGACTTCGACTTTGACTTTGCAACATCCAGCCTATTTCGCATATAATTTTTTCTGGGTGGGAAATCATTAAATGACTTGTGAGGGGAGGGTTGGAGCGGGAGTGCGTGTCAGACTTTTACTAACTAAAACCCACCCGTATTCCTTCAGTTGCCTGTGCCAGGGCCACGGTATCTATATACCTGCCGCGGATAATTACGGCCTGAGATTACTTAGGGTTGATCAGCAATCCAAAAGACCGCGAACACTCGCTAATCAAATCCAGGTTCATAGCAGACACGGCGGCTTCCGCATCTTGCGTGAAGAAGTGATCGTAAAGTGTAACGAAACGTTTAGCCGACTGGCTAAAATTGTTACAAGTTAAAATGAAATTTTAAAATATGAAATACAATAGTATGTATAAAAAGATATCAAGAATTAGAATCGATTAGTAGTAGCATAGGACGATCCTCTTGCTGCAGTCTAACACGAGGGAGCTCACGGTCGTGCAGCAGCTCGAGGCGTCGGCCGCTCCTCCGGCCCACAGACTGTCGAGATGAAGCTCGCAGCAGCCTCTCCATGCTCACGGTCGCGAAGCAGCTCACGGTTGAATCGGGTCGCGTCGGCCGCTCCTCCGTCCCGCAGTCCGTAGGAAGGGAGCTTGCGTCGGTTCTGGTTCGTCGAGGAGGAAACCGCGAGAGGCTCGATCTTAGAAATAAAATGAAAGTATAAGTGAGTACGTCAGGACCTCTCGTTCCTTTGTATTAGCGGCGGCGTCATACGCCACGTTATTTGACGTCAGGATTTCTGGTCCCAGTGTATTGGCGGCGGCGTCACATGCCACGTTATTTGACGTGAGGACTTTGTATTTCTCAAAGACGTCAAGTGGGAGGGTCGGAAGTGATCGAGTGAGTCGAACACATTTACACACACAAGGTGTTTGTAATAAATTCACTGAGAATAACTTTTAGGAAGGTTTATATTTAATTAGCTTTTAGAAAAACATAGAGTAAGAAAAAATACGAAAAGAAAGAAGCAAACAGAGCGAGCCAGAATGGCGAGTCAAAATAACTAGTCAAAAGACGGAATCAAAAGAACCTGGTAAAAAGTAACGGTTGTCTTATATAGCCCCTGGCCGATCGTTCTAGAAGTGACTTTTTTAGTTTTCAATCCAAATACTTCTTAATTGGTTATCGGCCAGGAACAATAAAGATGGCTTACAGTGAGAACCTGGCCTAACACTAGTTTTACGATACCTTTACAATAAAATAAACAACCTCTTAGCTCTATACCATAGAAAAAGAAAAACTGACAGATGACAATGTTAGATACAAAATGTCACAACATTCAATAAAAGGAAAATAATAAGAGATCACATGAAAAGATATAAAAGGATGTGAAAAATAGAGGTATCTAAAGGTTTGATTTTCAGCAGTACAATAATTATCAGATAAAGAAATGTAAGTAAAATGAGTTTCATACAATTTTCATAAAAACTTTGGTACTTATTGAATCATAGAATTACTGTGCACAACAGCTCCTCAGGTGTTAAATAGATAAATAGATTATAAGATGTGATTTTGTTGTAACAAAATACCACAAAAGCTGCAGATCGTCGTCATAGAGATGGAATTGGGAAGAGATGGATCTGTTGACAGAGTTAAGAAAAGAGAAGAGGAGAGAAAACGCCACCCTGAGGCACACCAACGGTAAGAGAGCACCAGTCAGATGAAGACTCTTTGAGACGAACCCGCTGAGTTCGGCGTTTAAGTTAGGAGTCGAGCGAACCAACAGTAGAAGAAGGGAAATTGAAACATTTAAGGATCCCTAGAATGATATCGAAATCGACAGAGTTAAAGCCACTGGTAAAGTCCAAAAGAACAAGTAAGGTGAGAGATTTGTGGTCAAATGTCAACAGTAACCTTCAAAAGAGTCGTTACAGTGCTATGATCAGGTCGAAAACCAGCCACAACCACAACAACGCCTCGAAAAATCAGGCTAAGGTGGCTGGGTGTCTTTTCTATTACTCGTGGTCGTCTTTTCCTTCACACTTCAACTAGCGAGTTTTTCATTGTCGTGTCGTCGTATAGCATAATCTCATTAATTTCCTCGTCTACGATGCCGTCGATAATGTTCTTAATCGCAACTTAATCAGGAATCCTCCTCCACTTTTACCTAATTATTTCATGATTAACATGAAGTCAATGCATCTCTTATTATTTTTCCTTTTTCGCCGACTTCCTTTCGTACGCCTTGCTGTCAAGAGAGTCGGGGAATTCCTTGAGGAGTGCCGTATTCAGTTTCTTCCATGACTTATACGGCCACACGCTCTTGAGCGCAGCCGTGCCGCTAAGGTCCCGCCTGGCGAAAATGAGTGTCTGTAATGGCATCCGCTGATAACTTTCAGCATTATCCTCGACGTCTAGCGCCCATCTTGCTGCAGCCCGTCGATTTTGGGCACCAGGTCCTCTGCACCCAAGTATGCCATTGTCCTGTTGGGCACTCTTCGGACAGAACCGAACCCTGTGTTTTCTTACGTCTTTCGTCTTTTTTTTCTCTGTTCCTGTCCCGGACGAGCATGGGAATAAAAAGCACTGAGGAAAAGTTACGTGAATTTCTCACCTTCCACGTCATCCCAAGCAACCGTCTTTGGCATACGACATCCGTCTCACTTACACCATAGCATTCAGCATGTCGATTCTGTAAAAATCTCACCGTTAAGACTTCCGTGGAGTGAGCTGTCAGTGTCATCCCGTCTTGGTCAATCCCTAGCATCAGTGCCATTGACAGCTCACTCCACGCTCACTTCACCAAAGTTTTCACGGTGAGATGGTTACAGAATAGCACTACAGCTCTTTCACAAAAGTCATGCACTCATCAACGTTCCATTCCTACATACATATGTCGGTTTTGGTTTCCAGTCTATCCGGATGCAGCTGAATACCAGTTCCTTGCATGGAACGACTGCCTATCTGACCCACAACCACCATGTCGCCACTGGGTGATAGGAAAATAGCCAAAAACACTTTATTATAAATAGATTGATCGGCATTTGTAACACCATGTGGTTTGTAGTGCGAATGCGTTGCCAATCTGAAAAAAATGTTTAAATACCTCATGATCCTTTAACCGATTGCTGAATGGTGTAAGACATAATTAGGACTTTCAGAAGGAACTTCTACTAACTGTTGAAATATTTTACTGGGAGTTAGCAATAGTTTTTTAAAATGTACATTCTGTGTACTAAGTATCGGGAATTTGTCAATAAATCAAAAAATACAAATTATTTATCTAAATTTATTTTATCGCCTTCAAAGTAGGCCCCATCGCTTGCAATACAACATCTCCACCGCTTCACCCAGTCTTCCATACATTTTTCATAGGCTATTTGCGGTATGGCCTTTAGCTCATTCAGCGAATTTTCTTTTATGGCTTCTATCGACTCAAAACGTTTTCCTCGAAGTGGTAATTTTAACTTGGGAAATAAAAAAAAGTCAGACGGAGCCATATCAGGTGAATACGGTGCTTGGTCGAGAACTTTTGTTGAATTTTTCGCTAAAAACTCTTTCACTATAATGGTTGTGTGTGATGGTGCATTATCATGGTGCAGCATCCATGAGTTGTGTTGCCACAAATCTGGACGTTTTCGGCGGATACTCTCACGCAAACGCTTCATGACGCCTAAATAATATTCTTTATTCACTGTTTCTCCCTCTGGAAGGAATTCGGAGTGAACCACACCACGGTAGTCAAAAAAAACTGTCAACATCACCTTGATTTTGGAGCGACTTTGCCGCGGTTTTTTGGGTTTCGGCTCGTTTTCGAGACGCCATTCTGAAGACTGTTGGCTTGTTTGCATGTCGTACTCATAAACCCATGTCTCGTCGCCAGTTATTATACGTTTCATAAAGGTCGGATCCGTAGAAGCTCGGGAAACCATGTCTTCAGCGACATGCTTTCGCTGCGCTTTTTGAACAAAATTGAGCTCTTTTGGAACTAGTCGAGCGGCGACGCGTTTCATGCCTAAAATGTCAATGAGAATGTTGTGGACGGACTTAAAAGATATTTTCACCTCACTAGCCAACTCTCTCAGACTCATACGTCGATTTTCGAGCACTAGCTTCTTGATTCTGTCGATGTTTTCTTTGGTCGTAGCGGTTGAAGGTCTACCAGAACGAGGTAAGTCTACTACTACTTCTCGGCCTTCTTTAAAAGCCTTATACCATTCATAAGCCCTTGTTTTCGATATACACGATTCGCCGTAGGTATTTCGCAACATTTGTAGTGATTCACCACATGAAATATCATTTGAAACACAAAATTTAAGGCACACTCTTTGTTCAACAATATTTTCCATTGTAAAAATCGCCGAGGACTCAAAACTATGACCAACAAAAAGTGTAGTTTAAAACAAATTAAATGACAGATCCCGCTCAAATTTTGCGCGCTAAATCAGTACAGTGCTACCAACCTGCAGTAAAAAAATTAGAACGACCTCTTTTACGCGGGTCTTTTTATTGATATATTCCCGATACTTTTTACACAGAGTAGTATTTTATAAATTGTCAACACGCACTTGGAAAACGTGGCGTAGCGGCCAATGTTCATTCCGTTACTTTTACTACCAGACTCTCCAATAAACTTAATCTAAATACTAAATTACCCTCGTTTATTTTAATTTCTTTAAAAAAACTTAAGTACGAGTAAAGTCGCACTCGTTGCGGACGTTTTAAAGAGCTGAAGCAAACAGTATCCTGACTCACTGGCGCAATTTATCACGTGAAAATAGTTGTCTAGGTTCTATCTTCTTTTTGTTTAGTGCTGCCATGGTAACTTAGGAAACAGAAGGTTGTATGTAACCCGTTTAAAATCCGTTTTTAGAAAGATAGTCTTCGCAGATTTGCTCCATGGGAGGACCCAAGACACCATGTTCATCAGCCGCGTTTGCAAACACAAGACCAATTAGCTATTAGGCACTGTTTTCTATTCCTTCAAATGCCAAAATAATAGCAAATAAAATTCTAAAGGGTTTTCCCTTTCGTTTTTCCCATTTTCAACGTACAGTAGCACGACGGTGATAACAAAACCAGCAAATGCTGGCCACTTTTTGTTATACCGTGTCTCATACTGTTGAAACTCCGTACTGCGCTAGGCAAGCTCAAGGGCAAAGTGTATCTTCCAATAACACTTTCCACGAAAGTCTATAAAATTAAATAAACGATCCGTTATGATTATAGAAAAAATAATGCATAAAACAGATTTTTTTGTGCATCATGCGACAATATTTTCAAAATCATCAGGTTTAGCAAACTTGGTAGCTTGCATTCATAGATCTCCAAAGACTCTGAGCGCCACACATTGCCAAAGCCGTCAGTCCTTCAATGGGTTGTCTGCTTCATCTGGGCTAGATCCTATAAGCAATTTAATTTAAAGCTTGCCTCACTATGTATTTTTAAGAGTTCCGGATCTAACAAAATTATGACTTGCAATTAAAATGAACCTTCTCAAACTTCCCTGTACCACGTTATTTCTGTGTAACGTCCCCCTGTTTCCTGGAACTGTGTCTGCAGCAGCTGATTAACTGCATAAAGCTCGGTGTGTATTATCTATATTATTTAAAAGCTTCTAGTGCTAAGCGCAACCCCTTTGCCAGAGAAGTTTCTGAAAGAGACCAATCTGTAATTGCTTGGTTTTAGTTCTATTTATTAGTTTGATTGTTAATTTCAAGATTACAGACGTATGTTAGATCAAGTATGGGTGTAGGCAGAAATCACATGAAGCATCCCATACATCCACATCCATGCTAATATTATTAATGCAAAAGTAACTCTGGCATTGTTTTCACACCTACACCACTGAACTGATCGTTATGAAGTTTGACAAATAGGTAGCCTGGGCCCTGGGGCCTAGAGGAAACTACTTCTCATCCTGGATATTTACATGAGAAAACTATGGACTGCAAAATATACGCAGATGAAGTCGTAGGCAACAGCTAGTTTACATAAATAATAATAATGATATTGATAATAAGTCTAGTGGGCGCAACCGCTACTGCTGAGCATGAGGTCCTGGGTTCGAATCCCAGGTCGGGCAACGTGTTATTGGGTTTTTCTATCTGGAATTTCTCAGTAGCAGCCTGGAGTCTGGACTTGTGTCCGGTTGATGGCAATAGGCTCGCCCCCTATTATATGGTTATTAAACATAACTGGCGAAATGTGGGTGTACTATAGTTACAACTCTGCCCAACCCTTCGGGGAAACAAGGCGTGATGTTATGTTATGTTATGTAATAAAGTTTATTCATCAAAAAGGAACCATACAATGTGACATATTCGGTGAACCAGAAACTAATCGTCCCTTGTATCTTGAGGCTCCAGAGTACGAATTATACAAAGTTGTAGAGTTTGTTACGTTACAGTTTGAGGATAATACTCGTATATGATACATATTTTTTAAAGGACAATGCATAAGAGTAGAAATAAATAGCAATGATTAACGTTGGGCTTGTGCTGTGGTGTGTGAGTGAATGTAAGGGTGTGTGTGTGTGCTTCAGAACGTGAATACACTTGCACAAAAAAAAAATTGGTATTTATATTTTTAATTTGATTATTCGTCTGCCATCACAAAACCCTTGGGATGTCTCCACGTCTGAAAACACCACAATTAGAAAACAAATGAAGGATTGAGGAACCATTTTTTTCACACATTTAATAATTATAGATTTTCGATTGTGACTGCAAAACTTTAATTCATATTTTTTTGTGATCAGGATTAAGGATTTGGAAGATAGCGGCAACCTTCAATTCATTTAAGGAAATTAAACTTATAAAATGTTTAATTAGGATGCTAAAAGTTAAAACTAAATGACGATAAATGATTTCGATTTTTATAGTTATTTTATGAGTTCATTGGTTCTTAAGAATGAATAAAATGGCAGTTAGGTATGTAATTCAATTTCAAGTTTTTATTTTTATGTCAGTACTACCGGACATAGTTTTATAAAATATCTCGGCAATGTGATCATGACGATATGGACCTTTTTTTGACTACCCATACATAACGGATGTTAAAAGACACTTAACGAAGCCATACCTGGGAACCTTCTGGTTACGGAGATACTGAAGGTCAAAATTCCAACTTTTTAATACTATAACACGACTTTAAATACCCCACGACCCCTGTAACGTTGCACTTACAAGCACAACGTTTCTCGTGCGTTACGTTACGCACTACCCATATGTGCCAGTTTCAACGTGCGCTGCTATAGTTTTCACGAAGAAAAATCTGGCGATGGTGACTAAGCCAGCTTCAATAATTATAGGTTTAAAACGCCCACAACCTTTATGATCGAAGATATTTTGTGCATAAAGACGGTGGGCTCTTACGATACAGAATGTCGAAATGCATGGTGATTAGCTCACAAATGAACCATCTAAGCATGGCAGGAGGTGTAACCTAATTAAAGATCAATTACACACATCAGCGGCTGATTAATTAATAAGATGGTGGGCCGTGCCAAACTAACGACATAGATAACAGCTATCATCTTCATTATGTAGCTTACATTCGTGCGTCATGCTGGCTTGCAAATCAAAGATTTTATATTTCTTACCTTGCGTCAATCTCAACAGAGTCAGTCTTGTGCGTCTTTGGAATAACACATAAAATGAAATTTGATCGCAATTCTTTTAATTTGACAGTTCAGCCACGCATTTTTAAACCTAAAAAGCAAAGGATGAGCAACATCTGAAACTGAAAAAATAACAATAACTGAAAAAGAAAATTGTTTTTAAATAGTGCAAACAATATTATAAAAAGTGTAAAAGCCGCCAAGTTATGAACGTTTTAAAATTAGTGTTAGACAAGCACAGCACTATCGTAGAAGTGACGTCACGACTATGTAACTTCATACTAGTGCCATACATTGTCCATACCGCGCGACAAGGACGGGAATAATCCCCTCCAAAAACTTTTAAAGCGTGTTGCTTCTTCCTATTTTACATAGATTTAACAGTGTTTTTCGATTATCTCACTTTTACTATGCCATCTTTGAAATTGTACCATTTTTTCGAAGATTTTTGACACCCCGATTCCAAGTATAAATCTTCAGTCTTATCAGAAGAACTGGATGACAAGAGAAAGTTGATGCTCATTCTCTTAATGTAAACTATGGTTCCATTACAACATTGATGACGTAGAAGACTAGCCATTTCTAATTCTCACTGATCACATATGCTCTTAGCTGATCATTGAGATATATATCAATGGTGCTGGATCTCCACCAATTGTCTTCTTTACGGACAGTGACCCTGTAAAATGAAGCATTAGCATTACAAAATCAGCCTATAATGTTCCCACTGCTGGGACACAGGCTGCCTCTTAGAGAGAGAGTGGGCTGTAATCTACCACGCGGGCGCAGTACTGGTTGGTAGATGTCACATGTCTTCGAATTTTGGTTCTATGGCATTCGTATCCTCACGCTGTTTTCCTTCACCGTTTGAGCAGTAGTCATGGAATCATTTACACAAAGTAAATCGCCTTATCCGGCCACCATCACTGCTCTCCGTAAAATGAAAATATCTATTATCAACTTTCAGCGTTAACAAAGAAAGAAATTAACGCATATCTTCACGACTCTTCTAAGACATTACGGCGCACACATTAAAAAAGCAGTTGAATTTTAATCAGCCCACTTTATGACCATTTCGCTATGCACTGCCGCAGCCCGTACTTAATTCCACTTTTAATGAACGATAAAAGGAGATAAGCGATGCCACCTTTAAAGAATTCAATCAGGATTGATTGGAATTCAAATTGTTAAGGTTTTATTATATTGGCTACGTACGGTAAGTGCAACGGGTGAGGTCTTGAACTGAACAGTGGTGGACTGTAGAAGGCAGAGCAGTGCTGACAGTTTGACTAGAATCGCATCTTCGCTCATACGTTTAGTACCGACACAGGCTTTCAAATGGATTCGTAGTAACATTTCTAACCAGAGAAGTCATATGGTCAAAATTATAATATGTAGCTGCATTTTGCTAAGGCAGGATTTTGGATTAAAGGAAAGAACCGAATCCCATAAGGTTAAGCCCATACGTGTTACCAAAATCCTTTAGAATCATAACAATGAATTTTCATCACACGACAATATTTTTTCTGTCTTAACAATAGCTTTACCACCGATTCTAATCCACAGCCACGAAAAATTCTCCTTACAAATACAATACATACCTCCAGACTCCAAGATAGGGCTCCTTCCCCCGAGAATATGAGATATTGATTGGACTTTTCCCGCTGTTTTCAATACTTTATTATACCTTCCCTGTGGGCTGTATACATCTATTGTTTTCGCAGAGATTGAGCCTCTATCGATAATAAAATTTTTGTTTTTCTCTTATATTTTCGACAATTGTACACTCCATTTAAAATGGAGTTGTGTACGTTGTGAAGTATTGCTGCTAAGGGATCGTAATTAAGCACCGTGTTTTTTTTAATTTTCTTATGGACTGTTATGCCGACCAATTTTTGGATGGAGACTGTATTTTTTTTTAAGAATAGAACATAAACATTTGCTTCTACATTGATTAATAACATCGGCTCCATCTTCATTGGTTATTAACTAAGACATTTGGTTTTTCACTTGGTTAATGCCTATGTCTCAGTGAAAATCATCACGTTTGATGACGGTTAGCAGGTCTTATTTTACCTGATCTATCCACGACGGCCTGACTTCCAAACAATCTACGATTACGTTATGAACCTCGTATTACAATATTTTAATAGTAGTTTTTCGAAGATTATTTTGTACCACAATTTACCACAAACGGTTAAGAATTTTAGAGTTATGGAATTTTTATCACAATAATTGGTAAAGGCGTTGTCATTGTATGATTGTCATTATCATAAAGTGAGAACTCACACATATAGTGTCATAAATCGACACTAGTGTGTATGGTGAGTTGTCATATAGTGGTCTTGTGTTGTGAAGCTGTTCTTCTCATAACGGTATAGTTTTCTTATTGTTTGTCTTAAGTATATTTATAAACTTATTGATATTTATTTGTGCATACATTTATTTATGTAGTATTATATTTATAGTCTAGGTTTATACGTATTAGGTTTTTACTTTATATTTAAAATATTTATTCCTAAATGTTTTTTTTTTATAAATTGCCACTGTCTGTCTCTTCATGACCCGAAGGTTGACTGGTAAAAATGCCTATCGCAATGCAATTAAACCTGCCTCTGTACATTCGTGTGCGTAAAGTATTAAATAAATAACGGACTTAAATTCCAAGTAGTTATCTAGCACTGAAACATCGTAGATACTCTATCAGTGCCTAACAGCCAAAGCAGCTTGGAAATATCTCCCCCAGACGCCCAAATCTCACGCCAAATCATTAGATACTTAAATATTTAGGGTTGTGCAAAACCCCAATTAGTAATCACATTATTTTGTGAACGCACGTAAATGCTAGACGTATTGTGTGGCGTTGATATGATGGCACATTCCAGCGCCAGGAGGTGGCAATGTAAATGGAAGACCTTTAATTTCCAAGCTACTTACTGGACCAGATAGTTGCGAGGAGCACAGAAACTGTCGCTGTGGCAATGCTTTGGGGAGGCCTTATACACTATGGAGACGACAATACGACAATTAATAAAAACATGTATAAACGCTATGGTATAAACGCTGCCACTTCCCTATACAGCATACTCAACCGATTTAAAAGACGCTCCCTTAATTATAATGGAAAACAAAAGAAAGAAAAATAGATTTATTTGTCACAGAAATACGTGCATACAAAATAAATCGATAACAAAACTAAATAAAAAATAAAGCTGATTTATTATTCCGAACACAGAACATAAATACTCGGCAGCTGCACGTCGTGACTGTGACAAGAAGGCTTCCACTCAGCATGATGCTGTGCTATAGTGGACCCACAGCACAGCGCTGATTTTCAGTGGTCACCCAAAAATGACGTACGGAAACCATGTCAGGTTTAGGGACTCGGGAATCGTTCCTTTTACCGCTCATAGCCAAGTCTACGCATTTAAGCTCTTGTGTTAGGGTGAGTACTTTATTGTGTGTTCATGGTTCATCTATGTCCCGGTAGCCACGTTATTATTTGTGTAGTTAAAATCTTTTACCCTGGCTGCCGGTAATTTAAGTTTTCGGTAACCTAATTATTAGCGAGAACCATGTATATTTTATTCTAATGTTCACCATGGTGCATTCTATTCCACTGTCCATCCATTATGTATGGAAGTTCCCCGTGTGGTTTCCGGGTAGTAGAACTACGCTTATGTATGGAAGTGAATGTTGGGTGTGGCAAAATAAGCCTGACTTTGACTTTGAAAATAAGTGTGACTTTGAATGATAGGCTGAGGAATGATGAAAAGAGTATGCTTAGATGCTTTGGTCATGTTGAGCGGATGAATGAAAGGAGACTAACAAAAGGTATTTACAAGGCAGATGTGAGTGGAAACGCCGGGAGGGGACGCCCTAGGAAGACATATAGTGACCTTATTGGTGATGTTCTTCAGAAAGGTCAGGTGCGAAGTACTCTCAACCGGCGCTCGTGTATGACCAGATGTATGAACGTAAACGAGGTAAAAAGAGTATGTAAGGAACGTAGCAGGTGGCGTTCCGTAGTTTCTGCCAACCCCCATGGGAAGAAGGCGTGAATTTATGTATGTATGTATGTCCATCCATTGTCTATTCACGCTGCCAATCTTGCCACGCTGCCTGATAATCTGCTTGCTCAATTGCCTTGCCACATGTGCGATGAGAACCCCAAAGGTTTCAAGGCTACGACCATCTCACATCATGCTGAATCTTTGTAAACCGTTGCGAAGTGTGAGCTTTCCTCGCCTCCCACCTTTCAATACTTGCCTTGGGCTATAGCATCTTCTGCCTAGCTGAGAATCGCTGCACCCTCTGCGCTATTTTCAGGGTTCTTCCAGGCGGTACTGGTACCGGTCGGTAAGGAACCGACGCCTCTACAGCGGTCTGGACGAATGCGCTTACCGCATTCGAGCTGCTTATCCACCCGCTCTGCCCGCCTTGACGGAGTTTCGGTAACGTTTAGTGGTCTGCAGCCCTAGGGCACGTGGCCGTCTACCGTCCACTGCTGCCCGCCTACAGATGTCTGGACGAATGCGCTAACCGCACTCGAGCCGCCACTCCATACCACACTGCTCGCTGTCTACTAACTAGACTAGAGTGTCCCCTAACGGACAAAGCCCAGGGCAGTACCCTCATTACCAACCTACAACCAGTGAAAGACCCATTAGACTAAGAACCTACCCCTATGATTCTGTGCTCGTGCTCTTAGCGAATAAATGTGTATTTAAGTTGAAATCTGGTTTCAATCTAGTCTACCTTTATTTCCCCGCTAACTACCTATTAAACCACTACGCCACACTGGCTATAATAATGCATATGAGTATTTTTAAACTATTTATAAACCTTATACCGAAATTAATTTGTATTTTCGAACAAACTAAATAGTAGTGGTGGACCCAATATATTTAATTGTGTTTTTATACACAGACTGGGAACGTTGTTTGATGTAAAGTTTAATTTATTTTCGATTGTGTAAGCAGTGGACGTCTTTCTTAGAATTATCAACGAAGTAAAAGTTGCTTCCTACTTACTATTCCTACTTAGTAGACAGAAAATAGCCCTCCTACAACACACGCGAATAATAAGAACACGAGATATCCCCACTAAAATATTTGGGGTTGTAAAAAACCCCAATTAGTAATCACATTTGTGAATGCTGGTGAAAGCTAGACGTAATCTGTGGCGTTGCGATGATGGCACATAGGTGGCATTCCTGAGGGGTAGGTAGTGGGTAGCGACAATAATAACAATTAGCAGTGTAGGGTTGTGTGCTAATTTCGCGGTCTAATGACCGACATACCAGAGTCAGGGTGGTAGGGACGGATTTGGGGAAGGGAATTTTTGGGTTGGCAATAAAAAAATCTGTATTACTTAATTTAACTATATAATTAGGTCATTCTATGAATTTAATACCTTTAAATATTTTTATCTACCTTTGTATATATCAATGTCATTCTGTATTTTGATAAATTACATGCCTTACGGTATAATCACTTACATGTACATTTAATAACACCATTCTAACAGTGTTTTCTGCAAAAATAAATTTGATTTGATTTGGCGTTAGAAAATAAAATGTTTATAAGTTTTTGGGATAAAGAGAAGTGACGTTTAAGTAACAAAGAAGAAAGGAGAGAGTTTGGAGATATGCGTGGACAACAAATAATGAAATAAAAATATTTTGTGATCATACAATGGGCTGCACTTCTTTCGATACACTTAAAGCGCCTTCATGAGTTTCAATAATTTATACATCTTTCTCAAATTTATCATTACAGGTTTTTTTTTTACCGTAATATAACAGCACGCCTTGGTTCCCTGACAGGTTTGGCAGACTTGTAGTACACCCACATTTTTTTGTTCATATAAGTTAAATAGGTAAGTGTCATTTTACAGAAATATAGACAAACGTATGTATAGTCAACATCGTAATTTCTGTACCACTTGTCTTGACAACAATTCCCAGAAACTTTAGTAAACTATCTAATTGTCTCATCAAATAGTGCAACTACACTACAACACTGAAAAGTCAGCAAGTCGTCAATTTGACGTTCAAGTACAATCATTTTTTTTTTCATTCAAGCTATATTGTCCCACTTCTGGTTAAAGATTTCCCCCATAACTATTCTTAGTTCTTTTTGCGTTGTCTTCTCTGACCTATCTCCCGAAAACGCTGAAACTATGTCTTCACGCCAGTGTTTTCCAGGCCTCCCTCGGCGACGACTCCCGTCTTCTGGCACCCACTGCATGGCGACTCTGGCCCACCTGTCCCTAAGAATCCTGTAAACTTGGCCGCCTAATCCTACTTCAGTTTCGTAAACTTAATAAACATTTAGCGTACTTGATTATGAGGTAGACTTTAAGGCGATAAAACCCTGGTATTATAACCCAAAACAAGGATCATTTTCTACCAATAATACAGACAATAGTTGATATGGTAATTTCCAATATTCAGGATAACAGCACTCTCGAAGCTTCAGTGAAATTCTTTGAATTGATTATAGAATTTCAGTGAAGATGAAATTTCTTCAAATGATGATTTCACCTTTACATAACATGATAAATTACTACTTAAACATACCATATCGACACTAGAATAAAAGTTATTTTTTTCTTATTTCGTATTTTTCGTAGAAATTTCATCTTCACTGAAATTCTATATGATTATAGTATTTTGGCATATCATACTGGCATTATTAAAGGTACTTAGAGGTTTTATGTTACAATAAGCCATGGAATAGAGGACGAACACAAATCCAGACTCCGGGCTGCTATTAAGAACTTCTTCAAGAAAAATTGTAATAACACTTCGCCTTTTTCTGGTAGCGGAACGACACTATATCTAGCACTCATAACAAAACTATGTTTAAGCTATTCAAACACAACCTTCCATGTTAACCGAGGTTTCAAATAGTATATCGTCAATAGTTGTAACTCTGCTTACCGTTAGGATCTAAAGCAACTTGATGCTTGTTGCATGCAATGTAGCGGTATGAAATACCTGAGCATGACTACATTTGTTACATGAAGTTATAGTTGGCAACTTAGTGTTTAAACATCGTGTTATTGCTGCAAATAGTTGGAAGCAAGTTGTATTAGATGAGTTAATATTGGAAAACTTCTTTATCGTGTTCTATAGTTTATTTTAAGTTAAACAATTTAAAACTGTCTTCACAGTACCTTTCTTGAATTTTCTGTCATTCTTTAAAACTCAAACTCAAAGCATTTATTTCAATTAAACCATTCACTGTCACTTTTGAACTGCGAAGGAATCGGTCAGACAGAAAGATGAAGCTAGTTGCCCATTCCTACTCCTGAAAACTCTTTTAAATCAAAATTCCTTCATTCTTATTGTCCTGTAGCGCAAGGTGATTTCTAGACACTCCTTGTTTCCTGATTTGGTGATCCACCGCCAGCCTCAATGTTTTTTTATGTTCAATGTATCACCAAGCCCCCTTAAAGACAGTGTATGTTTGTAACTTTGACCTATTTTAACAATCTAATGCGTTGATGCCTACATTGGCAACATATCAATATCCACTGCAAGATTAACCCAACATAATTAGCATTAGGACTCAATTACACTCCCCTGGCTACGTTTGCTATCGCATACGGGCTCTCAGCTATGATTCCGCTGTTTTGCCCGACCGTATCAACACACTATGGGCCGAAATCATTGACCTATTTACATGCTTGCTCTAGTCATTGATTGAATGCATGCGCTGTGGGTGTAATCGAGCGGATGTAAGTTATGTTCAAGTTGGTGGACGGCCTGAGATTTCTGAACGTTGTTTTCGAGTGTAAATGAGTCTTTTGGATCCTCCTAAAGGAATGGGTGAAACGTTACTTGGTTGAGAATGTTTGGAAGGTAGGAATAAAAGTAGGATTCTTAGGGAAATTTGCAATGTAATAAATGAGAAGAACTGCTCGAACGTTTAAAAAAGATACTCTCTGGATCATTAATACCTAATTAATACCTATGTAGTAGCACCGAGTTGCCGTGCCAAACCGCTGTTAAGCCCCCAATGGTTTGTGTGGTAGTTTTGTACGATATCAAATGTTAAACTGTTTTGTTTTATTCATTAATAATAATAAAAAAACTAGAAAACACGAAGTGAGGAAGGAATTGGACGTAGAATAAATGTATAAAGCAGTAGTGCAATTCTGTAACCATCTCACCATGAAAACTTAGGTGAAGTGAGCGTGGAGTGCCACTGATGCTAGGGATTGACCAAGACGGGGTGACACTGACAGCTCACTCCACGCAAGTCATTACGGTGATATTTTTACAGAATCGACATGCTGATAACCATTTTTTAAGAAATGGGTTAACAGTTCAGTTGGTTGCAAAGTGTTTGGGAGGTTTAAGGTTCCTGAATGGAAGTACTAGATAAATAGATTAAACGACGAATAAATGCAGAAAGCAGAGAACTGTAACCTACTGTATTCAGGTGATTTGTATTAAAGTCGATGTCTAGAAACAGCATTATATGATTGTGTTCAATGGTTATGGTGGAAATGAACTCAACATAGGTAAGAACAAACAGTGCCTTCAATAGGTGCTGCCCAAATCCGTTTTTAGGGTCCAATGGAAAGTGTGCCAACGGCGGCACCCGATTATTAAGCCCCCGCTATCCATCCGTCCGTCCATCCGTCCGTCCGTCTGTCCGTTGATCTGTAAGCGAGCTGTATCTCATGAACCATAATAGGCAGACAGTTGAAATTTTAACTGAGTGTGTATTTTTATTGGCGCTGTAACAAATAAAAATAAATAAAGTTTAAAATAAAAAGGGTTTCTCCATACCAGAAACGTGTTTATTTCGGCGTTTTTTGGCCGGCTTTTTCTTGCGGTATAAGTCCCACAATCTTAACAATATTAAAGCAGTTACTAAGGAGATTTTTCTGTATCTCATAAACTCAAACAATATATATCACATTTTGACTGATGACATCTTCGTTCGCCAAAGTAAGATTTCTACAAAATTCATCGGTTTTTAACAATATCAAATAGTTTTCAGTCTATTTTTAAAGAAAACTCATCAATCTTTCTAATAAAACGTAAAAATCGTACACTATAAAGAGATTAATGATGTGTGACTGATGTCTTTGAGAAAAAATAGGTTTATCTCACAATTCAAAACAGTTTTTATAGATAAAAAAGTCATTTTTTTACGTTAAAAGGCTGAGTAAGTGCTTACTGAATCCTAGTGATGATTCGACTTAAATTTATTGAATTAAATAATACGAGAAAAGGTGTTCTGTTCGCCAAAGTGGAGGCTTTTACGTAGGTGTTTAAATGTTCCAATAAATTATACTTATCGGCACTGACAAATTTTAGATGTTGTGGAATTCATTTATTTAGTAACACAACTGTCACGTCACATTTCATTGATATATTTAATTTAAAATATATCATCTATCTATCTTCTATATATAAAAATCAATTGCTGTTCGTTAGTCTCGCTAAAACTCAAACACGGCTTAACCGATTTGAATGTTTTTTGTTTTGTTTTGTTCGCTATTAAACAGGGGTGGTTTAAAGAAAATAAAATTGGGAAAACCCAAAAGATCACCTGAAAAATAAAAAAAAGGTAATTTTGTATGGGAATGGCGTTCGTTGCAGGCCTCACATGTTTTTTTAATAAATGGTATTCGTGTCGAAATGATTTCCTACCTGACGTGCTGAACAACTGTCTGTCACAAATATCATTATTTTCGTGTGGTTGTTAAATCGTTTTAGTTGATCCGTAAAATAAAAAAATAAAAATAAGACTTGATGGTAGTGGATTGAGAAGTACCAAAATGCCGAGGAGAAGACAAGCTGACATAGGTCGTCGAATCACAATCAAATGTGCGACGAGCTGCCTAACGAGCAAACCGCAATGATGACCAGAGAGCGACAGATATTGATAATAGTTGTATTAGTATGTCCGAATCGCGTTCAAGAGGGACTGAAAATGAACGACGAGTGGATAGACTTAGAATGCAACGAGTTCGTGCACATTAAACACAACAACAGCGAGCACGGCACAATGAACATGAGCGATTGCGCCGACGCAGTGCTCCTGTGAAGCTGGAACGGGCGGCATGCCATTATGATCAGGAAATCGAAAATTCAAACCCTACACGATGCAGCCAATTTTATATCAATGGATTGGAGTTAGAAGCTAAAGTTATAATCAAATTAATTGTAGGTGGTACGAAGTTCACCTGGTCACCACCCGGGGCACCTAGATACTGTCGACGATAATGAACCTTGAGTAGCTTCATTAGCCGTTTAATTCATAATATAGTAACTAATGATATTTAAATATTAAGAGAAGCTACTGAGAAACTAAACTAAACTCTAGCAGCCAAAACACACGCTCACACAAAAAAAAATACAAACCTAAAATACACTAAACAATTTATTACATTAAATTAATGTCGCATCCCAAGTCCAGGCCTGCTAATCATCGCACAGGGCTGCCTCGCATACACGTTTAATTAATTTTAAATTTACATGTACGTAAGGGTTGAAAAAGATACAACATTCAAGTTTCAGAGCCAGAGTGGCTCGTTATTTAATTACTTACATTTACTTCAATCATACCTCTAGATCCGATTTTGATTATACAGGTAATTTTGAAAGGATTATGGTGGGAGTTTTTTGTTTTGTTTTTATGTATATTTTTTCGGGTTACGCCAGTTATGTTTAAGTCCCATGTAATAGCATAAGCATAGCATAATCAGCCTATAACGTTCCCACTGCTGGGACACAGGCCTCCTCTCTATGAGAGGTAGTGAGCCGTAATCCACCACGCGGGCTCAGTGCGGGTTGGTAGATGTCACATGTCTTCGAATTTTTGGTTCTAGGACATGCCGGTTTCCTCACGATGTTTTCCTTCACCGTTTTGAGAGCAGTGGTGATTAAATTATTTACACAAAGTAAAGCGCCTGCTAGGGTTCGAACTCACGACCTACAACTCTTAATTCGGACCGTTACCACTGGAACACCACTACTCATCACCATGTAATAGGGGGCGAGCTTATTGCCATCAACCGGGCACAAATCCATACTTCGGGCTGCTACTGAAAAATTCCAGATAGAAAAACCCAATAACAAGTTGCCCGTCCTGGGAATCGAACCCAGGACCTCATGCTCAGCAGTAGCGATTACAACCATTAGACCAGCGAGGCAGTCAGGCACAACTCTGCCCAACCCTTCGGGGAAACAAGGCGTGATGTTGTGTTATGTGTTTTTCGGGTTTTTAAATATGATTTTGATTTTATTTTATAGGACAGAAGGGTGCGGTAAAAACTAAAAGATATGAGACTGATTCAATGCATTTTTTTTTTGAAAACATAAAAAGAAAAAAATTGATTTTTGTAAGTTTGTTTGTTACGTTTTCACGTTTAAATGGCCCTTAATGGATTTTAGTGAAATTTGCCACATGGGTAAAGGATATTTTATCCCGATATTCCCACGGGATCGAGACTTATCCGGGTGTAAAATATTAATAACTAGTGTAAAATATTGGTATTTAGTTACTCCAGCAGGCTTAGCACGAGCGCCCTAGAGAAGCGTATTGTCGACGGAAGAGTAGACAAAAATGGCGTTTCTGTGTAGACAGTAGAAAGTTTTCTACTGTATACACAGAAACGAAACGCAATTGTACGGTAAAAATGGGTAGTTATACACATCACTAGCAACTAACCCGTTGCTATGGAAAATCACTGTATAAAAAGCAACCTGAGTCTAAGTGTATCCTCGTGCTCGCGAAAAAGAGATTTCGAGGAGCGTAGAAAGCGATTTCTATTCTACAGTAGAGTAGAGACAGAAAACGCCATGCTAAGCCTGCAGCACGCCTAGAAAGACCGAGTTTTGTCGACTGAAGAATAGACAAAACGGTAGATAGAGTAGACAAAAATGACAGATTTGTCTTATTCATTTGTCATTTTGTCTATTCACCCGTCGACAACATTCGTTTCTATGGGGTTCATGCTAAGCGTGGTATGACTGGAAGACTCAATCATAGATTGTTGGGAAAAGGTCTAAGCTCTATGCTTGCAACTTGCATAGCATAGCATCGCGCCTGTAATCCCAGAAGGGTTAGGCAGAGGTGTACCTGTAGTAAACCCACATTTCGCAACTTATGTTTAAGTCCCATGTAATAGGGGGCGAGCCTATTGCCATCAACCGGGCATAAATCCAGACTCCGGGCTGCTACTGAGAAATTCTAGATAGAAAACCCAATAATACTTTGCCCGACCTGGGAATCGAACCCAGGACCTCATGCTCAGCAGTAGCTCTTGCGACCACTAGACCAACGAGGCAGTCATGTCGTCGAGGCAGTTGCAACTTAATTTTATTGTTTGTTTTTTATTCATATTTCTCAGTACATCCGTCCACAATATAAGTACTGATAACGCAATGCTGTCAGCCTTTCGGGCACTTGTCCCGTTGACGGCGATGCGGATGAATTTTTTGACGCCTTTGAGCTCTTAACCCTATATTTGTTCACTTTTAATATGTACCTACTTGTACATAACTTATATATTTTAGTGTTAGCTTGTATTTTGTCTTAAGTAACTGATCAAATTGTTAAGTTAACCTTAGTCTGTAGTGTAACTATTCGTATCATTTTAAAAATTATAATCTGTTATTAATTTAGTGCTATAATTTTGTTCTTAAATAATGATATTCCATTCTCTGTGATAAATATGGACTGTACATTGCAATGTGAAACATTGTCTTAAATAAAGATTGATTTGAGTTTGTAGTACAGTAGACTGTATTTTTTGTGGTTTTTAGGGCTCCGTACCTCAAAAAGAAAAAACGGAACCCTTCTATGATCACTTCGTTGTCCGCCTGTCTGTCTGTCAGTCTGTGAAGTCCCTTTTTATCAGGAACGCGTAAGATATAAAGTTGAAATTAATATCAATTACGTAGGTCTATGGTTCCTTGAAGCTCTACAAAAATCAAGCTTCTAAGTCGACGCAATAAAACAATACGGCGATTTATGCGACATATCGCAAGTAAAGAAAAAGTCCAAAATTTTCTATCACAAACTTACATTTGGAAAATGATGAATGACCGTGATGCATATTGATGGGAGTACAAGTTTTTTAACTACAATGTTAAGTTTGTTCTTAGGATAAATTCGTCCCAACAACGGAACCCTTCATTGCGCGTGGTCCGACGCGCACATAGCCAGTTTTTATGTTACAAGTTATGTATAACACAGCATTCTTATAACACAAGTAGGTACTACGATTCTATATCGAACGCAAAAAATCAAGCAGTGCAGGTTTACAGGGTGTGGCTAAAGTTTTGTCCATAACTTAAATACGAGTACATATGCTTCTAAAACTAGGTCTGTGAATCGCATACATAATCAGCCTATTATGTTCCCACTGCTGTGACAAAAGGCCTCCTCTCTGTGAGAGGGAGTGGACCGTAATCGCGGGCCCAGTGCGGGTTGGTAGATGTCACATGTCTTCGAATTTTTTGGTTCTTAGACATGGCCGGTTTTCTCACGATGTTTTCCTTCACCGTTTTCAGAGCAGTGGTAATGAAATAATTTACACAAAGCAAAGCGCCTGTCTGGGTTCGAACCTACGACTAACAACCCGTAAGTCGCGGCCGTTGTGGCAAGTGGGTTTCTTGGTAGAGATAAGGAATAAAACCAAATGTCACTTTACACATTTATTTAACGAGACACAGAATTCAGGGAAGTGAGTTTTAAGGTCTCTAGAGTACTGGTTCACTGGTCACTGTAGTTAGTAGAAGAGAACGTTACTGCCCTGGGCTTGGCTAGGCCGCAGCACGAGGTCCGGCGTGAGGTCACATGGCAGGCAGCAGTGTTGGGAATAGACCCCAGAGGTCACCCGGCGTGGGCAGCACCACGCAGAGATGCACGACCGCGTGTAGGCACGGTCCGCTCGGCAGGGGTCTCAACACGTGGCGGGCGTGGGGTCTCGGCACCCACGAGCCACGTGGATGGCAGGTCAGGCGGCGGTAGCGGCCGCGTGGGTAGACCGCGTGACTGGCGTCTCTCCAGCGGTAGGGCGGAGGCAGCAATAACATCAGTCAGCGGTAGGCAGGATAATAGCAGTGTAGCCTAATACTGGAACCCCGTTTATCTCGGGGTTATTTAAACTTACTGCTTGATCTGCTTGATGCGAAGGAAAGGGGACGTTAGGCGTCCAGCAGGGATATTTATAGCCCAATCCATACCACGACACCGAGTGACGTGGTGGGAATTTGAAAGATTTAGGGAAGGCATTCTTGTAAACCGTAACTAGTGATGTGCGTTTTAATTGATCTGTAGGAAATCGACTACAACGCTACACCGTTACCACTGGGGCACCACTTCTCTGTGAACCGCATACCAGTGAAATGTACAATGTAAAGATACATCGTATATACCTACAATATTATTGTATGTATCATGTCTGTGCCAGGACTTGAGGTACCAGAGTAGAACCTGTACTAATGGTATCGGTACTATACCGGTACAATTTTTTTTCCGTAAGTCAGAGTGAGAAAATAGATATTGTAAGTAGTAAGGATAGTTAAGAGGCATTCTGCTGAACTGGGTCTTTTTGGCGCAGTCGTGAGGCACCCTTCCCTGCTAAGTAATTGTTAGTAGTTGTAGTTATTGTTATATTTAAAAAACAGTATGTACAAAGTATCATAAGTCTCCTGGTTCTAAGCTACCTCCCCACCAATTTTCAGTTTAATCGGTTCAGCCGTTCTTGAGAATAATGTAACTAACCCGACTTTCTTTTATATATAGAAATTTTTGACATATTGACACTGGGCTTAGAAACAAAAATTTAAATACATAGTTCTTAAAATACGAGAATTGCCTCTCTGTGGTCTGTGCTCACAGGTTGAAGATTAAGTATGTCGATCATTTTCCTTATACTGTAACGAATTAAGCTTAATTATATTGTTATTTATTTACAGAATAGATAAGCATCAGGTAACTTACTTCTTGTAACTTGTAACTTAATACTTCGCAAACGGAACCCTGAATCGAAAAATGGGTTTCCGCGCAAATAAACAACCTTTTCCACGACACCCCAGACCATAGGATATTCGTAAGCGAGAAAAAACTATTTACATCAATTACGTTTTTTTTTCAATATTTTATTTTACCTCTTTGTGACTTATACCATACCAAGAGAGACACATAAACCCACGGGGCAGTATGCCATGCCAGGACAGCCCAAGGCACGCGACTCCACGCACCCCAATATATCCATGCGAAATTCAACTTTCTAGTACTAAGAGTCTCTGAGCTAAGCTACGGAGAGACGGATGGACGGACGGAGACTGCGAAACTATAGGGATTCCTTGTTAATGAAGGAACCCTAAAAAGGTGACCGCGATTACTTGAGGTGGCATGGCATTTAACTAGCTGGAACAACAAATTCCTATCTAAAATCTTTCCTTTTGGCCCTAGACAAATCTCTCTCAAGTCTATGTTACTCGTACATATACACGTATTTAAAAGAAAAAGTTTGAGAGAGAGAGAATTGTGGATTTAATAGCGTTTTGTAGAAGCTCTCATAACTTTTCGCCATCTTGGATTTTCATTTTAACCTCGCTATAAGCTTTAGCACCCTCTAAACCTTTCAAAGACACCCATGACGAAAAATTTGTATGTTTTCGCAGCCGCTACCTTGGATTTACATTTTGACCGATACCTTTGGTTTCACCACACTCGAATACCATAAAACGACACCGATGATGAAACATGTGAATTTTCGCAGACGCCATCTTGTATTTTCATTTTGACCTCACTATTGACTTGTGCAGTGAAAACTTTATCAAAAATAAATATTATTGAAAGGTCGGAGAGAGTGAGAAAGAAAAAGTAGCATGGAGGAGCATAACGCTTTTTCGTTACGTGACGATTTCTGCCGGTTTACTTCGTTTAAAAAAAAAAACATCCACGACAAGTAATTGTAGTACCGGGTGACATAAAAAACTTTATTATTCTTTAATTAATCTTAATTTTTATTTAACTACCCATACCTAAACGTTAAATAAAACTATAAGCAGGACCGGGCACCATAAATTAGTGTGAACAACACATAAAAGTTGATCACTTTTATTGTTCAAGGGTGTCAAGTACATTGACCCCTAGTCAAAACCAATGACAGTCAAGAAACTCGAGTGTTCAATGTTTTGACGTGACAAACACATGATGGTCGTTAAATAAAGGATCAACTTGTTTTGGAGAAGATTAATTACGAATAATATGGGATCAGTGTGTCTACGGCGTAATTTGTTAGTGTTCTGTGAGACGGCCCCTTGTTTTAAATGTTGGAGATGTAAGTCAGGGCTTTTGTTGGATTTAGCCATCACCTGTTTTCGTGTTTCCTGTCTGAACATGTCGTTGTACTGTCATCTGAACGGCATCCCAACATTCCCTGAATAACAGTGCCTGAATTTTGGCAAAAAAGACCATGACAGTGAAAGGTAATAAAGGAATATTTACCAGGAGAACGCCGTTTTATAAAAGTGCGATGTCAATAATTAAGAACCTGACACCTTACCCCGTCGTCTCTGGAGGTAGAGCTATACGCTCAAGCGACACGAGTCTTGGAACAGCGACTGCGGAGAAAACAAATGAAAGAAGTTGTTTAAAGCAAACCACGAGTCACCGGCGTCACCGCGACTGAGGAGCGACGACGGACGGAATCAGGTGACGCGAGCGCCTGTCGCTTGACATAAGTCGCGTCGTAAGTCGCATCTTTCAAGCCCGTGGAGGAGGGGCCTTATAGTAACTACAGTTAATTGAACACTGCAAAATTTACTAATTTACAAAGGTTTAACTAGTCAATGAACTGAAATAAAGAGGAATGTATTGACAAAAACTCGATGAGCACGGAAAATAAAGAATAAGAGATATTTAGTGTAACAGTAAAGAAAGAGTTATAGATTTGTTCTCTCTAAGTACGTGCCTTTACGTGACGCGTACTTGGTATAACACTCTCAATAATTGTATCGACTCGTCGCCTAAGTAGTTTCAGTTTAAAAACAGCATAATCAGCCTATTATGTTCCCACTGCTGGGACACAGGCCTCCTCTCTGTGAGAGGGAGTGGGCCGTAATCCAACACGCGGGCACAGTGCGGGTTGGCAATGTCACATGTCTTCAAATTATTGATTCTAAGACATTCCGGTTTCCTCACGATGTTTTCCTTCACCGTTTTGAGAGCAGTGGTCATGAAATAATTTACACAAAGTGAAGCGCCTGTCTGGTTTCGAACCTACCGACCTACAATTCGTAAGTCGCGGTCGTTACCACTGGGCCACCACTGCTCTCAAAACTGCTTTAAAAATAGCTCTTGATTAATAATATTCTCTAAAAATAAATTATGTTTAGGTATAAACAATCCCGAATAATTGAGATAGTAATAAGAATAGAGTAATAAAATAACTGAACAGGGGTAACGCATTACGGTCGTACTTAATTATAGCTGGGCGAATTAAATTACCGATTTTATAGTTCAATATAATTTTATGGGGCAATGCATACGATTCATTGAACGTTATTAAGATAGCATTTTTATAATACTTACCGAAACATGAGTTTTATTTCATGAGTTAATTGTTATTAATGTGGTATTAACTTAAGTAATTCAATCATTAACGTATATGTATTTAACTAAACTTTAAATACGTTTTGATTGTAGTGTGTCCGTAATTAGTTACTCATGTCACCTATTCATTTAATTTTAAAGTTTGATTTAGGGTATATGGAGAGCCGTTTTAGACCACTTTCAAGCAGAACTTTTAAGGATTTTTTCCGTTACGTGGCTTAGTAATTAAAAGCAATATTCTTTATGGAAAATAATCT
This sequence comes from Dasypolia templi, assembly GCA_963555695.1. Classification (NCBI taxonomy): domain Eukaryota; kingdom Metazoa; phylum Arthropoda; class Insecta; order Lepidoptera; family Noctuidae; genus Dasypolia; species Dasypolia templi. The sequence goes on along the minus strand of OY743162.1, from coordinate 8,434,989 downwards.
TAACAATCTAACGTTTTCCGGACCTGAAGAATAGTACGAAATAGGTGCCTCTACTAGGTATTAATGCCACTAACATGAAGAAGTTTTAACAGCATCCTAAATTCTGTGTTGCTAGACAATATTTTGCTTAGTTCTTGGTCTGAAAGGATTAAATGCCCAGTAGCTGGGCATCAGACAACTTTGTCTGTAAGGTTGGTAAAGCAACCAAAAATCTTTTGAGGTATTAGGTACATTTGTCTCGAGGAGGTTACCAAATTCCATCCACCGTGCATAAAATCATTCACTGAAAGACAACGAGTAGCCACACATCGAATGAGAGGGATTAAAAAATTTCCATAATTCGGCTAACCCCTATTTCCACGTAGGGAATGAATTTTCAATGATCCTTGAATGAAAGTCTGCATGGAATTTCATATTTTTTACCGATGGGGTATAGGTTCCATCGGACACTCTGCTTGTTGTATGATAAACTATCCATGTTCTCAATGCCAGGGACTCAAACTGAAACCTTATTAGGTGTTTTTGACACAGTTGTTAAAACTGCACATAACACAACACACGCACACACTGGACTTGAACATAACTGGCGAAATGTGGGTGTACTATAGGTACACCTCTGCCTAACCCTTCTGGGATTACAGGCGTGATGTTATGTATGTACTGTTAAAACTGTTTTAAAATAAACACATTTATAAATGTAACAGATACAATAATGTCACAGAATCAAAGTGTAACATTTTATATGTGTTAATAAGTTGACGCTACTGGATTTCGGATTTCTAATGTTTAGTAACCATACATAGTAGGGGAGGAGCCTGCTTTTTATGCTTTCACGGTTGCACAACGACATGCTTTGCTTTGCTTTGCTTGGTAGTATAGATGCAGGCCTACCCTGCCGCCTCCTTCAGAGGCGGCAAGGTGGCGGGGTCTTGAGGGAGAGCGCTACAGTCGTGTAGATCCTCAAGGCAAGTCTGGAGGATGTCCCTTCCCGAGGTTGCCACCCCGTTCTCGGTCTAATTCCTTAAGAAATAGACGTAACGAAAACCTCCAGGCGCCATCACAGCACAACCTTTCCCAAAAGTCCCTTTACCCCTATCTTACCCTTCATATGCCCCTCCTGCCCCAAATCTCATCCTTCCCCCACCCCATCCTACCTACATCCCTACTCCCTCCACCTCCATCTCCACAATTCCCACTCCTTACTGCAACCCCCTGTAACTGGGTGGTGGCAGGCTCGTCCGTCACTAAAGACAGCTGATGGCGAGTAGGAGGAAGCAGTTACCTGCGCTAGGACCTGCGCAGTTGAGCGCCGTGAGCGGGGATGAAGGAGTCCTGGGGGGTTGAGCCGAGCGGCTCTGGTTGTAATGTGCCCGTAAGGCAACACGCCCCCTTTGGTCTGGATTTCAAGCGAAACGGTGGCCCTACCCATTAGCCAGGGGTAGGGAAATGGTCATAGTGTCCCGTCAGAGGGCCACAGGCGAGGTGCGTGAGGTCCGCTGAGGTCGTCCTCGGACGGCCGAAGCGGTAGGTAAAGGTCATGCTGACGGTGTAAGTGAGGGTTGATCAGTTCGAAGGGGGTGGCCCTTAGGACCCCCTACGCCAACCCGATCGAGCGCCCGATGTCGCACTGTAAGCCAGCCTTGCGCCCCTATATCTCTCTGGTAGTCCTAACGATCGAGCTATTTTACAGTAAGACGTTCCCAGTTGCGGGCTCCATGGAGGGTGGGAGCCAGAGAGACGAAATTTTAAATTCACTTTAATATGGACAGAAAAGGCCAATTAAATAAACATGAACACACCGGAGTGGAGGCGAAAGCCAATGAGACTCCCAAGGGAGGTGCTTGCACTTCCCTCGCCCCTGGTGGCCATGCGGCTAACGCTGCTGGTACCAGCGCGGGCGCCGGTCCGGCTGTGGCGAAAACCGCAGCTAAGACCAAAAAACACAAGTCCCAGTTGAAACAAAGGACGTCGGCGCTGATTGGGACCAGTACCGACCCTTCTAACACAGCGGCGAAGACGGCAACGACTCATACCACTGCCGGTCCGACCCTCTCCACACAGACCCCGGCGCTAGGTAATACTGGCACCGGGCATCCTACCAAACCACCTCCTCCTCCTGTGGCTCTTCTAGCCTCCCCTCACCAGAAGGCCGTCACCGGTCAAACGGCGACGGCCAAGTGCACCGAGGACGCGTTTTCACGCGCATGGCAGGTACAAAAACGCAAGGGCAAGGGTAAATCCACTCAACAAGCCCGTTGCCCTTGCACTGACCCTTCTGGTCCACCGGCTGCCTCAGTACAAGGCAAGCAAAGGGCTCAAACCACGAGGAAGGAGCGTCGGCAAGCACGCTGGAACCAGGGAAAAGGCTCCCGGAACAAACAGGCTACTGCCGCTGGGTCAGTCAAATCGACTAGCGGCCAGCTAAACTTCTCCGCCGGTAAGCGGTCGCAGGCAGAGGCCGGCACTAGCCGACCAGCGCCCAGTCAACCGCCAGCCAGTGTCCCGGAAAAAGCTGAAGGTGCCACTAAAACACAGCGACCCGGTCGGATGGATCAGGCCGCGGCCAAGCGAGCCCTCAACGAGACTTTGACACCTCGAGGAGAGCATAAGCGGCCGCGCCTTGACCAATCCAAACGGGTCGCCCAAAGAAGCTACGCCCAAGCTGCCAGCGCTAACCTCGACGTCGCGATCACTTGCGACCGCACGGGGATCCTCAGCAAGGACGTATCGGACCAGGTACTCGCTGCTATCCAGAAGCAGATCATTCTCGAGGCCTGCTCCCCCAAGCAAGACACTCCAGGGCCAACATTCAACGCCAAGCCGCTGTTCGCCGGGGGTGTATTGAAACTGTGGTGCGGTAACGACCACACCTTAGCCTGGCTAAGGAAAACTGTCTCCGACCTTTCTCTCCCAACTAGCATCTCGCTAGTTGTCAAGAGTCAGTCGGAGATTCTAAAGCGAGCACGATGTGGTGTCGTGATCCCAGACGAGCAGGGGGTCTTCGGAGAGCCGACCAATATTGGGCGCGCTCTCAGCTACCAGAACCCCTGGGTCGACATCAAGAGGTGGGTGCTCTTGCATGCCGACAAACAGGCTGCGGCATGGTTCGTGGTGGTCGGTGTCCCTGAAGACCAAATTCCGACCCTGATGGAGGCTGGACGCCGTCTCTCAATTGGATTAGGGACGGTGTACGTGAAGTTTCAGGGTCGGAACGGGAGGTTCACCGACGTCCCCCAGGGTTGGGACCCCGCCACGGGAACAATCGGCGAGACGCCAGCACCAGCAGGGGAGTCCACTCCCCCATCAAACAACCCGGTAGCATCAGCGGCCGAACCTGCAATAGCAGAGTTGGCCGCTCCTGTTGCCGCCACCGTGGTCGCCGTTCCTTCATCGGGTGAGGAGATGGATGACATCATCCTGTCCCCGCCCTCGGACCGAGGGGGGGACGGCTTCGACGAGGGCGACCTGTTTGCCGGGCTGAGACTGGAGGGGGACGAAGAGGGTTCGGCCAACGATGGCGTCCCTTTCGTCGACCTGTAGAGTCCTCCAGGCCAACCTCCACCACAGTCAGACCGCGACGGCTCAGCTTCGCAAGTGGCTGGAGGTTCAACACACAGCCATTGCCCTGATCCAGGAGCCGTGGGTCAGGGCGGGCCGCATACAAGGACTCTCCAATCTAGGCGGTAAGCTCCTGGTCACCACAGATCACGTTCATCCTAGATCGTGCATCTATGTCACAGGTAACCTTAAAACACAGTTTTTAAATGACTTCTGTTGCAGAGATGTCTCTGCAGTAAAGCTGCAAATACAGCGTGGCGAAGCCGAGGAGATGGTGATCGTTTTCGCCTCGGCATACATGCCCGAGGCGGAGGCGCCGCCTCCACACGACCTCGCCCGCCTCGTGAGCCATTGCGAGAGAAGCGGGTTTGAGGCCGTCGTCGGGGCCGACGCCAATGCTCACCACCAACTTTGGGGTATGAACACGCAAAACGAGAGGGGTAAGGCCTTAGTTGACTACTTATTCTCGACTAACCTATCCCTACTAAACACTGGCTCCGAACCAACATTCGTAACCAGGCGAAGCCGCACAATCATAGATCTCACTCTGGCAACAGAGGGCGCGGCGGAAATTGCCACGGGCTGGCAGGTCTCTAAGGAGGCCTCCTGCTCCGATCACAGATGGATCCGCTTCGACATCCAGGTCTGTGTCACCCCAAAACCACCACGGCGCTATCCGCGTAGCACGGACCGTGCCACCTACACACGCAGCCTTGAATGCAAGCTGTCGTTATCAAGCGGTCCGACGACTTTTGCGGATACGACACAAATTGAGGCACAAGTAAGTCATCTTACTAAATCAATGATAGACAGCTACCAAATTGCCTGCCCAGAGACCACCCCACGTAATACACCGGGCAAACAACCCTGGTGGGGCGCTGATCTGGAGCGCAAGCGCGGCAAGGTAAGGAAAGCACTTAATAGAGCCATGAACACATGTGCGGATGAGGACTGGGATAAATATTACGCAGCCAAATCCAGCTACAAAAAATGCATCAGATTCAGAAGTACTACGGGATGGCGCAAATTCTGTGGTAGCATTGAATCCTGTCAGCAAGCAAACAGGGTAAGGAAAGTACTGGCGCAACAGAACACACCTGGGCCCGCTACCCTCCGGAAACCCGACAACACACTCTCTTCCTCGCCAGAAGAAGCGAGACGCATCCTTATTGAAACTCACTTCCCTGGATGTATCTTCGCGCAGGGTATCGACTGGCAAGAGGTAATTCAAACACCATCAGACAATGATAGACTTTACGCCAGCAGGGTGATCACGTTGGAGAAACTCCAATGGGCCATCCAGAGCTTCCATCCTTTTAAGGCAGCTGGTCCTGACGGTGTGTTCCCCGCCTTACTACAGTGGGGTGGCACCGGTGTCGCAATAAGACTGGTGCCTTTAATGCGGGCGTGCCTGGCCTTTAGATACGTTCCCAAGGGATGGAGGGAAGTGAAAGTTATATTCATCCCTAAGCCAGGTAAGGGTGACTACACAAACGCCAAATCCTACCGACCGATCAGCCTGACCTCCTTTCTATTAAAGACTCTGGAAAGACTGTGTGATAGGGAGCTGAGGGACGGCGCTCTGAAAACCTTACCGCTACACGGTAACCAACATGCATACAGCTCGGGTAAGTCGACCGAATCCGCTCTTCACCTGGTAGTCAGCCAGATAGAGGAAGCGATTAATCAAAAAGGCACCTGCCTGGGCACCTTCATAGACATCGAAGGAGCTTTCGATAAAACCAGCTTCTCCAGCATCAGCAGCGCTCTCTCCAGACATGGAGTAGAACAGGTACTAACGGACTGGATTACAAACATGCTTAGCAAACGTGTGGTTCGCCTTGAGGGTGAGCAGCAACTGGCCATGATAGCCAGAGGGTGCCCCCAGGGAGGGGTGCTATCCCCCCTTCTATGGAATCTGGTGGTCAATGACCTCATCAACAAACTCAACGCCAGCCGCTATTATACTATAGGATATGCAGACGATATCGCAATCCTTGTTTCGGGGAAGGTGACGGGTACGATCTGCAACCTAACTCAGCAAGCACTACGTATCGTAGAAAATTGGTGCAGGGAATATGACCTATCAGTGAACCCTACCAAAACTGAACTTGTCATGTTTACCCAAAAACGAGCATTAGGCCCTTTCCGCCTACCAAAACTGTTCAATACAGAACTTCAGTTGGCCAACGAGGTCAAGTACCTGGGGGTCATTCTAGACAGTAAGTTAAACTGGAGTAGTCATTTGGACAACAAACTAAACAGGGCCTGCATAACCTTCTGGCAGTGCAAGAAAATGATAGGCAAAAAGTGGGGACTATCCCCTAAAATTATACTATGGCTGTACACCACAGTGATCCGCCCCATGATCACCTATGGAGCCGCGGTCTGGTGGCCCCGAACCAAGCTGGCTACAGCCTCAAACAAACTACAACGCATACAACGACTAGCCTGCTTGGCGGCTACGGGCTGCATGAGGACCACTCCGACTGCAGCAGTTGAAGCCATGCTGGAACTGCCACCGCTCCACCTGTTCATACAGCAGGAAGCCACACTGGCGGCGGTGCGTCTTAAGACACTAAATCTCTGGGGTAAGAGAGACACACCACACACCGCGCTACTTGAGGGACTCAACAACGAGTTCCCCATTACGAGAGCCATCAATGATCGGGTACCCAAACAATTTATCTTTGATAAAAAATACAAGATCCAGCTTCACGAGGATCGCAGATGCGAGGGTTTGTGCCCTGCAGAGCTGCGCATCTTTACAGACGGTTCCAAAACAGGTAAGGGCACAGGTGCTGGAGTCTTCTCGGAGGACCTCAACATACGTATAGCCACACCATTGGGGGTCCATAACACAGTGTTCCAGGCCGAATGCATGGGTATTTCTCTGGCTGCTTCGGCCATCATGGCCAGGGAGGTTAAGGACCACTCGATCCGTATACTCTCAGACAGCATGGCTGTTCTGCAATCGCTAAACAGCTACACAGTTGAATCTGGGCTAATATACGAGTGTCACCAGCGCCTTAACCAGGTGGGTAGACTCAATAAAATAACCATTCAATGGATCAAAGGACACAGCGGTTCGCTGGGCAACGATGCAGCCGACGAACTTGCCAGAAGGGGGTCGAGTGAGACAGCAGTGGGACCAGAACCCATCGTGCCACTCCCCTTCGGATATCTACGCACTCTGGTAAGGAAACGCACCAGGGAACAACATCACAAACAATGGTTGGAACAAGGTGAGTGCAGGCAGGCTAGGGAAGCACTCCCTGCAATTGATAGCCGCCTCACGAAACAAGTTCTCCGACTAACTAAGCAACAGCTGCGCATAGCTACGGCAGCCTTGACTGGCCACGGGTCATTTAACAAACACCTCTTTGTCATAGGAGTCACAGACAGTCCGTTGTGCAGGGCCTGCATGGAGGAGGACGAGACAGCAGCTCATTTGCTTCTAAACTGCCCGGTGGTCGCCACATACAGGGCAAAGCACTTCGGTAACCCAGGTACCCTACGCGAGGCCGTCAGTAACATCAAGGCGTTGCTGGCCTTCCTCGAGGAGCTGGGGTGGATCGAATGATCGATTTTCCCACCGTACGCAAAATACGCGCATTGACGTGGAGTTGCGGACACCAGCCCGTATTACCTATTACCTATTAACCATACATAGTAAATTTGACAACAGTGCGTTTACCTGTTACACTTATTAACACTTATTATTTCTGTTACAGATCTGTTACACTTTTGTAAGTGTTTAGGGTTAACACATTGAAAAACAGATTTATTTTATAAGTGTTACTAATTTGATCTGCTATCAATTCAAACATTCTTTAGCATTTATCAATGTATTTTAAAGTCCCATGCACTATTTATTGCATTTATCTGTTAAGGAACTTCTAAGCACCAAATTTCACCAAAAAATTCACAATGTCTAGTAATTCAAATCCTTGCCCAGAATGAATGGGTACAGTCCTTCAACTCTTAAAGTACGCACACTACCGAATGAAGTGCTATTTAAAGCTAACATAAACAGTTTAACTTAATGAGATGGGACCGAGTGTGCGTGACGTGCCCACTTTATTATATCTTTAGGGCTGTGGCACAGTTGAAGATGAAATATCTTGCGTTATTTTATTAGATGATGTCTGTACAACTTTACTAATAATTTGTCAAGATCATGTATTTATGGCTAGAAAGATAGAAAAGTGTTGGTTCGCATAAATGTATCATAGGATGATAAGAGATAATAGATGTCCCTTCTCTTGTCATAACCAGCATTCCAAAGTGACAGCGAAAAAAAAACGCAAATTATTTTGATACAATCCAGCTTTGTTGTGGACGGTAAAACATCGCGAGGAAACCGGCATGTCCTAGAAACAAAAACTCGAAGACACGAGACTTCTACCAACCCGCACTGGGCCCGCGTGGTAGATTATAGCCCACTCCCGCTCGAACTGAGGAGGCCTGTGTCCCAGCAGTGGGAACATCATAGGTCGATTATGCTATAATGCTAAGCTTTGTTCATGACTGCTAAGTTATTCTTAGTAGGTTTATTGTACAACAAATCGATTAATTCTTTCTACACGAGCCCACTGCCTGGGAAAGCAGCTCAAACCTTTTAAAAGCACTCGTTGAAAACATAAAAATATATTTCTAACTATTTTAAGCATGAACGAGCATTGGTCATCACTGCCACGATTTACATCACCAACATGGCTTTCACTGTGCAACGAACTTTACGGCCGGGCACGTAAGCACACGTGGTCACAATATTTACTTCAGGAACGCACTCTGCATATTTGGCTCCTTATTATGTCGCTTATTATATAGCTTTCGGTAGGAGACAGCCTGTGATAGATTAATATGAAGGATTTTACAGCAATTTTAAAGCTGTTTCGCCTTTTTTCGGGATGTTGCGTGAATTGTGAAGAGTTTTGTAAGTTATGACGCTGATGAATGATTGTTTTGGAGTGGTGGTGTTTTAAATGTGTGTTCGTAATAATAAATCAGGTTTGTTTTTTTTTTTTTGTTATCGATTTATAGAGTATGTAAGTGTCTTTTTCTTTCTTTGTAATATGTTGGCTAAATCTGTGTCGATCCACCCGATGGGTTCATGTACATCTCCAAAGATGAGCCAAAATTTTTGACATTTCTTTTACCGACAAAGGTGCACCCACCGTTAACCTTGTCGGATACTTAGTGTTAAACAGCAACGAGTGCTGCTGAGCTGTTCCAATCGTAATACCTTCAGTAACTGAAGAAGCCAACAGATGAATAAGATACAATAATAAAGTCGAAAAAAAACAATATCAAAATATTTCATTTCACATGAGCACTTATGAAACGTTAGAAGCTAGGCGCACGGTTCCAATTGGTCGTTTCCTATGGAGAAGAGCCGGCAAGAAACTCCGAGGTTACTCTTAAAAAAACGGCTTTTCAATGTTTTCTAATTACAGTATTAATAGGTATGGGAGGACAGTGTAGGCCAGTCAACTAGTACCAGGTACTTAATAAAATAGAAATGGTCTACTTGAAGGACTAAGTGCGGGAACCAAATCTTCTAACACAGAATAGACCACATGAGGTAGGTACTATTTACGTCACTTGGGATAATCCAGTAAACAGTTGCCAATATGAAAATTTATACCTCTCTGAGCTTGGACCTTCCAAGAAAAGTAGAAAGTCTCATGGTGTAATTTTAACTACCTACTATAATTATCGCTTCAAACAAACCTTGAAAGACAGCAATGCGAAAAATGTACCAACATCGGCTCCCAAGGAGCTGTGTCTCACTACTAATAACTTATTCTGTTTTCCGTGTGGGATTAACTAGACAGTAATTTCCTTTATATTCTACCTTTCTAGGTATATTATAATGATATTGAATACGTACAAGTGTAATAAGGTTAATCTGTATCTTACAAGCTGATTAGAGTTGGATTAGAGTCTCTCTGTGGCGACATTTTGTTCGCTGTGGCTTACTGTGTAAAGATATTAGAAAAATACATATTTTATTAAACTGACGACGAAGAGATTAGTTTCTACTAATCTATATCTATCTGTCTATTTTTATTAAATAAATAAAAATTAATTACCAATTTTTTTTTGTCTGCGCCTCACTCTAAAGCGGCTGCACTTATTTGGCTAATTTCTTAATATGTTGTGTTTGTAATTTTCAGGACAAGGTTTGTATGTAAGTTTTTTTTTTGGAAAATCCATCGGGAATGTCGGACAATTCGGTGGTATTTTTGTATGAAAATCACCTCGGGCGTCGCCGGGCACGAACAGCTACTATTTTCAAAAATGAATGGCTAAATGTTTTGCTAAGCGCGAAACTTGAGAACACCTGGACCAATTCCAATATTATTATTTTTCGGATATTCGTTGAATTCCGAGGAAGGTTCTTGTGAAGAGAAAAAGTCTTCTATCCATCTATTTATTTTTATCGATCTTCTTTAAAAAAATACAGGCTAAATGTATTGCTAATCGCAAAACTTGGGAATGGCTGGACCAATTCGGCATTTTTTTTTTTTAATGAAGAACGTAAAAATCACATTGTTCTTTTTACCATTCAAACTGTTCGTAGCTGTCAATTATATTCAATTGTCAATATACGAACGACGTTTGTCGGGTCTCTTAACTGCACGCTCAACCTTTACATCTTTTCATTTAATAACGGTGAGCAAATAGTAAGTATTAAAAACAACATCCCATAAAAGGGATAAATATAATTAAAGTAAATATGGAATTTGGTATTTTTATGCCGATGGAATATCGCATCCAGCACACAGTTTGTAGGATAATAAAACACTCACCAAAGCCGCTCCGCCCCTAAAACCAAACGGACAATTACGGTTTTTTGTAAGTTCCGAGTGTTTTGATAAATTTTAAAATGTTTTACCATATTTCACATGCATGAGTATGAGAAATCCATGCGTGAGGATAAATATTTTAGTAGACCTTTTACGGCCGAACCCAATAACGTATCTATCACCAAATTTGGCGTACTGGAGATAGAAAACCTATTCATCTCTGGTTTTAACGTCCCAATGAAGCCAAAGTATGTGACCCTATAACGTGTTGGCAGCTATTTGTTTGACAGGGACCGATAGAATTGTACTGTCTGTTTTACAGACAGATAGAATTGTACTCGTACTGTCGGGTTAGGCCTTTATACAGGTTCGGGACGTCAATACGACAGTAAATTAAACTTCGTATGTAGGTCTAACTCATGACGTTCGTAGTCCACAAACAAAAATAGGGGTTTGGCTGTGTCGTGGTCACGGTCGGGTTTTACGTGAATACGTGAACGTAACGAGTAATATTTTCTGAGGTGGATAGAGGTCGTGCTACTACCGCTAGTTTTAAATGTTTATCCTTTGGTGGCTTCAATGAGCACAGTAACCATAGACGGTCATACACATCGCACCTTAACTATGTCCGAATGGATTGTTGACAAACATAGTGGTGAAACGGGTTAGCTGCTGCCCAATGTGTCCTCATAATCGGCGATCGCACACAATCGATGTCTATTGATATAGAAGCGATTACATCATCCACTTGCATATGCTCGGCCGCCCTAGCTGCAGATGTTCTGGCGACGTCGTTTATCCATAAGACTCCTTCATTATTTTACGTTACCTTCACCGCAGCGCTTCACTCAGTCATAAGTTATTTTATGGGCATCACTGGATTGCTCTTGAGAAGTTCTTTCTCTGTATTTTAACTTATCTTTTTGACGAGTATATGGTGTCTTTAAATATAGAATTTTTTTACTTTCTTATGGGATATATTTTTTCAAACATTTTACACAAATCTGTTATATATTCAATCGATAGATCTTGACGAGAGCTGACAATTCAAACTCAAACGAGCGTCGTAGCTTCACAAAGTCGTAACACAGCGAATTGACCTCATAATGGCGGTGCCTCACCCTTCACCGCGCGCGGTCCCACAGTCCTGACTAAACGTAACAAATTCTTTGATTCTTTAGCTATCAAATGGTGTAATTATATTTTAGATGTAGATGATAGATATGTAGCTGCAACACCAAACTGTATCCCCCGATTTTGTTATCACCTGTTTTTTTGAATGGCCTCCCACTACTATCATAATAATCGGCTGATTGGCAAGACCGTTGATGATTTGTTTTATTTTTATTTTTATATTTCGATGTTTGGATTCATGTATTTGACGCACTAAATTGCCAGTGTTTTCATTTGTCATAGAAATCTAAAAAATACCCGCTTTGACACTCATCCATGACCAAGTACCAGTGTAGTCGGTCCTCGTAATTGATTTTACCACATTTGACGAAAAATCCCAGTAAAAAAAAAAATAGTAAGACAAATAGACCTTGCCTCTTTATGACTTGCTGGCGACATTTAACCGGGGGTTAATCAAACTGAAGGCAATCCGCACGTCGAAACCGCGATCAAGAATCAAGAGCTGCAAAATGAAGTCAATCAATCAACATCCTATCGCAATCCACTGCTGGACATAGGCGTCTACCAGGCTGCAACACAACACCCTGTCCTCCGCCTCCACCTCCGCCTCCGCTGTCATTCGCATCTAGTCTGTCCCAGCCACCTTCTTATGGTCATCGTTCTATCTAGCTGAGGGGTTCCACACTACGCTAACTGATAAGTTGCAGTGTCGAATTTATGACACTTACAGCTCTTAAACGTGGTTTATGTGCTGATCGAGTTATCGCCCTGAAAGGTAAATAGATACATGCATTGGTGTCGAGAAGAAACGTAGCAACAACAGCTACTTGAAGTCCAAGACTTTTTTGTTCAGTCATTATTTCCACAACTCCCCCCCTCCTACTGACGTAACTTCCAGGGGCAATCCCGATAAGCTCAATAACGTTAATGATAACGATAGGCTAGGTAACTCAATACAATAACAATACAAGCCCCCTGTGTAAACTAAAACCGTCTGAGCTGAAACGACCGAGGCTGTTAAAACAGCGGGGATGGCTTGTTAGAATAATGATGGGTAAAAAACAAGTGAAGTATGGAAGTTCTTTTCAAAATATGGAAGGTGATTTTCGACAACTCGCGTTTGATAATTGCATTATACGTATAGGCTTCAAGATTAATAACCTACCTGACGTATCTCAGTATGTGAACTGTGGATTGTGATAGGGTAATTTGTATCTTTCTTTCTTAATCCATGTACAATCTCTGTAATCTTTTTAGCAACAATGTTTATTAATAGTCTATTATTTTCGGGACAGGTTTTTTTTAAAGGAGTGTTACAATTGTCACTTGTCAATAGGGATGGTGACTATTATAAATGTACGAATAAAATAAAGTAATTACAAATAAGGCACAGTAAAAAAAGATAATTAAAAAAAACTGTAAAATCGATTAAATTATGAAGAAAGTACACGCTTTAAACCTTTTTAGAGTTGATTATTCCCTTCCTTGTCGCGCGTTACGGACAATGTATAGCGCTAGTATGAAGTTACATAGTCGTGACGTCACTTCTACGATAATGCTGTCTTTGTCTAACAGTTATTTTACAACGATTATAACTCGGCATTGTTTTAAGCTTTTACTCTTTTGATAATATTGTACGCACTATTTGCAAAAATAAAAATACGCAGTCCAGATATTGCAATGATGACCATACTCGTATAACTTCATAGTCATGAACTATGCCTGAAACTTTCCTAAAGAGATAACTCTCGCGTGGCAAGAACTAAAAAGTCACGACAACGAGCAGTGAAAATTGGACAGAATGGAACTTATCCAGAGAAGATAAAAATTATGCTATAAAAATACAATGCTGGCAATGAAGTAAGATTTAATCTCTGCCTAGCGAAAAGCGACAATCACCTGGATCTTCATCATTTACAAAGCTCAAAGGGAATCCTCTTCTGTAGCCCCCCAAATTAAATTTGTCTTTGTTTTTTTTAATATAAATTGCAGTGCTTTTTACGTCATATGTTGTTCAAAATGCTATTCGCCAAACTTTGGAAATTTGTTGACCTAAGAATTTTTGTATGAAATATTCAGAAAAATTGTTAGGTGGAAAAAAACAAGAGAAATTTGGCGGGCTACAGGATTTACCAACATTCATCAACACAATCTATAACAGAAAATTGACACTTTTAATCACTCGCAGATTTACTGGCCTACCGTCACTACGATAGACTGTAATGACCACTCCGGGGTCAATGGCCGCTTGACAAACATAATGTTCCTGAATTATTAAGACGTAAGATGTTTATTTTAGTACACGATTACCACCAAAAATATTACGTTTATCTGTTGACTGTTCTATCTGCATCTATTCTGTATCCGTCTTCATCATCCATACATATTATAAATTAAAATCGATATTCGTTTCCTTCTGTGTGATCGCGTTATTATTTAACGGATTTTGATGGAGTTTTCACCAACATTTAAAGAATTTATTCCTGAAGGTTTTATTGTATACTGAAACCATAAATAAACTCAGCATGATGATTCCAGCGCAGAATTTTTGATCGGTTATCTAAAAAAAAAACTGCTGCTTCATAGAAAAGTGCAATTGTATACGCAGTCAAAATGTATGAAACAACATTTTTGTGTTAAAAAAACCGAGGAAAAATTTCAACTCCCATGAGGGTCCAGAATTATGTACTGAATCCATAAAAGTTTGCGCTTTTATGTCCCAGCCACCCTATTTATATTTAAAGAAATAAATAAAAATAAAACATGCAATAAGGAAATATCGATGTTTTGACGTCGTAAGAACCGTGCCTAAGTAACAAATAGCCATCACCGAATTAACTAAGACTATTTTTCCGCTCCAATCCTAAATCGAAATCCTAGCGAATTTCTTGAACATTAAACAATTTCAATGTTCAATTTCAACTCCTTGTATAAAGATTGGTTCTTGGCAGCTCTGGACGAGAGAGAGGTGGAAAAGGAGAAGGGAGGCTTTTGCCAACCAACGGGATATTGAAGGCTTAAAAGGATCATTTTCCGCTGGAACCTCGAGAAGGACCTATCACCTGGAAAAGGTTGTGCGAATCTGCTGGATGCGAGAAGCACAGGACAGCTCGATGTGGCTGTTTTTAGTTCCAGGACATGCCGGATTCCTCTCGATGTTTTCCTTCACCGTTTTAAGGGCTGTGGTGATGAAATCATTTTTAGAACGAAAGCGCCTCCCTGGTTTCGAACCTACGACCTTCAAACCGTAAGGCGCGGCCCCTACCACTTGGCCACCACTGCTCGTAATTAGATAATGCTCATATTCAATTGATTTTATGTTATCTGAAACCTTATAGTTTATTTATCTTGGTTATGAAGGGGTTTTAATTTGTGAAGACATCAGTCAACAAAATATGTTGTTCTCGGTACCAATAGGACTTAAAAGTAGGGATCTTACTACTTTGCTATTTTCTCAATACATCCAATTTTTATTCTAGGAACATGTAAAGCCCAGCACAAAATGCGGGCTTAAATCTTCCAAGAAGATAATCTTTGATTTATTGAAATTAAAAGTAGATCTGATTAAGAGAAACCTTTTCTTTCATGGAACACAAAGTTATATACTTATGTCTTCCATGAAGAAACTCTATAATATCTTGAAATCAAAACTAAATCTGATTAAGAGAAACCTCTTCTTTCATAAAATACAAAGTTATACGAAAAAATACACATTTACTACAGAATTAAGGTTAATTAATTTTCTATGGATTGATGTCGTATCAAAGCCTCATCATGTCTATCATGTTCTCAATTAATTTCAAATATCTCTATAATAGTTTAAAAAAAGCATGTGGCATAAAATAAAATACTGGCCTATTTAAACTTGAGCTGGATTTCTGCATGAAATATTTCGTAAAATTCACTTCTAATGGTTTCGAATTTAAAGGCATAATTCTCATGTTCTAGTAAGATCTCTTGGCTACATTTTTAATTACAAGTCTTGCAACAACATTAAATCAAAATGTAGAAATATCTTCGAACTAAACTACGAATCTATGGCATTCCCTGCTCCTACCACTAACTTTAATGGGACACGTTGATTTCGACATTTAGAAGATGTTGGTATTTTGGTTAATCAAATTATCTTTAAAAAAATAAAAAGTTCAACTCAGACTTTGTAATCCATAGAATGGTAATGCAGTAAAATTTATGAAACTATTGTTAGAACTAAGTTGAAAAATATATTTATAAGACACGTGCAAACAAACAAACATTCTAAGTCTGTTAGCCTTACATTCTGTGAAAAAAGTATCGAGAATGGATGATGTGTTTATGATTCCAATTTTTTTGGTTGTTTTTGTTGTTGTTAGATTGGCACAACTGTTTTCCATTTTGACGCGGAGTTTAAGTTGCATCTGTTATTTAGATTAAATACAGTGCTGTTTTTAGATAAATCATATCTAGTGTGTATTGCGAATTTCATAATGGACAAAGACATCGAACAAAGAGTTCGTCTTAATCGTCGTTCGTCGAAATAAATGCTTTGACTTTGACTTTGACTTCTTACATTTTGCATCCCCAATGGAATTTCGTGTTCGGAGTCACTGAAAATGATACAGAAGGCTTACGTTGAATCAACTTTTACAAAGCGTTCAAAAGCGGTCGAGATGTGATGAAAGATTTGCCTCGCTCTAACACCGGAAAGTGAAGGAAACAGTGTTTGGAAATCCTCATTCAAGTTTGATAGAGATAGCCTCTGAACTTACTGTGTCGATCCGTAACATTTTAAATAATCACTTGGATTTGAAACATGTTGCCGCTCGGCTAGTCCTCAAAGACCTGAATTTTCTCCAAAAACTCAATCGCATAAGAGTCGCTGAGGAAATGCTAGAAGGAGTCAATTCCGACCCAACATTCATAAAACGCATTGTTACTGGTGACGAGACGTGGGTTTACGAGTTTGACATGCAAACTAGTCAAACAAGCTTCGGTGTGGCGAATTCCAACTGAACCGAAACCATAAAAGAGAATTCGCGGCGAGAACTGAACTCAATTCCGGAAAAAGCGTTTAAAAAATGTTTTGATGATTGGATTATTCGTTAGCGTAAGTGTATGTTTCTGAAGGAGCACACTTTGAAGGCAATAAAAATAAATTTGAATGAATAACTAACATTTTGTGTATTATTTATCTTTTCCCGGTAGCGGTTTTTAAACCGCTTGCGTTTAAAGGCAGTGCGTGCTTAGCCTAAACCCTCGTGCACACAGGCACGACGCGCACGTGGGAGCCCTAAAACCAACATAACTGGCGAAATGTCGGTGTACTATTGGTGTACCTCTGTCCAACTCTTTAGAGAAACTAGGCGTGATGTTATGTTATTTCTGACAAGACAGCGACAACAGAACAACTGAAGAAAGAAACTTTAAATTTAACATTCAACAGCCTCAAAGATTCAAACCATTTCGTTACTCTCAAAACATTTTCATCTTTTATTTTCCCAGATACTAAAGCTGTTATTGAGAGATGTAGATATTTAGATAAACAAAATTAATTGTCTGTCAATATTTGCAGTCATTAGTGGCTAAAATATGTCAATCCACTCCGCCCACGCTCTCTAACCCGGCTAGGACCGGCACTTCCAGTACCTGTGGTTGAAGTATATCTTTGGTACAAACTTGTTAGAATAATTAATTGAAATGTTACTTAGATATTGGATGTTTTATGTGACAG
Organism: Dasypolia templi; assembly: GCA_963555695.1. Classification (NCBI taxonomy): domain Eukaryota; kingdom Metazoa; phylum Arthropoda; class Insecta; order Lepidoptera; family Noctuidae; genus Dasypolia; species Dasypolia templi. Next base: position 8,417,772 of record OY743162.1, on the reverse strand, counting down.
AATAAGACTTGTAAATTAATTAAGGAAATATTGTTTGTTTATTTAATACAATTTACTATCTTTATGGTTGCAAATGTAGGACACTTGTGTTGACTGTTGTTCTGAGTTCAATTTCCGGAGTCTTTTTAGCGGAATTTTCAGTAGGTAGGAGTGTCTTCTCAGAGCGGAGACGTATCATGAATCTGTCACTACTCCGGCTCCCAAACCCTTCAAACTGGATCACAGCAAACGGCAGAAAATATGGTGGCACTACTTCCTTTGAATGGAATTTTCAGTAGGTATTGCTCCTCAAAGCTGATAGAACTCATGCACCTGACACCACACCAGCCCCCACACCATTTAAAGCGAATCACAGTTAGGGTCAATCCGATTCCGCCGCGCAATCGCATTTTTTCATGCTGCATCCTTTTCTATCGAGAAAGATGGTGCGCGCGGCGGAATTGACTCGCATCGCTTTCTTTCAACGTTCTCACTCTAGAAAATGACAACCCTGAGCGATAGAAAAAAGGCGATTTCGTGCTGACAGATGTGGGTCAACCGTAACGCCGTTTGGCAGCAGAAAGTATTGTAGCTCATGTACATAATAAAGAGTATTATATCTATCTATGTGTTGGAATCAGGCGTTTCTTTGCGGAAATCCAATAATATGTCATGCAGTTTAAATTCCGCCAAAACTACACACCTATATTTTTCCTAGCATTAGTCCTACCTAAACTCTCACCGAATCCCATCAATTCAAGATTGCAAACCATCCAACTACTTAAAAAACAATTACCTACTAAGCTACTCTAACAATAAGTTCGTGATCATCCAACAAATAATTAAAAACTGAAGCTATCTCTTCTAGACGAGTTGGTCTCCGACGTCGGTCGTGACCGGTCCATCGCATTGATCGTCGCGTGCGCCGATAAATCATCGCTGTTCGAAGATTGAACTGACCAAACTTTACGTGGATGAGGATTGAATTGATGTGGCTTGTGTAATAGGTGCACAGTTACAAATACAACCTCGTATTTGTAACTGTGCACCTAAAACTACTACAAGGCTTCTACGGGATAAGTTTTTAACCAGTGCGGAAACAACTGTAGCCTTGAATTTAGCACATAACCCCCTAACCGTCGAAAAATGTCTTTCATTTTTCGACGGTTATAAAAAAAAATGAAAGAAAGGAAGGCTATTTTTTTAAATGACTATGTCTATGATAGGGTATGTCTAGGGTCTAGAACCGTGTGCTGAATGCATAGTTACAGTTTCCGCACTAGTTAAAAATTTATCGTGTACAAAAATCATGCAAATTCAATTCTTATTTGTACATTATTACACCATTATTAATTAAAGTTTTATTTGAGGCTTACCAGCAGATGCTTTCCATTCCGGAAAAAACTAAAACTTTTATGCAATGCGAATGAAACCACGTTACTGAACAGGCGTTATGTTGTGTTATGTTACATACGCAATAATTAGTTACAGCAAAATCCCACCATTTGTAAAGTTTTTAAATACAATACATGCACAACATAACCACAAAAATAAGTTAATTTACATAAAAAAGTACTAAATAATTATCTTTACGTCCCGGAAGGCTAACCTAGTCTAATAACTTAAAAACTTGACTAACTTAACCTTCGGACTATAATTTAATAACACTAACACACCTACGATGTGCAAAAAAAAAACGGCCAAGTGCGTGCGGACTCGCACATGGGTTCCTTACAACGGTACAATATTTAAACAAATTTTTTTTTTCACACACATTGTGTCTGGCCACCCTTATTTTTAACTTTACTTTGTTTTTATTATTTTTTGTTATAGCGGTCAAAGTAATACACGATCTGTTAAAAAAAAAGTCTACCTGATACAGATACAGCCCTGTGACAGAAGGACGGTCGAACAGCAGAGCCTTAAAAATAGGGTCCCGTTGGCACCTTTTGTGTAGGAACTTTAAAAACAACGGTCAACAACATGACGGGACAAGCTTAGTGTGTGGTTCCAAAAGTACGCGACTAAGACCTGAATAAGACTCGCAAAGACCAGACCGCAGCATGACACCAAAGGGAGTAGGTTTATAATACTCAGCTATGGATAAAATAGAGCTGTCGCGATGTGGATAATGATTTGCCTTTATTTAAATGAATGAATGGTTGAATTGACGTTTTTACAGTTGTAGAAAAAATAGGTTAAATATAAAGGGCTGTGGCATACGAAGAGACAAGGAGAAACAAAAAGTGTTCATTATTTTGCGACGGACCCCCAAAAAAAAGCTAATGAAAATAATAAAATCGTGTCTTTAGATTAAAATGCTGTTTCGAATCTTAGTAACAATGTAAGAATGATATAAATCATAAACGCACAATAATTAAGGTGGCCACAATGACTAATGAAGTCGGCAAAAAATAGCTGAATAGTAGTTTTTTATACGACAAAAAGTCGGCATTTGGTGTAGAGTAGATAAAGTTGAGAATGGTTTATGTTTATAATGACTAAGGGCCATGTTGTCGCATTTTGTCATAATTTTATCAGATAATATTTTATTTTATTATTTTGTCGAAAGTATAAGCTTTCAAGAAAGCTTTAAAAAAATGTACAAAGGTACATTGTAGCAGTAAGCATTTTTGAAAACCGACCTTAATAAAGGAGTTTCGTTTGAAAACTGCTTAAAACGACAATGCCAGATCCTGCCCCAGCTATTTACAGGAAATACCAATTAGTGAAAATAGTTGTTATGGTTATAGGACCTTTTCATAATACATTGTTTTTCAGTAGAACTTGCCGATTAAAAATTAATGATAAAAGGAATTCAACCCCTGAATTTCATATTGCGTTACTTATTGCGCATGATACACAACAAAAAAAAGTTTTAAATACCTGTAAAACAAAAACTCATAACGATAATATTAATTATGATAATGCGTAACGTATATGTTGTTTAAATCGCTATTTAACAATTATAAACTGCACCTAACCTATAAAATCAATGTCATTATTGTTTTAAGATTTTAACAGAAACCGCAAGTTCTACAGACATTAGGACAAATGTTAAGTTAACAGTAATAAATAAGCTGTAAGATGCTGCATTGTGCAGGCTTGTAAATGACTTTTTGATTTGAGTGGTTCAAAGTTCTATAGAGTTTCTGGCATTGTCCTTTTTCAAGGAAAAAAAAGATTTTTTCACACAGTTTGAAAATAGTAAATAGATAATTTTATTTATTTATTTAATATTACATTAATTAAACATATTACTTTTTAACCTTTCAACTCCATCTCAATTTTTGTGACGCGATTCTGGTAGAACAATTTCTATGAAGTTTACATAGACTATAGCGCTAGTCTGTGGGAGCCTTTACACCAAAACCGAAGCAATTCTCTATAATTACATAATCTTTGACAAGAGATACCTACTAACAAAAACTATAATACATATTAAGTAGATGGCAGGCGATGTGCTGCAAAAGATGACTATGCGGTTTCTTATAAACGTAAGTTATAGGTATACTTATCTACGATCGGATTAACTATGTATCAGTGTAGTTGCATACATACAAAAGAGAGATATTTTGACTGACTGACTCGTGAACTTAGAGCCTGAACATGGAGGGTAAATCCAATTTGTGATTTAGGCAGCCATTATGAGCCAAAATCCGTATTGTTTTAAGTTAAGAGTATTCGGGCTTTGGCTTAAAAAATATAAAAAGTTATGTTTTATACATTTTTAAGCCACAGCTCTCTAGAAGACTCTTAGAAGGGCCTTCGTCCATGAATGCCATTTGAAGTCTATCTTACGATTCGTCCGGTTTCAGGCGACACTTGAAATCGTAAAATTCATAGCGCGAAAATGTTCTCGGCGCAGATCCATTTTTTTATGAGACACGTAATTTAAATGCTCGCAAACAATGTGGAGGGAAATTTTGAAATTGGAACATACCTATTTTTTACTTACAAATAATCATATTTTCAAAACAACTGGCCAGCCTCTGATACATTAAAACTTTTTTTTGCAATACTTTTTGAGTGTCCCAAGCTTTTCGAAAAAAACATACCAAACGTGGTAAAATAAGACAAGAAATTTTGTATCGGAAAGTCTGAACAAAATCGCTGGCAACGTAAAAATCTTTGCATATAACTTTATATGTTGTTCTAATTGGCATCTATGAACATATCGCATTGCTAAATACACCATTTGTTAATACGTTGTACGTGTTTCTTATCTTTGAAAGACGTGTATGAATTAATTTTAATTTCTTTATCATGGTAGGGGGACATATTGAGTACCTACATCAAAAGGTTATCTTTTCTCGTTAAATTATAAGTGTCAACGAGGGAATGGGTCCGTAAGATAGTGTAAACGACTTGGTATTCTGTAAATATTCAAATAATAAGATATTAAATTGTCATTAATTGATGTTAAAAATATGGTTGATATAATTGTGACAGACACAACAGTACCCCATGCGGTATGTGGCGTGTCGGAAGTCTTCGTGTTTCCGAATTATTACGAATAAGCTACCAAGGTCCGACCATATAGCACCCCGTTTTCCGTTGCTTAAAGTTTTGGAAATGCATAGCGTATGCAAATTAATCATGTATTCCCGTTCGTCCCACCGACTTCGTCCCCCTAGTGGGACGAATGGGAATTTACAAAAATAATATTAAATTTGTTCCCGATCGTCCCATTCAGGATTTTAGAGGGACGAATGGGAATATGTTCTTAGATTCGTCCCACTAAATAATTTGGTACGTAAAACTACTTTCTTAAATCCATGTCAATTTTTTATTATTGTTACTTTTTATGATGTTTTATGTTCTTCTTGATTTTGTAATATTTTGGGTATTTTTATTAGCATTTCGTTATAGTTTATTGACGCTATTTATGTGTAAAATTAACGAGTTCACTGTCCTGATCATTTATATTATGTTTAACGCAAAAATGTGCAACTTTATACCTACATAAGCAAGTGTGACTTTGTAATAATTAGGACGTTTTCTTTTTATAAAAAGAAGCTGATTGCAGCTAATTGATTTTTTAACCATAATTTTTAGTTTTATGGAGAATTTTATTTTGTTTTAAATTTAATGTTTCAGTGTATGTGTATTTTGATACCTAGGTACGAAAAGTTGATTCTGTGATTTAAACTGTGATTTCTATTCCTTAATAAATTACTGATTTTTCTTTTAAACTTGTTTTTTTTTACCATTAAAACAACCAGTCTGAAATTATTTTGTCGGACCAAGAGGACAAAAACAATAATTAATAAATTGTTCCCGTTCGACCCATCAACAAAATTAGTGGGACGATCGGGAAAAAAATTACGAATTCCCGTTCGTCCCACTAGGGGGACGATGTCGGTGGGACGAACGGAAATACACGAAATTAACCATCCCAGTAAATTTTTAAAAGTTTATTTTTGATAAACAAACTGTTTCGAAAATGCGAGGTTGAAAAAATCGTGACAGATACATCAGATGTTTACCAAGTTTTGGTATTCTAAAACAATAAATACAATATATAGTCATTAAAAAAAAACACTTTCTAAAAAGAAATATAATCCGCTTTAAAATAATCCTATAATTTTGTCAGCAGACTGAAATGATTTATTGCAGTATAAACTTAGCCTTTTGTTATAATATAATATTATTTACACTGACATTACATTATTTAGACTGCCTCGTTGGTCTAGTGGTCGCAATCGTTACTGCTGAGCATGAGGTCCTGGGTTCGATTCCGAGGTCGTGTTATTGGGTTTTTCCGGATTTGTGTCCGGTTGATAGCAATAGGCTCGCCCCCTATTACATGGGACTTAAAACATAACTGGCGAAATGTGGATGTACTATAGGTACAACTCTGCCCAACCCTTCGAGAAACAAGGCGTAATGTTATGTTATTATGTATGTATTATTTACACGTTTAGTCATAATGTTAGATATAGAAACAGGTTTAGTTTTAATATTTGACATTCCGTTTTATTTATGTTTAATACATTTGATGCTAATCTTAAGTCTGGCCTATTATCTAGAGTTATCGATTAATGGCTTTACAGATTTAGCTCACTAATTTAGTACTAGAGGATACAGATGGTAGGTACGTGCAGCAACAAAACTCGATCGAACACTTATTTTCTTTTTCAAACACATTATTTGGACACAATTAAAAATAAAAACAATGTTTCATTCAGATAATACAAACTCATAGCTTTGACACAAAATGCTCAAAGTAAGTCTAGAAATCTATATTTTTGGATTTATTAAGATCACATGTAAAAGTAACAGTTTTAACATCGATCACTAATTATTAATCTACTTCTTTAGATGACCGACTATGTGTTTAAGCCTCGGATTTGAAAAGAAAGTCACACAATGCTGACAAAAGACTCCATCTCATAACTGGAAGTAAGACTTTGCAGCCATTAAATTGTAATTTATGAAACACAGCCGTTTAGTTCAATAAAGCAGACACAGGAAATTAACCTACAAATTCCACATATTTATAATTAAATAAAAAAAGCTTTGGGTACCCTAAATAATATTCAAATTGCCCAAATCTCCTTATCCACAGCTGATAATATTTTTAATAACAATGTGTGGTAAAATTTTATCAGCAATTCCCACGGCTCGTCCAAATATGATGAGTCTGTCAACAAACGATAAGATTTGGGTCATGTTTATGAATTTTGTTTATCTACCAATTGGCCTGTTCATTCCGATGACAGAAGAGCTTGAAGATGATTGATTTAAATATTATCTGTTAGAATGATGATTTGTTGATTGAATGACGGTACAAATTGTTTATTGGTTTACCCTGGGCATTAATAATACAGCATTTATCACCTTCAAACGGTACGTCTTCCAGTACGCGGTCGCTACTTGAGAACCTTTCGGCCAATGTCAATATCTAACGCCACTTTAGTTTGTCAATAGGGAGACCTTGTGATGTTTGCAGGAATCCGCTGGATGCGAGAATACGCTTTGGAGAGGCCTATGTCGAGCAGCGGACGTCTTTCGGCTGAAATTATGATGATAATAATTAGGCTGATTTCAGCCTAATTATTATCATATCATTATCATCATAATTAGGCGATTTTATGATGATAATAATTCATGACTTAGGTCTGATTTCACCAATGAAATTGAACGCGAGCAGTGCATAAACTCCGTTTAACAGCTACCAGAGTCATTATTGTCTATGGAATATTGACACTGACAGCTCTCGAACGCGTTTTAGATGTGCTGAACGCGTTCAGTAACATTTGTGAAATCGGCACTAAGTGCGGATTTCACCTAAAACACTGAACGCGATCGGCACTTCTAAACCAAGTTCAAAAGCTGTCAGTGTCAATATTCCGTAACAATTTTGACAGCGGTTGAACTCGACTTCGATGTGGCAATCCCGTTACACCACCAATCAACATTGCAACATCATCGTCTCTGTCATTTACAAAAGATTGACAGAAACAAAATGACGACCTTAATATGTATAGTACTACCCGTTCGAGCTAAGTTTGCCGCTGACGATGTGCCGTCACTCAAAGGATGACTGAAAGGATGATGAGAAAAAAACTAACAAATATCGAGAATATTGTACCGTAAGCTGCTATATCGCAAGCGAGTGTAAATATTTATAATTCGGCACCTTAATAGTATTCTTCAGTTTCTCACTACCCCTTGAGTGACGTCACATCGTCAAGAGCAAACTTAGCTCGATCGGGTAGTAGTAACAATAAAGCTTCCTTAGAGATCGAATAACCTATCTAAATGTTTTAACCCGCAGTCTATTTGCGCATTTTGAAGGATTTTGCTAATCCATTGCTTCATATGTTAGAAAAAAAAATCTGCTCTACAACGAAAATAACGCCATGAATGTTGATTGTTCAAAAGTCAAAATGGAAGCCATTGCTACTGTTGGTGTGTCACGCAATTACCCCTCTAGAGTCAGTTATCACATCAGGAATCACAGAAAATAATCAAACCATTATTGAATTTCAATCCATAATATCAAATAGCAAGATAAATGAATTCATGGAATTCGTTATGGAAATCAAGACAATATACAACAGGCTTATTTTATCTATACCATACCGTGCGGCCTTAATTTATCTATGTCCTAAGATTTAATTAGGAATGCCTGTAGCTCACATCATTTACATACTTTAAATGGTGTTGTACCTATAAAGTAATTAATGTGTACTTCATTCTACACAGTTGAATGCAGTAAAGTAAGTTATTTATAAAGCAAAGTTCACGACTGCATTATTCAGGGTAGCGAGAAAATTACGATACTATTTAATACTGACTTTTGCCGGCGACATCCCTCTGTGGTCCAGAGGCGGCGTGTGCGACGTGGGCCACCGCCTACGGCCTCGTGGTCCAAGGGGCCTCGCGCCTCAAAGGGCCGCGAACGCACAAATAGATAAAATTACTCATCTAGCAATAAATAATAAAAAAAACCGGCTAGCAAGTATCTGGCAATCCTAACCTACCACATTCGTTTTTTAAATATCTAGTCAGGCAACACTTGCTGACGTTGCGGGCGGTGAATGACGCGGGGAATCCTCGCTTTACCCGCTGCGGATTTCCCATTCTGTTTGCTCCGTCCATGCTCACGCTTCTAAACACATGCAATCATGCGAAGACGCATGTACCTAATATTTTAATGTACTCGTTGAGTATGAAAACTGTGTTTTTAAAAAACAACACGTCCTACCTACTTATTTATTATAAGAAAGGTAAGAAAAAAATTATAAATTTTGTAGTTTTAGAACTTGTTTGTATCATGCTTTGATTTATTATGTGTACGTACGCAAACTACCCTCATAATTTTTTAAATATTATTTACAGATTTTAATATTAGGGTATTTTTTACACCGTGCGGATATCATAGTTGGAATGCTCTTGGTTGATGCAGCTAATTCTTCCGCGGCAGCAAAAACTTTTTTTAGTTTTATTCAGAAAATTTATTTGCTGTTTTCAAGATCCAGCAAACGCTGTGAGTTAATAAAAGACAAATTAAAGCTTACCATAAAGCCTTTTTCAGACACAAGGTGGGAAAGCAGAATCGAGGCAGTAAAGGCCAATTTTAGCAATTTGATGATGTGGTTGAATGCATTGAAACCTTAAAAAGAACACGGAAGACTCTGAAACTCTCAGTGATTGTAATTCAGTTTTGAACGAAATGTTCAGTTTAAAATTCATCATATCGTTACATACACTGGATTACGACACAGTTATTAGGGAGTTCAGTAAGGTTAAAAGCAGAAAATTTCTGTTTCTTTAATTGTTTACTTTACTTTTAGTTGAGGTATACTTAATAATGTAAAATAATTACAATGAAGAAGTTTGCATTTTTATGAATAAAAATGTAAGTATGTATCAATTTTTTTTTTCTCTCAACGAAATCCGTCCTCTTGCGTCATCCATCAGGGGGCCTCGCAAAATATATCTTGCCCACATCAAATTCAGATCTTGCGCCGCCACTGCCTGTGGATGTCAGAAAATGTCACACGAGAACTTACTACCTGGACTAAAAGTACCCTATGTGCTAATCCAGGTTATAAACTGTCTGTGTGCCAAATTTTTACCAAATCCGTTAAGCCGTTTTTTTGCGTCAATCTGGAACATACATACAAAAATTCTTTGTTACTATTCTATTAGGTGTAAAAAGTAGCTGGCTGTGAGGAAAGTTCTGAGTATAAATGTGATGGATAGCTTTAAGAGTAGGGGAAGACCAAAGAAACGATGGATGGACTGTGTGAAAGATGATATGGCTAGAAAGAGATGAGTATAGAAGAAAAAGCCATGTTGATCCGATCCCAGATAAATTTGGAAAGGCACAGGAGACTGATGACTAGCTAGGATGCATTTAAAAGCTATCACGAGAGGCAGTTCGTTTTGCGGATCCTAGAAACGCAGTGTCGCCACCATTTCGGTGACTGGCTATCGTTTTTACCATGGCTTCGGCATTTGCTAATCTTATAGTTCGTGCTACTATGAACGGAATAGATGCAATGTGAAAACATCCGAGGGCTTCAACAAGTGACGATCGCTTTCAAAGCTTTTCGTATTTTATACAACGAATTTCAGCAGGATTGACATTAGCTTTTCAGTAGACAATAGATTATTGCACTGACCACCCCCAGTGGCCCAGTGGTATCGGCCACGACTTACGAGCTGTTACGGTCATAAGTGCGAACCCAGGCAGGCACTTGACTTGGTGTATTTAATTTCATCACCACTGCTCTCAAAACGTTGAAGGAAAACATCGTGAGGAAACCGGCACGTATTAGAACAAAAAATTCGAAGACATGTACCTAGCAACCCGCACTGTTGTTTACAGCCAGCTCCTTCTCGAAGAGAGGATTCCTGTGTCCCATCAGTGGGAATATTATAGGCTGATCAGTGATGATGAAGCCCATGGCTATAAACAAAATAAAAATTCTCAAATGATATGATGTTCTTAGCGTGTCAGTGGTAACCTAAGTGGAGTTAGATCAGAATTCAGCATCAGTACCTGTAACGCGCAGACGAAATGACACGCTGGACACCATATTTAGTGTCCCGCTAGTGGCTCACCTAATACAAAGACACAACTTTTTGTTTAAAACAAATATATAAATAGTTAACAAAATTTTAATCTTTAGACTTACTTCTCAAATAATGATTTATGAACAAAGAACTTTATCAAATAAAAGAATATAAAGAAATGCAACATGGTTTTTCTTTTGCGTGAAGTACTCGTATATTTGTTAGTGTATGTGTTATTGTGTGATAGTGTGTGTGTATGTACATGTTTGTTTGTTTGTTATGAAGAGGTACTAACTTAGGGCTGATCCTGTCCCATCCCAATTACTTAAGTCACCACTGTTAGTAGATTTTCTACTGCTTAGTAGTCAAACGACTTTCTCCATATGAAGGTAACTTTCCTAAATTTATTGTTGCCTAATCTACGCAAATAATTAATTTTATTATATGTGTAAGATAATTTGGATGCAAACTAAAAAATCATTGGTAGAAGCTAATATTTAATAACTTTCTCAGACCTTTCATACCTGCCTTTTTTTTTTGGGTGGGTAATCATCAAATGACTTCTCCCGCTCTGGATGGCGTGTCAGACTTTTACTGACTAAAACCCACCCTTGTTCCTTCAGTTGCCTGTGCCAGGGCCACGGTTTCTCGGTTATTGGACCCCGTCAATTTGTGCTGAAATCTCTTTGAAGCGCGCGTAGAACACGACGCGCCGTCGACCCGGGCCTGGACTTTACCGGACGGCAAGCTACTCATTGCTCGCCGTCCTCGAGCCCGCGCCTACGGTGGCCGGGAATCTGATTGCGATTTCCGACGCCCAGGGCGTCTCCTGCGGCAACTAGGGTCGTGAGGGCGCAAGGCTCTCTCCCTCACGCGCTTCGGTGACGGCTTTCCATTCCCACTCGCTCCGTACCATGGCCTGGACCAGGTCCGGACACAAGAGATCGCCGCCGCCGCTCGCCTCCGCATGGACACTGCGGTGCTCCACCCAAGCTGGGCAGACCTCAACCGTATGCTCCACCGTGTCCTCCGGGCGAACCACAAAATGGTGACACCCGGGCGTTTCCTCGCGCCTTATGCGAAACAGGAACCTCCCGAAACAACCGTGTCCGGTGAGGACCTGCGTCAGGCGGACGATGAGGACGCCGTGGCGCCTCTCCAACCACTCCGCCGCTATTGTGGCGTTTCATACCTCCCTAACATCTCGTTTGGTTAAAGATAAGATACTCCATCTTATCAAACCAATCTCAACATTGCAAAGCATACAGTGAATAAAACTGCAATTTTATCGACCCCTTACTTACGAACTACGCCTATACTATGTTCTGATATCACTAAGCTATTATCTTCGTTACAGAGGGTGAGCAGAACAACCTACCAACAATGGATCGCTCACAACGTCACTTGAAATTGATAGCTAGTGACAATTGTATGTGGCTTTTGTAAGGTAAGTAGTTATTAACTCTGACTTACAGTTAACTATGAATCATGCGTGTATTTAAAACAGCCTTCGCGAACGGTGATACTCATGTAAGTACGTTCAATTGCTGTGCAATTAACCCCGCTACTACCTTACTAACTTACTTGTGTAGTTTTCTCCCTAGAAGACCAATATTGACAGTAATCTACATGATCTGACTAAGCTCATGTTCGCACCCTTACTGCGTAGCACATTGATAGAGTGCACAATCTGAATAATTTTGAAGGATATTGCTTCGTATGATCGAAAAATGTGTCTGCTCAAAAACGTCAATTACGCAATGAACATTGCTGTACTGTCAAAATAAAAACCATTGCTTTTGTTAGTGTGTTACGCAATTAGCCCGCTGGACTTTAAAAGAGACAGTGACCTCATCTAGTTTTTCAAATATTATGGACGTGTGTAAAAAAAGGGTTTGTATAAACCCACTTAGGTACAGACACGGAATAGAAAAAACAAGTGGAAGTCCCCGTCGGTTAAGCCTCGCATGATAGCTGCGTGGGCTCTTCCACTTTTTTTTTCTATTGCATGGGTCAGAAGTAAAATCTAGTATCAATTTTTTTGCGTAAGCAAGCAGGTGTGACATTGGTTGGGAGAGGTAGTGGACATCTTTCGGCTTAATGATTATAATGAACTATTCTCATAGTTCGTGCCGTTATGATGGAAATATAAACAGTTTATTGTCCCGGTAAAACAGTGAGCAAGTTGAGACAACATTAGCAGCTTAAATATTATCAACAGCAAGGTAACAAAACTTGCCAGTGAGCAAAAAATATTGTTACTATCGCGGGCAAAACACGGATGAGGCTGGCGCAGGCGCGGGGGAGTGGAACAGGAAAAATGTGGCAAACGCCCAGCAGTCTGGATCTGGGACTGGTCCATGAAGGTGCCAATGAAGGGCGACCTTCTTATCTCACTAATACTCGTCGACTGGTGCATCCTGCCTACACTAACCTATGGCGCTCAGATTTGGTCTTTGACCGAGGCTCAGATGGCCAAAAACAAGGTTTGCTAAAGAGCGATGGAGAGTCTCCAAGGCTGAAGTGGGACTGGGTCACACCTTGTAACGTAATAGTGGTTCCTATCTACAAAAAAAGGATGCAAATAGACTTGGGAACAGATATTTTAATGGGTGAGATAAAAAATACAGGTGTGACTATAAAAACACTTCAAACGGTTCACGCGGCACTGAAGTTAATATAGAAGACTCGAATTGAAGTCCCTAGGAGGAGGATGAAGGATCTTCGCAGATTTGCTTCGTGAAGGAAAGTAGAGGAGGAGGTGGAGAAAAAGGGTCTTCAGGTGTCGAAGGGACACTTTAGAGTGCCAGTATCCTTCGACAAAGCTCGACGAGTCTCCAGGCAGGTTATATAGCAGAGTGCAGACGTAGAATTGATGGATAAACAGATGGTTTGTTGACGAAGCCCGGACGCCGAATCCTCATCAGATGCTTCAGCATTTTCTTTTATAGGCCAAATATTCCTTTTCCAGAATTAATTTTAGACGATTTTTGAAGTTTTCAAAATTGTTTTTCTTCATTCTGACATCTCATCTGCCAGTCATAAAACCAGCCTGTGTGTTCGGCCAAGATGTATTAAAACCTCCACGATCGAGTCTGAGCGTGTCCTTATTAATTATTTTAGATGTCGAAATTCAGTTAATAATCGGTGAATAAATAGAAAATACAATATTTCAGCTAAACCTATTGATAAAAATAATTCAAGTTATATAAACCAAAAAGTAATCTTCATAGACTAAAAGAGAAAAATTAATGACAGTTTGACAATTGACTTGTGTCACAACAATGGAAAATGTAAACAATGAATGATTTTTTAAAGATATTATAAAAGAAATCGTTTTAGAACGATTCGTAACATGCTAACAAATAAAAGGATATGATACGGGACATGAATGGATGTATCAATGATGACTAATGATGTAAGTATAATTAGCATATACTACATATAACCTATATGATGCATCCTGACAGATGGGCCAGGATCGTCACACAGTGAGTGCCTGAAGACGGGCGTCGTCACCGAGGCAGGCCCAAGAAGCGCTGGCATGACGTTTAAGTCTCGTTGCAGACGCTAATTGAAAAAAAAAACGCCCAACAGTGACTGAAATCGGGCTTTTGAGGATGATAATGAGGAGTGAAACTGCATCTTGGGGCTCGGGGTACAATAACTGCAGTAGAGCCTATAGAGGTGATTTCAGATGATAGAAGAATAATCACTCTCATATAGAAAATACTCAAGAAGATGTCGTTATAGTATCGTAAAATTCTCGTTCCCACATGCTCCCACGCAAATGCATTGGTATTCCGTATCCACACAAAACTTGCAAAATGGAGGTGTGTTATCAAATGCTTTTAATTGAGCAGAAATTATTATGAGACGTGAAACTCGAATCTTAATATCTATTCTGAGATACGACCCTAGAAATAAACTTCAGTAACATGTTCAAATAATTTATACAGATATGGGTGATGTCATTCTTAAGATAAAGTCTTGAGATAGTTTTATTCCTAGCATCAAAACTTTGACTTGTGTGGGCGTTATGGATAAAACTGAGTTGTTTTCCAGATCTTGAATCAAGTATTAAGATTATTTGTGCGATTTTGTGTCCATCATTTTAAATGGAGATTTGCAGTATTAGAGATTTATTTTGATATGAACTAATATAGGGTTTGTTGACTATTTCATGCCGGTTATAGTATTTTATCTCAAGAAGCGACGCGCGTTTTACTTGTGTTTACCAAGTGTACAAACACGCTGTGAATGTATGTGTAAGCGCAGGAGCTCTCGGTACTCGGTACGGACAATTGCAAAGTCGGAAGTGTGTGTGTGTGTGTGCGTGTATTATGTGCTGACGCTACTCGTCTTCACGCACACATTCATACCGTTTTTGTAAACTTGGTAACCACAAGCAAAGCGCTCGTCGCTTCGTGATATAAAAAATACTATAACTGGGTAAGTGTTTAGCGAAATTCTTTACGTAAATATAAATATAGTTTTAGAAAAAGTTTGGCTTTGTAGAGCGTCTTCTCACTCCTGTGTCAGTTTCTTCCGAAAACTCCTGTTTCAAATTACCACCCAGTTAAACACTAACTCTTCTTATCTATATTTATTTATTTATTTAATACTTTCGCACAAGCATGTACAGAGGCGGACTTAATAGCGTAGGCATTTTCTACCAGTCAACCTTTGGGTGATGCAGAGTCAAACATTGGTAGGTGCAATTTATAAAAAAAACATTTAGGAATAAATATTTAAATATAAAGATACCTAAACTATATATATAATACATATATATACCTAATTATAAATAAATATAAACACAAATAACTAAACATAAATAAATGAATATACTAAAAACAAATAAGACAAACAATTAGAAAACTATACCGTTATGATGATACTGCCAGCTTCCTGCGAATGTGCTCACGAACTTTAACTTTAAAGGCTAATCGGTTGGTTGCGATCCTGATTTCTTGGGGGAGTGCATTCCACAGAGAGATAGACTGAACGTTTAACGTATTTACCTCTTCTTCTGGTAAAAAAGAAGGGAAAAGAAAGAGTAACGTTATTTGGACCCAGTTCATGACACAAAATACAAATAACAAAATAAATAAGTGAAAATAACAACATTGATGATTAATTATTCATCTGCTTTGACCCAAATGTACCCATAAACGTCCTTCCCCCTGCTGACCAAGTTTTTCATCATCGCATAACAATGGAATTCGTTAAGAATTAAGATCCATTAGTTGAAGCTTTCATAACCTTTAACATCCGGACGCGAGAGTGGGTCATGCGCTCCAAATATGGATCAAGCATTAATCACCACGTTGGCCCATTGCGTGCGATTTTAAACAATTCACTCCAGTGGACCTAGTGTGAGTTTATTTTAACCGTCTCGATTTTACGCATCAACCGCGTTTGGCGCTCCGATTGGCCCTTGGCAATCGGAGCGAAACGATCAAATGGTGAAGGGCCAATCGGAGCGCCGAACGCGGTCGATGCGTAAAGTCGAAATGCTTAAAAGAAACTCACACTAGAGCCTCAGATTTTCTGTCGAGGTTTTCAATTAATTGTGCCTTTGATGAACTCCTTTTCATCGTCGATAGTAGTTGTAATGAGGTAAATATTTCGACGTGCAAAATTTATTTATGCAGCGCCATTCTTCTGCTTTCCTAGTTCATTCACGCATCTGGTTAATTGCAGCTTAAATTTGGGCTTCATAACCTAGACATCAATTTACCTAATCATTTGATTAATCAACTAAGTTAGGATAAAGTTGCATTTATTATGTGTACAATGACGGTTGTAATTGACTGGATTGTGGAGGTCACATAAAAAATCATGTAAAATTCCTAGTGCTATTCAGCTCGAATAGACGGTCAACGACGCCGCGACGACTGTATTCGGTTAGACTGGAAACTGACCCAACCACGGAATAGAAAAAACAAGTGGAAGTGCCCGTCAGTTAACCCACATGTGTCATAATTATGCGGAAAATATTGTAAATTAATAACAACCTTCGTCAGTTGTAATAATTTTGTTTTAATTTTGTGTGAACAATAGATAAGCTTTTCGTCTTTTTTTCTTCATATTATAATTTGTTCTTCATAAAAAATTAGGTCTTATAACAACGGACAAAGGTTGTTATTATTTTACATATTTTCCGTGCCCGTGATAGCTGCGTGGGCACTCTCACTTGCTTTTTTTTCTATTCCGTGGACCCAACATTGGGAAGAGATAGATAGGTGATGATACTCTAACTGATTCGTAGAGGAATCGTCATGCTACAAACGAATTCGACTGTTGACCCAATTCCTTTGAATTCTCATAAATCCCGGCTAAGAAGCACACGACTACAAATGACTAATTTTATTCAATTAATTAAGTCTTATGTCTTACTAAAGCACACCGATCCATAAATAAATCAGACTAACACTGTTAAAGTTAATAAAACATAAAAGTAGGTAGGTACCTATCGCTATTTTAAACTTCAGTAAAACTGTACCCAATGAATTAAGTACGTACTTACTACTTAAAAGTGGTTTATTCAAGTAACATTTAGACTTTACAGTAACAATGGCAATCCCTTCCAATTCCTTTCGGAGGAATGTGCGAGATCAAAGCACAGTTAAATAAAATGTTGTTGCTTTGGAACAAACTAACGAGGCATTTAGAATGCAATTTATGTCAAATAAACTAACACGTGGTTGGACAATAAATAGATCTTTGTCGACGGTTTGGGTGGGGCTTTTGTGTTAGAAAAAGCGAGAGCAATTTTTATGTGAATATGTATGAAATGTTTTGGCCATGTGTATAATACACATATGTACATAGTAATACACAGGGTAATTAAACAAGTGCGAGTCGGACTCGAAGGGTTCCGTACCAACGTACAATTATTTAACATTTTTGTTTATTAAATTTTTCTTTTAAGTATAAAAAAGTGGGGATCCCTTTAATTTTTGTATATGATTGTTTGTTGTTATAGCGACAGTAGAAATAAATACTCTGTGAAAATTTTAACTGTCTAAATATTACGGTTCATGACATACAGCTCGCTGACAGAAAGACGGACGGATGGACAAGACTTATTAAATAATGTAACCTAACACTTAGCTAAAGTCTTAAGCTACATGATGATATGATCATAAAATCTATTGCATCTAGCACCTATTGTTTTGCTAATTAAAAAAAAATGAGCGAACAAATTTTTGATTGACGTGAAAAAGTGTTTTTACAAACCAACATACAGAAATAAAATAAGTTATCAACAGAAGACTGGCCTGCTAATCGAGACTTAAATAGTCAATTTTTTTTTTAATGTACTTACACTAGAAAAAAGAAGGTGAAACTCCACCGTTACTCTTTTAAAATGTTGTTGACAATATTTCGTATACATTAATTATATTTTATATGCAAAGACGATGCACCAAGAATAAAAATACTATAAGTACCACAATAGGTAAAAAATAATTTTAAATAAAGCAAAGACAAATAGATTTTATTTATTAATTTCGTACCTGTTGCAATTTTACGTATTAATTGATAGTCAGTTAAATAATAAAATACCTACCTTTGTGTCACTAAATTAGGTACAAGAAATAAACCAGGTAAGTAGGTGCACCGTAGCACCCAACAAAATGATTGTGCTCTTTTTTCTACAGATCAGAGATCAAAAGAATCAAGGCCACAGCCCTATTTTGTGAAACATTATCTGTTAAGTCTAGACAAGTCTCTAGACGAAACTAAGAGGACACAATACGGCCTTGTTATGATTATGCTAAGGTTAGACCCGTGGTCGTTTATGTCATTATGTATGGGTGCTAAGTGGCTAAACTACAGGTGACTTAATTAAGGCAAAGATGGAAAGAAGGGCGACGATACATACATACATAAACTCACGCCTTCTTCCCAAGGAGGTAGGCAGAAACTACAGAACGCCATATGCTACGATTCTTCTTTTACGAGTAACGTGATGTGAAACTTATTAACGTGTAAAAATCTTTTGGACTGTTTTGGCCTAGTGATCGCAAATGAAACTATTCAGCGTGGGACCCCCAAGTGGGGCAAGCATAAGCATAATCAGCCTATAACGTTCCCACTGCTGGGACACAGGCCTCCTCTCTATGAGAGGTAGTGAGCCGTAATCCACCACGCGGGCTCAGTGCAGGTTGGTAGATGTCACATGTCTTCGAATTTTTGGTTCTAGGACATGCCGGTTTCCTCACGATGTTTTCCTTCACCGTTTTGAGAGCAGTGGTGATTAAATTATTTACACAAAGTAAAGCGCCTGCTTGGGTTCGAACTCACGACCTACAACTCGTAAGTCGGGACCGTTACCACTGGGCCACCACTGGGCTGCAAGTGGGGCAAAGTTGGTAATATTCGGTGTTTCCATAAGGAATCTCTCAGTAACAGCTTGGAGCCAAGATTTTTGCTTGGTTAACGGCAGTGGGTGTACTATAGGTAATTCTCTGCCCCTCACCCTTGGTGGAAATGTTAATGGCAATAGACCAGCCTCTTTACATGGAACTTAAACATAGGTGGCAAAATATTGGTGGTTGGTTGGTTAGGCCACATGTGAAAGGTAATAAAAACCTGCCAAGTGCTTGTCGGGCTATGCACAATGAAGGGGTCCGTATTTGGGATGAATGTATACCAAAAACTAACTTAACATACTTACGTCACGGTCCATTCTCCAACTGCAAAGGTAAGTTTGTAAACGCAAAAAACTTAAAACTTTTTAATTTAGGTGTGCTGTAAGACCTTGCTTCTCGCCAAATTTCATGATTCTAGGTTAACGGGAAGTATCCTATAGGTTTTGGTTTATTTGCGAGTATCAAAATATGTCGCATAAAACGACGTATTTTTTTATTGCGTTGACTTAGAAGCTTGATTTTGTTAGAGCCCTAAGCGACAGTAGACTTACGTATTTTACATTAATTTTAACTTGATACCTGCACGCGTTCCTGAGAAAAAGGGTCTACTAGACAGACTGACAGATACACAGACAGACAGACAAACGGACAACGAAGTGATCCTATAAGAGTTACGTTTTTTTTCCTTTTGTTGTACGGAACCCTTAAATCTTTATATCACGAAGCGACGCGCGCCTTATTTGTGGTTACCAAGTGTGCCAACACGCTGTGAATGTGTGCGTGAATCAACGCAGTCACGTCGTAGCATCAACATTTATTACACACACTCACACACAATACTTCAGACTTCGCCCGCATTTTGGACGGTACCTAGACCTCCTGCGCTAACACACGCATTCAAAGTGTGTTTGTACACTTGGAAACCACAAGTAAAGCGCGTGTCGCTTCGTGAGATAAAAATAGCCAGCTTAAGGTCAGCGTGTTACTACTAGTGTTCTACCCCCTCTTTTGTTAAAAATGAGAACATAGATTCGAGTTAATATAGCAGTGAAACGCTATACGCTCTGCTTATCACCATGCCCTCACCGTACAAGTTAGCGCGCGGTCAACAGCTGCCTTCACGAGTGGATTAAAACAATTGATTAATTCAAGTGCAACTAACTGAATGAGTTTCTGGATGCTTTCCAGATGTCTACGGGCATGCAAGCTTAGAGCGAAAACACAATCGTTTGGTGCGGGCCCGCAACGGTCCGCAACGCAGGCATTTATCATTCGTGATGCGTAGCATTGTTGCCGCGTCGTTCGTCTGCTTATGCTTTGGTGCAGCCAACAACGTAGAAGTAACAGATTGTGGCGTTTTGTTGGCATTAGGTCCGTGCGATGGTTGGTGATAGTTAATACAAATGTTAAATTCATTCATGCATTCATTCCCTCACTGACAGACAACGCACAGCCTAAACGGCTGGGTCTAGTAGCATGAAATTTTGTACAAAAGTCAGTTGGAAGTTTAGTTTCCTACAATATGTACGATTATAGTTTTACCCGTTTACTGACTTTTCTAGTGCTCAAACCTCAGTTGGTCCTATAGAGTTATGTTATCCGTATAGAGTTGTATATTCCCCAAGAAAGGCATCGAATATTATCCGGAAAAAAAAATAGCCCATTTTCGTGCTGACAGTTTTTTTTTTCGAAATCTGAGAATGCCAATCTAAATTTTCTCAAAAACGTATGGACGGTCGCGTAACGTTTTTCCGTAGCTACAACGATTGATGTACTCCCTAACTGCCCCGTGTCAAAAATCTACCCTATATAAAGACGTGAGCACTAACGAAAACTTTTTGAAAATTCATGGCTCGGACATGTTGTTTCGAGTGTCTTGGGCGACAAGTAAAATCCGAGAACTAAAAATGTCCCCTTCTGCTATTATAATATGCAACACTAGCCGCATGAACTCGCATGTCGCATTGCGATGTGCGGCACCTCAGATTTAAGCCATGTATTCACTAGAGGACTAGTGTCCCGCGACACGTCGTGTCTTCAGAGATAACGCGCAATGTCACCTGCTCGCAAACAGTCTTGCAGGGTTTGCGGTTCCGCACCGAACTCTAGTGTGTTATGTGTGTTGTGTGTTCACACTTAATGAATACCTATCCCTAACAGTAATGTGTTGTCTCCTTGTTCCATATTTCGCAATAATAGCCCGTTTATCACAGTCAATACATGTTCTATGACAAATAGTAAATTTCCACTGAGCATGAGTCCGAACATACATAAATTGTTATCAGTTGGTTCTTAAACTAGACTATCTGCGAGGATAATGTTGTCTTGGAACTATATTTCTGCTGTAGCTAATCGGAATAATTGGAATGGATTATATTCATGAAATGGGCACTATATAAAACATCATTCTGTTTCTGTCAACTTCAAACGAATGACAGCATAAGAACGATGTTTAAAATTCGTTCGAAATTCGAAACCGAAAATTCAAAAGGTTCAAATCAATCTGCCTGACCTTGTTCCAACTATGTAGGTCAACTTCCCGTCTAACCGAATGCCTATCTGACCTCCGAAACCCAGTTACTGCATAACACGAAACACCTTAATTAGACTGGATGCCAGAGTTTAGGGCTTCTACTAACCGGAGATGTTAAGAATATTGTGACAAACCTTTTGGTGACCTGGTATTTCTTCAAAAACCTATAGCAGGCACCAGTTTCTCACAAAGGTGGAGTACAGCTGAGACATTTGTTGTACGCATTAACTTTAAGTCAGCTTTGTGAAGCGAAAATAAATGATAAATTATTATTTAAAAGCACAATATTTTAAACACGTAATTTCTATCAAATACCTAAGTATTACTGAAAATGAGCTTGGTATTCAAATAAAAGTAGAGGACGCTTTTATCCAAGTCGAAACCGATTTTTTGCCAGACTTGGTGATTATAATACTTATCCCGCACTCAATCGTATATCGTTTTAAAGTCACTAATAATCAACAGTGCAACATTGACAGCTTACCGTAATATAAAATGGCATAAACCAGCCCACCAATCGCATGGCCGTACCCGATTGTTTAAACCAATCAGACGAGCCTACTGCGTATCGACGTAGCTAGGATTGACTGCAACACCGAACGTTATCTGATTAAATAAGTCAATTAATACCACGGTTGCTACCATGGTGTTCGTAATCCACAGGGTGGTGACGCAAAGCTTTTAATGGGAGCAATGCATGAAACAGTGTACCATCACCGCCTTTTCTGCATGACGCCTTTTCCCCCATTAGGGCGATTTTCGTGTGCACGGGCCAGAGGTAAACCCCCGCCTAAACTACTAAACAACGATTTCAAAGTGCAACCGAAAATGATTTGCAAAGGGTCATGCACAACGGGAGGTTACCTAGATGATTTATGTGGAAAATCATAGTAAAATGAGTGGAAATTCTTAAACTCTTTTTCAAATAAACAGTCACTTTTGAACTGTCAAGGAAATAATAATAATGTCAGTCAGAAATATGAAGCTAGTTACGCATTCCAAAGCGTAGTAGGTACCTATGGAGACGATCGAGCAAGAATCTCTATGGACACTCTTTTAAATAATATTGTTACAAACATATTAGTAATTTACATCAGTAATTTTGAATTTACAATGATATGTGAGAACGATGTAAAAATGCGGACACGTTAAAGTACCAGCGCTGTGACACTTATTTTTAAGTGTTACAGCATTATGCTGAGATAGGGATAGACGTACTCCGCTCCGTGCTCTGTTGGAGAGCGGTCGTGTGTTAAACTTTTATAATTTTTATAGTCTAAAAATAAATACCATACCTGGAACTATAATCCTTATAGATAGTCAAAACCCATAGTGCCTGTATAATTTCTCTTTGCATCGGCTTGAGCCTCGCGAGTCACCTAGTGCGCGCATGAGTGACCGCGACCCCGCCTTCACCTCCGCGCAAACAGTACGGTCATGATAATTGCTATCCTGCTCCTATCTCTTTATTGTAACTTACCGTCTTGTCAGCTGTTCGCCTATACAACTGCGTGAATGTGTGTACACCTCCTGTCAATACCACATAATTATCAACGCAAATACAGGTGCTCATCAGCGTCGCAATGCATCGTACACCTCCAGCAACGGGAGCTATGAACAATAGCTTGACGAGTAATTTATCAATGTCCGATTCGGACATTCCTAAAGCTGTATGCGGCGACGACAACGTAAACATCCAGGTTCGTCATAAACGACCTCGTTTTGACCTCTCACCGAATGAGGTGCTTGTGGATCACAATCTGGAGCTGAAAACCATGCTGAAAACCTGGAAGCGGGAGCAGGAGGAACATATGCAGAAACTGGCGGAGCAACAAACTTCGGCACTGGAATTGCTTGTTGTTGAGATTAAGGTCCTCAAAACACAAAATTCCTCAACGCAGACCATTAATCAGGAGATAAGGGATTCAGTTGACTTCATGAATAGCAAGTTTGAGGAGATTAGACAGCAAATGGATGATTTGAAGAAAGAAAACCTAGCCTACAAAAATTGCATAACCAATCTCGAGAGCAAAATCCAAGATCTACAGCTATCGTCTCGTTCATTGGATAACGGCATGAGCGACAAACTATCAGGACTGGAACAAAAAATTGAATCGCTGGAACAGCAAGCCCGACTCAATAACATTGAGATCTGCAATCTGCCCGAGAGGCGTGATGAAGACCTGCTTGGGCTCGTCGAAAAGATCAGTGCTACCATCAAGTGCTCAATTTCCCGTCACGACGTACTTGCCGTTCACCGTGTCCCCCACGCACGTACACAGGAAAGTAGCAAACCTAAAAATATTATCGTGAAATTAGCTTCACGCACCCTTCGTGATAATGTTTTAAGTGCCTATCGTTTGTCCAAAACTGTTACGTCTGATCTAATTGGTATGTCAGGTACCCCCTGTAAACTGTATATTAACGAGCATCTCACTCTTTATAACAAAAACTTATTTCGTGCTTGTCGTGAGATGGCTAGGAAACATAATGTTAAGTATGTTTGGATTAGAAACGCTACTGTACTTGTTAAAGCTACCGATAGCTCTGAAACATTTGCTGTACGATGTCTTAATGATGTCAACAAGATTGCGCAGTGTAATCGTCAAAAAGAATAGTCTTTTACTTTGTTATGTTTACATAGATATCTATATTATAAAAACGCTTGCACTCATTCACTGTAAGAAGATGTTTAAAACTCATATCGCATGCATTCAGTGTGCTTTAATTGTTATAGTCACAAAAATCGGTTTTATATCATTGTTTTTTAATGTTTCTTGCCAGATTTTATACCGCTCATAATAGTAATTTGTCTACAGAACTTGCTTTTTAAGACTAGCTTATTAGCTATTGTTATTAAACATAACCATGCATGTAACTCAGCTTTATACCTGCCGCTACCCACTGTGAACAGAATCCAAGTTTTTAAATTATACCCGAATCTTGAAAAACCTGCTTTACTTCTTTTTTGTTGTTTACTCAGTTTTTACTTAAATATACGCAATGCCTAGTAACAATAATTTATCATTCTTTTACCAAAACTGCAGAGGAATCCGCACTAAATTGCACACACTGTACACCAACATTCTTTCCTTATCGTTTGACGTAATCATATTATCTGAAACATGGCTTACACCTAATATATTGGACAAGGAATTCATTGATGAACGCTACTTAGTTTTTAGAGACGATCGTGACCGTATTGCTACAAACAAGCGCGAGGGCGGAGGTGTTCTAATAGCTGTGCTGCGCGGGCTTCGGCCTGTGAGGATATTATCGGCCCCCTCTCATATTGGCATCGAGCATGTTACGATCCAGGTGCTTGCGTCGCGCTCCAACACTCACCACGTCATTAGCGCTGCTTACATACCGCCACGCACACAGGACGATGTTTACTTGTCACATTTTTCCACGTTGGAAAGTATTCTTACGGCGCACGGTATTGAATCATTTTATATAGCCGGTGATTACAACCTGCCCGAACTTGAGTGGTCGGGCAGTGGTAGTCACGTGAGTTCTCAGTCCCAAAACACTGTGAGTCGATTTTTACTTAACTTTATGGCTGTAACAAATGCTTCGCAATACAACACAATCAAAAACAATCTGGGTCGGACTTTGGACTTATTCATAAGCAATACTGAATGCAAGATTCACTCCGACATTTTACTGCTGCAGCCTGACAGTCTCCACCCTCCATTTTCGGTTATAACCTCACTGGAGACGCAATTAACACCCATGAAGCGTCATTCTACAATAAAATACAATTTCTTTAAGGCTCATTACCAAGAAATTAATGTAGAACTAAATAAGTTGAACTGGGATGAACTATTCCATAATCTCTCCAGTGAACAGGCCGTAGATACTTTTTATGACTATTTATATGGCATCATTAGACTGCATGTTCCACTGTCACGTCATAAATCTACTTCCTTTCCTGTTTGGTTCAGCGCCTCCCTAATAAATATTTTCAGAAGTAAAGAACGCGCATGGATAAGATGGAAAAAACTTCGTAACTTATCCGATTATGAAAAATTCTCTATTCTGCGTAAACGTTTCAAATTACTCTGTGAACAATGCTACAATAAGTACATGAAATCTGTTGAAGATAGCATACCTGTTAATGTCAAGCACTTCTGGTCATACATCTCTAACCGAAAGAAAGGTTCTGGTGTCCCAGCTAACATGCAGCATAAAAATAAATCCTCCAACTGCCCCATTGAGATATGTTCTCTTTTTTCTACCTTCTTCAATTCGGTGTACGAGCCCTCAACCTTTGACCCTAACACGTGGACACCCCCTAAGACTCTTGACGAGAACTCTGTATGCATTCCTGATATTTACCTCGAAAAGAATGACATACATCAGGCGCTTACCTCACTAGACTTAACAAAGGGAGCTGGTCCAGATGGACTGCCCCCCTCTTTATTTAAGAATACGGCACAAAATATCTGTGTTCCGTTACACATAATATTTAATAAATGTCTCAAGGAAGGGATTTTCCCTTCTGTTTGGAAGAGGGCTTTCATCACGCCCATTCACAAAAGTGGTGACAAAAGTAAAATTGAGAATTATCGACCCATATCTATCTTGTCCACCTTGTCCAAGCTTTTTGAGAATCTAGTGCACTGTCACTTATTTCCACAGTTAAATCACCTTATTATACCCGAGCAACATGGCTTCGTTAAATGCAAATCCACTACCACAAACTTAATAATTTTTACCCAATTTTTGTTTGAAAACATGGATATGCGCACGCAGGTTGATGCTGTATACACTGATTTTCAGAAGGCTTTTGACAAGGTGGACCACAAGTTGCTTCTCGATAAAATTGCTTTCAATGGCATAAGAGGCAATTTACTCAGATGGTTTGCATCATACATATTTCGTAGAACTCACAAGGTTGTTGTCAATGGTTTCGAATCTGATTATGTGGTCGTCGAGTCAGGTGTGCCTCAGGGGTCTGTCTTGGGCCCATTGCTTTTTATTTTATTTATTAACGACATAAAATCGTGCATAGTCAACTCTGAATTCCTAATGTACGCCGATGACATTAAAATCTATAAGGCGTGTGCGAACTCTCAGGATTGTATGCTACTACAAGAAGACTTATGCAGGCTATCACAATACTGTATGGTCAATAAACTACATCTTAGTCTCCCAAAATGTCACTTCATATCATTTACTAAAAACAAAAATACGATTAACTTTCAATATTCCTTGAACGACATTCAACTGAAAAAATCTGAGTGCACACGAGATCTTGGCGTGCTACTTGATTGCAAATTACATTTGGACACCCATATTGACTACATAATTAACAAAGCCTTTCAGATGTATGGTTTTGTCATGCGGTCTTGTAAGGACTTCAAAAAACCTTCTACTTTTCTCTTCTTATATAAAACTCTAGTCCGTTCACAGTTGGAATACGCGGTGCCTATCTGGTGCCCGTATTACGACAAATATAAACATTCTATAGAAATGGTTCAGAAGAAATTTCTTCGTGCCACGTACTACAAGTGCTTCCACGCAAGGATTTCCTATGCAGATTTGTTAAAGCATTACGAAATATTGAGCTTGGATTCCAGACGTTCATTGATCATGGTTATGATGCTGTACAGTATATGCAACATCAAGTTTAATTGTATTGAGCTCTCTAATAGATTATGTTATGTAGTACCTAGGACTGTAATTCGGCGGGAGGTGCGTGCACCTCGTCTATTCTACACCTCGCGTTGTAGAACTAAGGCAGGTGTGCGGGCCCCTCTCAGCCGACTTTTAGAAACCTATAACTCACAGTTCATAGATTTTGATATTTTCGCGCTATCGCAATACAAATTTAAAAAAATGGCTTCACTATTTCTTGCAAGTCGACCATAAGACGATATTACTATTCACCATAGGCTTATTCTTTTATTTTTTGTTAGTTTATTGTTTTCCTTTTTTCTCTTTTTTTTTTTCTTCCTTGTTTAACATGTGTTCGTTCTCTCATTCCGATGTCACTTCGTGGACAATAGTGTGGGTTATACGTTTTTTCGATTGAATTGTAATTGCTTTTTGGATATCCTGTAATGTATAACTGTTTTTTGTCCCTAATAAATAAAATAAAATAGGGGCCTTTTAGCCTCGTACAGGACTTTGTTTTATTTTTTATTTTGGTGTTATTAATTTTTATGTTTTTATGAGTGTGTTTACTTCAGTTTGTGATACTGCGTATCACACAACGTACTGTATATTGTGTATTCCTGTGCGAGTCCTAATAAATAGTTTTCTTTCTTTCTTTCTTTAAAAGCGTACAGCTTAAAGAACAACAAAAAAACAATGCAAACTATTTGTTTTAGCTGGAAAGTGCAGCAGTATTAAAGCTGGATAATGAATCTAGGATCAAATCGAATCAATTCAAAATATATTTTTTCACATAAACCTACATGGGCACTTATGAAACGTCAGAATCTAGGTGCACGGTTCCAATTGGTCGTTTCCTATGGAGAATAACCGGCAAAAACTCAACGGTTACTCTTTTAAAAATGATTGGCTGGTAGATACAATGTTTTCAAATTACAGTGTTAATAGGTATGGGAGGACAGTGTAGGCCTGTCAGCAAGTACCATATGCTTAATAAATAGACAATGTTCTACAAATCTAGAGTCTACAAGGCCTACAAAATTCACACATTTACAAAATATAAAGGAATCCTTCAAACGAAAAATTAAATAATAAAATTAAAAACTATTAAGGTCATACCCAATAACCTGAGACAGATCACTACTGATGATAGACAGTACAATTCTATCGGTCCCTGTCAAACAAATAGCTGCCAACACGTTATAGGGTCACATACTTTGCCTTTATTGGGACGTTAAAACCAGAGATGAATAGGTTTATCTATCTCCACTACGCCAAAATTGGAGATAGATACGTTATTGGGTTCGGTCGTTAGTGGATAGATTCGATTTTAACCTACTAATTGATAACCTTTAGGTTGAATGTCTGTTGCACGTCATATAACGACAAGGTCTATTTGTCTATGTGACAGTTTGATAGTTTCAACCTTACTGAAGTTTTGATTTATTGGGAATTACTGTCAAAAGTGCTAACGCAATTACGTGTTTGACTATACAAGTGGTGTAGAGTAACACCACGTTCACACGGACATATGAATATTACGGCGGGATTTTATAAACGTTATTCTTTCTGTGTTTCTTTTTCGCGCATTGGATTTTCCACTCTCGGTGTTGGGCAGAGCATTGAAAATCCAACAGAGCGCATCCCAGTTCGTCAAAAAAAGACACTGTTGGATTTTCAACTCTCGGCCCTAATCGGTGCTTTGAATATTCAGTGCGCGAAAAACAATCGCGCCGGGAATAAATCGCCCGTGCAAACCTGGGCTAATACTATTATATATTTTGTGTCTTATAGGAAACCTGGATTGAAATAAACGGCTCATTTTTATTTTCACCTACTAATCCCGTCTATGATTATAGGTTGATGATACCAACTAGAATAAAAACATAAAAAAGGGATAAAGGAAAATCAAATTGTTATGTACAAAATATGTAACAATAAAATAATGGGACTTCATATTAAAGTGAGCGCATGTCTCGCGACGAGCGGTGCCTTTGTGTTGCGCTGTCACGTCGCACCAGTGTGTACGAGCCTTAATATGAAAAGTTTTATATAATAAAAAAGTAATTTAATTGCGTAGGCACTGTTGGCAGATATTACTTATTAAGGCGAACGTTATACATGAAAATGAATAACGACAGACGGTAGTTTGTCTAGACTAGGTAGACACAACTAAAGATAACTTACAGAAGTCCATCCACTAAGAAATCTACAAGAACAAGGCAGTGATATGGTAGGACAGATTTGGAGATGAAATGGTGGATCCAAATTTACTGATTCTATCGCTAAAAGTCGTAGAAAATCTGTCCATATTAGTGAAATGGCTTGGCTTTTGCTTCAGGTCACTTCGTTTTCGCTACCGTTATTTCTGATTTTTTTTTCTTTTTGATCACCTCAAGACTCATAGCGTGAAGTTACAAGAAATGGGCTATCAACACTGACGAACAAAGAAACTGGATGGGGGGGATGTCTTCTTTTATAAATAGGTACTCCACGTCAGCACAACTTTCAAAACTAAACGGTGAGAAAGTGCACCTTCTGTTACCCTTTCGTTGCACCCACGAGGGTGGCCTGTCTAAAACCTTTAACAGGATTAGGCAAGACAGCTGATATTAAGACCTTCTTAGTCTGTTTAGCTGAACTATCCGAATGCTACCAACTGCCTATAGCATCGATTTATTGAAGAGTCTTGGTTTGAGAGCAGTTGAGAACGATCTGTTGAACAATCGACTATAATTTTATCAAAATTACTCAAACTACTTTGCGAATATAGTTGAACTGAAGTCACACTATGTTTAGTTCAGATTTTTAAACAAACATTAAGTTAAGGTTGATTTCAAACCCTAAAAAAAAATGTGTCACTTTTGTATCATGAACTAGTTCTGATCATAGATTCGTAGAGTAAAAACGTAAATATGTCCTTTATTTTGATAGTGTAACTTTATATCCAAAAATGCTAAAGAAATAGGAAACTCCTTCAACAAATTATATTTTTCTTCTATCTAAAAAAGATACCTATTCTGTTCATTGGTAACCGCATCTAATTCATAATAATACGAACATTTTAAAGCATGTAAATACTCGTAAATGTTCGAATTCTGAAAAAACTGAACGTCCATTTCTGTACGGGTTTCGTGTATGAATTATTGAAACTTGCCAGCGATTTCTTAATAATAATTGCAGCCATGGTGTATATTGCATATATGTGTAGCAGCAGTCGACATAAAAGGGCTAAAACTGATTATTTTCCGGAATCGTTTACTTTCCCAAACTAACCTGATTTCTCTCCATAATCAACAGAATTACAAGCACTAATAAAATGATTTATACCAACTACTTTAATATACCAAGCAGTAAAAGTGTGTGATTAATCCATATTTATAACGCTGAAACGTGCCAAAACCATGTCAAAACTATTCTTCACGATAATTTTAGGAGTTATATGCCAACCAGCATAACTTGAACTTTTATGGTGGAGCCACTTACTATTGCAAACGTCAAAAGTAAGTCAGATTCGTTATATTTTAATTTCAGTTCGTTATTTTCCGTATGCCAAGTTACATTGGATATAAGTATCCAAGGTCTTTGAATGACAAAAATACGGGATTTGGTGCCAAATCCCATGGGCGAGTCACTTGTATTTTATAGAAGGATTGTATTGTCTAGTTATTTTTCATGTGAGCTATCTATTATGGTTACCAACTAAAGAACTTCATCAGTTCTTCGGACCACGTTGGTCCGAAGAACTGGTGAAGTTCTCCGGAATCTGCCAGCAGATTCTTCACCAGTTCTACAGTCCACAGGAAGTGGATTCTTCACCAGTCCACAGGAAGTGGAGAACTTCACCAGTTCTCCACTTCCTGCTGAATTGATCCTGATGATGTCCGGCAGAGAAAGGTGATGATAATGACCAAAGAAGATTATCGTTCTCCAAGGGCCTAAAATAAAATCTCTCGCGTCGCGTGACGCGAATCGCACGCGACGCAAAGGCACCGCGAGTCGGGCGTCAAGATGCCGTTTTGTTTCGGACAAGATAAGGCCACTAACTAGTCACAGGTGTTGCAAAAGTACTGAAAATGACAAAGATGGGAAGCAGCTTCCGTCTTAAAAGCTCATTTACATAAGCGCGACACGCAACGAGAATCGTTCGCGACACAAAGGCACCGTGTGTCGCGCCTGTTTCAAGGAGCCTTAATGCGTTACTAAGTTTGGTATGCGTGATGTCGTGATGATTATGATATTTCTTGGACTAATGAATAATTATAATAGTCTTTTTACAGCTGTTGGCATTCAAGGGTTATGTTTTTTTTTTAATAATGAATGCAAGGTGGCATTAAATAATTACTACATTCAGCCATAGAATAGTTAGTATTTTTGCTAAATCAATATACATGCCTATATTAGTAGGTATACATTCAATTTGTAATACATCATATTTTGTGTAGCTGAAATATGCTGGGAAAATGAAAATAGGTACCGCAAGCCAAATTTATTCATAGAAATCCGTAATAGCGTCCAAATCGAAATCACCCATACGACCAGCCAGGCACTTAAATAATTAATTAATCTTTTGTTTCATCAAATTCGTTTTTATCTATGTACTTATCTATTGGAGAGTCAATAGTTATAATAGAAGAATTGGATTAGAACAGAGACAAGTTAAAATTATTAATAGACTCATTTCCCAACAGTGCTATCTGGAACCCCCATGAAAAAGTTTATACACTGGTCATCGAAAAGGTACAGAAGTCTTTTGTCCGCGTCCTCTACTTAATACTTAATGGTTATTACCCGTACATATGTACGGGTCATACCCAACACCATTTGTGCTGGGTATGGTGGGATACCAAAGTTAGGAAGTAAGAAGAAATCTTAGTCTGGTAAAATATTTCATCCGCCTAATTCGTGGTACCCACTTTAATTCCTGCTTACATCAGAACTCCTTTAACATCCCACCACCCATCAGACACAGACTTCGCCCTCGCCAAGGTCCTTTATTCTCAATACCTCAAATCAGAACCATGACCCTTAAAACTATTCCATTGAACCTGGCCCTCACCCATTTCTTTGTGAGTTCTGAACTGAGATTCCTGAACACTGCTTCTCGATACCTTAAGTCCATTGCCACTTCCAGTGCAATCTCCTCGGAGTTAATAATTGAATTGTATACTGTTATTAATAAATTAGTTTAAATTTTATTCAATTTATATTAGCACATTTTATCTTATCTTGTCTATGTTACCTAATTTTAACTAATTAATACAGCATGTAACAAAAAACCTGTCCGATGTAATAAAGGCGTATTCCTGGTTTAACATACTTACTAGAAAAAAATATTAACAAAATGTAACCAACTTTTATCATTTGTTTTTTTCAAATTTTGTTTAATGTCTAATTCTATGTAGTTTAACCTAGTTTTGTGTTTTATGTCTAATTACTAGTACTGACCTATAACTTGTATCTGTGGTGCTCACTGTTTATTAAGTTGGTTATTAATAATAATAAATAACACATTTCGTATTGACGTTTGTAATGATTATAAATCTGGTAATACATTAT
The DNA here is from genome assembly GCA_963555695.1 of Dasypolia templi. Lineage (NCBI taxonomy): Eukaryota > Metazoa > Arthropoda > Insecta > Lepidoptera > Noctuidae > Dasypolia > Dasypolia templi. The sequence goes on along the minus strand of OY743162.1, from coordinate 8,385,165 downwards.
TTAACAAATAGTAATTATTTTAATCTTAACACTTTTTATGTATGTAACATATTTCATATCAACAGATGCGTAATTTAATACAACTTTTAAGTGTTTGTCAACATTTTTCTAATGATTAGAAAACGAACAAAACACTTTTTAAAAATTAAAAAAAAACTAACGCCCCGATATGATTAAAAAAACATTCACAGCAACTTTTTAATAAACTGTTCGTCACCTGTGGAATATAGCTCCATACTCTGGGTAGATGTGAAAAAAGTTTTTCCGTGTTAAAATTTTGCTATAGGTCACTGAACGCTCTTCTCCCGAGCAAATCTCACGCATGCTCTACGGGATTGAAACCAGCGGACTGAACAGGCCACTATAATAGAGTGATATTGTTCTCGCAAAGCTCATTCATCACCAGCCTGGCTGTGTGTGCACGCGCATTATCTTACATGAACATGAAATCTTGGCCATACTGCGGTTGATGAGGTATGACAATAGTCCATATTTATACCGTGACAATAGGTTGCACAATCTCGTCAAGGTTTTGTCTCAATTATTACGTTTCAAAACGCCGTACCTACTACACTGCGACCAAGTGAAGTTTTTCCTCCTGATTCCAAAAGGCTTTTGATCTTATGTTAAAAGAAGTTTTAAATTTCGAATAATTATTTATAATGTTGAACGTGACATTGGCTGAATGCAAACGTGACTTGGCTGAAGGCGCAAACCGTACGAAGCCAAAAGAAAAAAAAAACAGGTTCAACCAACATTTACAAATTTTTGTGGTCAGTACTTCTTTCAGCAAAAGCGTTTTCTACAATAAGTTTATGTAGGTTTATAGTAGTGTACAAATTTGTTACATTTGTAACGGTCGCTGATCATATTTTGATCTGCATACAACCTGATACTACCCTGCCAATAGCAACAAAAAAAAAATTCACGGGCTACCTTAACAATTGATTACCAACTTAAACCCAAGGGCGTCACGAACCGGTATTGCTCACGTGGTTACGCGCGACGTACTGAAAGTCAATACTTACTACAGCTTTGAAGACAAAGCTGTGACAGAAGAAAAAGGATGTGGAAAAAATACTTTATTTTATGATAAACCAAAATAAAAAAATAAATTTAAAAAAATACAATTGCTAAATACAGAAAAATGTTTTTGAAATGTATGTGGTTTTTGTTAACATAATGCAATTTGTCGTGAAATTGCTAATGATTCAAGTCTTTAAACAAATGTCAGTGTCAAAATAAAAATGTCATAATGTGAAAAAAACATTGTCTCATTCGCTCTGTGTTTACGCGCAATTGATGTGTTGCGTTGCGATATTCGTGTTTTCGATGATTTATCCAACGACTTCGGCTGTTTCACGGAATCTGACGAATCTTGCTTTCACGAACTACCTCAGCGCGAAAACGGACTTTGTATCTGCTACTTTGATCGACTACGGCTTGTTATTTCGGACTTCGATACCACATAACGTTATGGACAACTGCATTAATTGCGGTATTGCAACTTTCTCGCTACAATATAACGGGAAGACGAGCTTTAAATGAATTTGTTTTCTTAATTATAAACTAATCTATTTCTTTAGTATACCTGGGAATCATAAACCTATCTACCCACTAAAAACTAGGTTTCTGACATGGCATTTGAGATTATTAGGATTAATAAATAGAAAGTAAGTATCAACCTGAATAATCATTAAGTATAAACTAAGTAATAATCATTAAGTATATACGTAAAGTGTATTTCAATTGCTACCAGATTGAGTCTAAGTTGGCTAATTCAGATTCAATTATAATTGAAATGAAAACACATTTGTTAACAAATTGTTGTCCTATTACTAAGTAGGTACATTTAGGTACTAATGCATTTACCGCTGTACCTATATAATTCACTCTGTTAAGTCGGTTTTAATTTATGCAATGGAAACCTATCTTAAATATTAGTCATCTGCACTTTCCCATACTGATAATTGCAAAAAACATTGGTAAATAACACAATCTCTATTATAACCTAACCTTAGATTCGACTCCATATATCTTGATTATTCAATTGTCAATCAAACTGAAACTAAGGCAGCTTAAAGCTGATATTTTAATCTAACAAATGAGACTAATTTGGAACTTGTACCAGTTCATCAAATTGTGGGCCCAACGATGTATGGGAGATGGTCGATGTCCTTTGAGAAGTTATGCTCAGGAAAGCAAGCTCATCCGTCTAATTAATATGGTATCAAAAGTGTAAAAACTTTAAAAATTGCCAAGTTATAAACGTTTTAAAATAGGTCTTTGACAAAGACAGCACTATCGTAGAAGTGACGTCACGACTACACGTACCGCGCGACAAGGACGGGAGTAATCCCCTCCAAAAACTTTTAAAGCGTGTAGCTTCTTCATATTTACATTGATTTTACAGATTTCTTCGATTATCAAATTTTTGCTAAACCTTCTTTGAAATTACATTATTATTTCGAACATTTTTAATATTAGCCATCATCCCTATTGTATCTCAATACGGTTTTTCCTAGCCCGTTAATAAATAATGTTGTGAAATTCTATATTTTAGGACATTTTCTTTGTCCAAAATAATCTTGCTAAAGTCTAGTTGGATTATTTAAATGAGTCTAGCTGCTAAACTCTAGATTCTAGAGCTACACGCAGGTAAAAGAAGTTTACAAGGGAGTCGCAAAACAGTTACAACATGTAAAGGGTGTCGGAGTATAAAAAATTGGGAACCCCTGGCCAAGCTAATATTGACTGAATAATCCTGTCGTCGGTGCAGCTTAAAATAAGATGCAGTGACAAAAATTTAAAAGAGTATGCTTAGATGGCTTGGTCATGCTGAGAGGATGAGTGAAAGAGGACTTAAAAAAGGTATTTACAAGGCAGATGTGAGTGGAAAAGCCGGGAGGGGACGCCCTGGGATGACATATAGTAACCATAATGGTGATATTCTTCAGAACAGTCAGGTCCGTAGTACTTGCAACCGACGTGCGTGCATGAACGTAAACGAGGCAAAAGGAGTATGCAAGGATCGTAGCAGGTGGCGTTCTGTGGTGTTAAATCTTTTCAAAGTACTCTCCACTAGCCTCTTTACAAAGTTTCATGCGTCTGAACCCGTTTTCGAAACACTTTTTCCAGTCCGCCGTTGTCACCTCGTTTACAGCCTGCTCGAACGCTGACAGCGCATCTTCCGGCGACGAAAATTGTATCACTTTGAGCAGAATTTTTTATTTCGGGAATAAAAATAAGTCACACAGTGGTAGGTCAGGGCTGTAAGGATAGTGACCCAGGAGTTTGACCGGCGTGCTGTCCAGGAAGTCCCTCGATTTGAGCGCGTTGTCATGGTGGAGCCTTAGCCCACGGAGCCCTGTGTTTGGTCGCTTGTTGCTCACAACAGAGAATACTTCTGCCAAGCATTTGGTAGCATACCATTCAGCGTTGATGCTTCTTTGGTTCCGTAAAGGAATTGACACCAAGTAGCCAGACAAATTGAAAAAGCTCGCGATCAAAACCTTCCCCTCGCTTCTAGATCGCTTCACTTTGGTAGGCGTTGATTCGTTTTGAAACACCCAAACCGTTGACTGGCGCTTCGTTTCTGGATCGTATTGATAAATCCAAGACTCATCACCTGTAATGATGTCGTAAACACGCCAAGACGTGCCTGCTTCAAATTTGTTTATCATGTCACGGCACCATTCCATCCGGGCCTGCTTCTGAGCATCGGTGAGGTTGTGCGGCACCCAGCGTGAAACTATTCTCCTCAAGCGTATATGCACCTGTAGAATTTCATGAAAGCTTCCCGATCCAAATTGCATTATGTGCTGATTTTCTAGATAAGTAACTCGCCTAGTGTCTTGTATTTTTTTTTTCACTGCTAGCACGTTTTCTTCTGTAACAGCCGTCGAAGGGCGACCACTTCTTTCTTCATCGCCCAAAGTAAATCGACCGCGCTTTAATTTGTAATACCAACGATACGCGGTTGATTAAGAAGGGCCTTCATCCATGAATGCCATTTGAAGTCTATCGTAAAAAATCATAGCGCGAAAATATTCCCAGCGCAGATCAATTTTTTACAACACACGATAATTTAAATTAGCTCGCAAACAATGTGGAGGGAAATTTTGAAAACTGGAAAGTATCTATTTTGTAACTGGCTAGTCACTCATACATAACAACTTTTTTTCTCAATACTTTCTGAGTGGCCTGGTATGTATGTATAATAGTCTCATTATTATATACGAACACATCTTCACAATACACATATTGTAAGAAAATGGCTCCAGCCATCTTTTAAACAATATACAAAAGACTACTAACCTTATCTAGCCGACCTAGGTGACCTATAATGTGTTGCCGATAAACTTCACAGGCTTTGTCGCGCGGTTTAGTATATTAGTTACTCTAAGGTTGTCTAAAGGACACTAGCTTTATATATTGTAGCAAGATCACTGTGTTCAGTATGTAAAGCCTGTATTAAGACGGGTTATATTGAAAAGATTTGAAGATTGGTTTATTAATTCCCTTCTTCGCACAGGCGCATGGTGACATGTCAGACGTCGAGATTTCTTTGTTTTATGAATATAATGAAGCTGATGAGTTTGTTTGAACGCGCTAATCTCTTTAACTACCCGTAGGTTTATAAAGAAGATGACTTGATAGCTCAATTCTCAGAGAAGGTTTTAGGCTTTTCAACATACCGCTGAGACCCTTGGCAGCCGAATAAAAGGGAAAAAAAGCACGCGGGGTAGGAAGAAACTACAGAACGCCACCTGCTACGATCCTTGCATAATCCTTTTGCTTCGTTTACGTTTTTAGATCTGCCCCCTAATAGCGTAATACACAATAAATCGGAATATGAATCATTTTGAAACAGATTGCTAATCCATTGCTTCCTAAGTTCGATAAAAATTCTGCTCAACAATTTAAATAACGCAATGAATGTTGTTGAACTGTCAAAATCAAACAGATTAGTCGTAATCGTTTACGAAAATGTGTTACGCAATAAGGCTGCTGGACTATCTAGAGTGCGGATAGTAACTGGTGCAGATTGGGGCAGTGATTTGTTTGTTGTGATAGAATTTCATCTGTGGCAATCTTGCTGCGAAGTAAAATGTTAGTCGGTTTTTAATTAAAACAGACAAGAAACGGAGATTTTCTGTACCTACCATTCTTTACGGTACGTCGTAGAATCCGTAGAATAAAAGCTTCTCCAACAAGCGAGAGCCGCGACGCGACACAATGGTACCGCGTGTCGCGCGACGAGCGCTGCTTACGTGTCGCGCGACGAGCGCTGCTTATGTGTCGCGCGCGATTCGCTTTGCGTCTCGCGCCAGCCTCTACGAGCCTTAATAGTGTAAGCTTGTAAATGATACGGCAAACCACCGGACAAAGCAAGCGGGGACGGCGCGCGCCGCCGTGCCGAAGTGCCGCCGTGTCAGTCAAAAAGCTTCCACAGTGAACCATACAACACTGACAACCGTGCCTAAACGTTACGTTACGTTTACGTTCATACCTACACGCACCGATTGCAAGTACTACGGACCTGAGGCCCTAGCGTGAGTTTCTTTTAACCATTTCGACTTTACGCATCGACCACGTTCGGCGCTCCGATTGGCCCTTCACCATTCTATCGTTGCGCTCCGATTGCCTAGGGCCAATCGGAGCGCCGAACGCGGTCGATGCGTAGAATCGAGACGGTTAAAATAAACTCCCACTAGGCCCACAAATCTTTCTGAAGAATATTACGAATAACGTCACTAGTACTAAGACTAAATTATTTTTAAATAATTAAAAATTTCTAATCTAACTCAAGGTAAAATAAGCGCGACAGTTAAAACTTAAATGAAACCGAAACATGAATAACAAAACTGTATTAATAAATCATAATTCTCTTACTTCAGAAGTTTCAGAGTTTGATAAACGTGTATTCAATATTAATTAACTTCGAAAGTAGGTGTCAAGTTTTATAATCGATATTCTAAAGAATAATGGTTATTTGAGGGTAGTTACAGAAATAGAACTTAACTTGATTAGTTTTAATCAATGTTGCCTTTGCTAGTATTTGTGAAAACTGTTTTGACAGGTTTGTCAAATGACGTTTTGTCTTCATCATCTCTCCCAACAACATGAGGTCAGCTTCCAGTCTGACTATTTATCTGACCTCCACAAATCGGTAAAGTACTAGGTAATATGAAAGACGTCTTGCAGTCCTTTGAAAATATTTTGTATCGACTGCTGGTTTCAATTTTGTAAATCCCTTAGGACCTGTATAATCTAACTAGGTTTCTTTAAGTTTGTCTATTTCATTAACCGAAAGTTATTATAACAGTTTTACACATCTAAACTAATAATAAACTCCGGGACTACCAGACAGATTTGAAAAATTATTTTTGCATTTGATAGCCAGCCTAAAAATGATGATGATTTGTTTTTTAATTTTATCTCATATAATAGTTTGTTTAATAAAAAACATAACATCACGCCTTGTTTCCCCGAAGGGTTAGGCAGAGGTGTACCTATAGTACACCCACATTTCGCCAGTTATGTTTAAGTCCCATGTAATAGGGGGCGAGCCTATTGCCATCTACCGGGCACAAATCCAGACTTCGGGCTGCTACTGAGAAATTACAGATAGAAAAACCCAATAACACGTTGCCCGACCTGGGAATCGAACTCAGGACCTCATGCTCAGCAGTAGCGATTGCGACCACTAGACCAACGAGGCAGTCAAATAGTGCAAACAATATTACAAAAAGTGTAAAAGCTTAAAAAATTGCCAAGTTATAACCGTTCTAAATTTAGTGTTAGACAAGGCCGGCACTATCGTGGATGTGACGTCACGACTTTATAACTTCATACTAGCGCCTAGAGCCATATATTGTCCGTACCGCGCGACAAGGACGGGAATAATCCCCTCCAAAAACTTTTAAAGCGTGTATCTTCTTCATGTTTACATCGATTTAACAGATTTTTTCGATTATGTCATTTTTACTATGCCTTCTTTGAAATGACATTATTTTTACGAAAATTTTTAATGTGTCATCATCCCTATTCTTGAGGAAGGTTACTATGCCTTAACATTACGCTACAACGCTTAGGAACCGAAGTCTGAAAGAACGCTTAGCGAAAACGAAGTAAACGAGGACGAGCGATGCGATGTGACGCAGCGGGACGGGGGGACAAGAATCCAGCTCCTGCATATTACTTGATCTATTAAATTTACCTTGAAAAGTATTCTACTACAGCGATATTGATTATTTATCAACCAATTATACTAGTAACGCATAGTAACCGCAATAAGTTTTTTTTTTTAAACGTTGGAATTACTCCTGTATCGTGGGTGCGTTACAAACATGAAAACTCACATACGCAAGACACCCAGACCCGGAACAACTATTTGTAGGTCATACAAATATTTGTTCCGTGCGGGAATCGTACCCGCGACACGCAGCGCAGCAGCCGATCACTCAACCACTGCGCCAACTGTGCCACCAGATTAAATTACATATATTGGAATCTATTGATACCATCTATTAAACCATCTATTGATCTATTGGCACCTAATTGATAGAATTCTATAGGCGAATAAGGAAATCTGAAAATTTCATATTAATATGAATAGAAAAGCTTATTAAACAGCAGCCTAATTTCGTAACATATTTTCGTAAACGATTACGACTAATCTGTTTGATTTTGTCACTTCAACAACATTCATTGCGGTATCTACAGTGTTGAGCAGAACTTTTTTTTCGAACTCATGAAGCAATATATTAGCAATCTGTTTCAAAACGATTCAGATTCCGATTGATTGTGTATTACGCAATTAGGGTACAGGTTGTAACTGTATGAATAATTCGAATGCTTGTGCCACTTGGCCCATGGAAATGAACTAGGTACTAGGCCAGGATAGAAAATATGACACATATAAATTGTATCATTCGTTCGTATTGTATCGTTGTCGAGAACCGAAGCCGTCGCCATAGCTCACTGAAAACCGGCCAAGTACGCGACCATGCACAATGAAGGTTTCCGTAGTTGGATGAATTTATCCGAAAAACAAGCTTAAAATTGTAGCTGAAACATTTTCTTTCATACATTCTAACTGCAAATGTAAGTTGGTCGACTATTACTCGTTAATTGGTAAAGCCTACTTAGCTGTGATAGTTTTCCTTTCAACTTCGTTTTATGTACTTTCTACTGCCGTGAACAACCAACTAGCTGGCAACATCTGACTGGCAAATATTGTCATTTTTAAAGCGTTATACTTCGCAAACGGATCCCTGAATCAAAAAATGGTTTTTACTCACCCGCAATATTTTTGAACGACCTTTTCAACGACAGTCCACACCATGGAACAGACGAGAAAATAATAATTCATCCCCACTTTACGTGTAGGGAAGGTATCCTAAATAAATATTGCCACTTACCACTTTGTTGGCGCAATTAATCCAGCTCTCTAGTACTAAGAGTCTTTGAGCTAAGCTGCGGACGTACGGACGGACGGCCCGACATGGCGAAACTATAAGGGACCCAATTGACTACCCCACATTAGCCATAGAACCGATGGCCGATGGGGTAGACGTTTCTTGAGTGGAGACCGCGAATCTGCAAAAGTAAGGTAGGATTTGGACGATTGCTGCTCCGATTCGACGATGTTCGCAGGATGGCTGGTAGCAGCTGGATGAGTGTTGCCGAGAATTGAGCTGAATGGCGTACAATTGGAGAGAGCGAAGTGGGCAGCTGTAGGCTGATGATGATAAAAGAAAAATAAGTTTATTGGCGTGACAACACGAAATAAATGACACCAAACAAAAAACAAAGATAGTAATGGCAAAAGGGCACAGCTCAGCATAATGTCAGATGACAACACAAGGTGTACCATCTGACACTGGTTTTCAGCTGAAACCATCCACTTTAATAGCTGAAAAACATAAAACGGTCTCCTATTGAACCGTTAAATTAAATTGTAATACAGTGGGATGACTCCAACAATATAATTTTATTTGATTACAAACATACCTTTGTGAAGATATTCGTTGAAATCTTTTTAGTAGGTACTTTTTTCGTCGTGCCTAGTTTAGTATAAATTGCGCGATCTTTTATTTAGATTAGGGTCTAAAACAACATTTATTTCATTCATTCAGCCATAACGTAGTTCATAGCTGGACTTTATTTTGTCCTTTTTGTGTTTTTTGCGCTTTTTTTTTATTCAATCAAAGACCTAAGCCTCTGCTTGTACAGTTTGCAAAAAAACTAGAGTAACACTTTCGTTTTTTAAATTTTACTTTATCACGGTGAGATGGTTACAGAATAGAACTACAGGTGAAGTTCGAAAAACGTAGGGCAAACGTTTAGCAAATTATAATCGGCCAAAATGAAGGCCGCAAGTCTCAACTGAAACTCAAAGCATTATTTTCAATGAAACCAATTACAGGCACTTTTGAATTGTCAAAGAGTTGGTCAACCAGAAAGACGAAACAAAAAAAAATGTTTCTATGTAGAAAAACGGGCTAGAAACTTCACGGAAACTCCCATTAATCTCCAATCACAAACAGTATTCATCTTTTAATCGCCTGCCTCGTTGGTCTAGTGGTCACAATCGCTACTGCTGAGCATAAGTTTCTGGGTTCGATTCCCAGGTCGGGCAACGTGTTATTGGGTTTTTCTATATGGAATTTCTCAGTAGCAGCCCGGAGTCTGTGTGCAAAAACAGTACTGTATCTTTTTCATCTCGAAAACGGTGTGTCCTATCGTAAAAATTACGAAAACTTCAATTCCCTTTAGGAAATCCTTTAACCTCTTAAACTCAACAAGTAGGTAATTTTTTTTTTCAATGCACAATGTAAAAACGTTAATATAAAACACGTCGAGGCTGCCCCCCCATGCGCACCTCCGGCCCAAAAAAAAAACACGGGGTAGGGTTAATACGTTGTAAAGACAAAAGCAAAAAAAAAACACGTGGACTTGCGATTGTCAAATTCGATTTTAGTTGTGTCAAAATTATTTTTAAATTTAGAAGTTTTTTCTGCAGAATGGCTTCAAGAGTCTCATAGTAAAAAGTAAGGAATTTTAGTGATAGTTTAGTTAGTTTACTTCGGTGTACAAGAGAATCGGCACCATTATATTGGCAATCAGTGACCTGGGTAACACGATACCTCTTGTTACTGCTGGTGGTCAGTCAGAACTACGATGACAGCCGGGACCAACGGCTTAACGTGCTTTCCGAAGCAAGCAGAGTCCCGATATGTAGTGGATGGTCACCCATCCACGAACTCACCGCGGCAAGCGATGCTAACCCTTCAATCTACACGTGCGGCTGTTAGTATTTCAGTCACAGCCCTTCTAAAAAAAAAAAAAACAAGGTAAGAAAATATAAAACCTCTCACAACACGTAATAGTAACTCCAGGATCCAGATAACTTCCTTCCTTAAATAGAAAAATAAATGTTTATCCAAGCCTAAACCAGGATGTTGGATAAATCTATAAGAAGTAGGTGTTAACCCATAGCTCACAAGTTTATCAGTTTTCCGTGTCAACGGTTCCAGGTCCAAATTTACGATTTAAGTAATTGGCTGATATTGAATTTCATTTTGGCGGTAGGAGAATCCTTTTTTGGCTGTAAGACTTTCCTTTAGCTTGTTTTGCCTTTTCTTAAAATACCTTTGCTTATTTTGTTTTCTTTATTATTGAATACTTAGTGGACAAGCATCTTAAATTGTATTATACTCAGTTATTTATATTTTTTATAATAATTTGAGACGTGGTTAATGTAATTACATCTGATGAGCTACGTGGAGGCTTAGAAAAGAACAGTTTATGCGCCATGTTTTATGTAGACTTATAGACTAGAATACTAGACTAGCATAAACACTGGTAACAAAGGGCTTAGGATTTTGAAGCAACTTGAAAAAAGCTTCGTTCTCGCACCAGACTACTGCAGATATGTATACTTGGTTGATTGATCTCCAAAAAACTTAGACGAACAAACAGTGTTATAATTTGGTTGTAAAAGTCAGTTCAGTGGCTGATCAAAATATTTAAGATTTATGAAGAAGGATTTATGCTTATGTAAAAGTAGGTAAACGTATGGACATTCAAATTTACAAGAGCCCTTCTCCACTGGAGCCATCAAACGATAGAATTCCTAAGACATCAAATACATCAAGCTTATATTTACATCCTTCTCTCTAGGAACCCGTTCATCCTTTTTATTCGGAAAAGTATGCCAAAATATCGACATAGCGTGTTCCCTTTGTTGTTACAGAACATTGTATGGTATTTTTTACGACATTTTTCGGTCCACACTGAAACTTTATGACAAAGCAAATGCCCGAAGTTTTAATTCTGAATAAAGACATGGAACACTAAAATGAAATTGACTTTGCCAAGTGAAATTATATTAAGTCAGTATTTTATGATTACTGGATGAACTTTGTTCGTGATCCTAATTTTGGGATGAATACCTACTAAGAATAAAACTTAAGTAATGATTTAATAAAAAACAGTTAAAGTGAACTGGATTAAATCGGGCAATAGGGTTCACTTAAAAATAAATCTTACTTCGCTATTATTAAAACCTTAATAAAGTAATATCTTAATGAAGAAAACAGTGTTGTTTTCTACTAAGTAATGCTGAAGACAGGAATTATGGTGAAGCAAAACATAAACTGCAACTAAGAGAATTCAATAACAGAGATTAAATCAGCATTTTAAATGATATGTGTCCACCTCTTTAGTTCCAGCATCCACCTTACTTTGAAAACAACTAAGTAGCATATTGTAACAGACCTTATAGCATGAAATACAGAACCATAAGCCGTCGAACATACGTATGCAATAACGAATAAACCTAATAACGAAAGAACCAATTCGATTTTCGAGTTTTTGACGACCCACTTGACGTCGTCTCGACGCGCCGACGTCACTTCACCACGCCAGTTGTAATTACACGCCAGTCCGATGGGCGGCGCTAGTTGCGCGACAACACAGCAACACCGTCCCGCGACCAACGCTACCTGACCCCTCCGACCCTTACCCACACACTCGCAGCGCCACCGACGCACGGAGCTCAAAGTAATCCAGCCGAGAAAGTACGCTCAAATTGTTCACGGTAAACATTTACATACAAACACACTCAGTGAACGCGAGAAGGTATCTCCTGTAACGGTGAACCCAAATCCAAGGATTAACTTCAAAGGGCCACACGGCGATTCAGAAAATGCGTTTTTATAGAAATACCGGCTTTGACTACAAAGATTTTGTCAGCGGATTGTGGAGAGCAGAATTTCAGCGGATCAGCCCAGCCGATCCTGTTTCAGGAGGTAGGTCATTTCATGGGATAAACGTCGTAAAGACGCTTGAAAGAAAGTCATTATCGTAAAGCGCTTTACAAGATTTCGTAAGCAGGTCGGCGTGTGTCTCCAATCATTTTATTGTTGGAGAATTCTTTCGTTTGCAAATTGCCGAACGACTGGAAATGTATAACTCCATCAAACAGAAAATTTCGAGAAGTGTTAACCAACTCGTAAGGAGTTGAGAACCCATTGTTAAGTTATTATGAAACTATAATTTCCAACAAATAACTTATTTAAAACAAGATATTGTCAGAAGCAAAGGCAGAAAAAGCATTCGCATTTCGCATTCAGAATTCAAAATCAATATTTTAATTTAACAACGTATACAGAGCATCTGTCTGTAAAGCTTGTAATAAATAGCGTACATGTGCATTATTTAAATACTTTACGTCGATACAGCGAACACCACAAAGGTGGAACATGAAATAAAGCTTATGTCCTGAATACATCGAATACAACGTCGGTAAAAGTTTCACGTTTCAATCATGCTCCAACGCTGTGCTATTGTTAATATTTTAACCATAAATTACTTATTTTCACAAGTGTCAATACTGGCAGTTTTATTTCCGATCCCATTAAAGCGCCTACTATTAAGCGCGACACGCGACACGACTTAAAGACAACGCGAGTCACCGCGACGAGCGTTACTTTAGGCATCGTCCTAATAGAACGCGAATGCGCGCTCATCGCGTGAGTAAGCGATGCGACCATCGCGTGTACGCGCGATGGCAAAAACTGGTGTCCTATTGACGATCGCGCGAATTGACGACGCGAGCAAGCGACCGTGGATTAAGGCAGTGGTACGGTCGATACCAACGGCAGTGGTGCGCCGACGCAATTCTCGCGAATTTCAATTGGGACACCTATTCGAATTCAATATGTTTGATCGTGCGTTCGTACGAACTAAGTTCGCGCGAATAGATTTACAAACAGTTTGAGTCTCGCGACAGTGTCGTGCGATTGACAGTTAGGACACATATTCGAGTTCAATATGTTTGATCGCGCGTTCGTACGATTAAAATTCGCGCGAACCTACGATGATCGCGCATTCGCGTTCTAATAGGACGATGCCTTAATGACGAGCGCCATTCGCGTCGCGCCTGTTTGTAGGAGCCTTTCAACTTGAACATATTTAAACATACGTTTTATTGTATGCTAACCGCTCTGCTGTTGCATTCATTTGATGGATTTGGTCCGCTTGCTCGACCATTTTTTCTATTTTCAACGCCGACCTATTGGTAGCAATTTAAAATGTCGAGTAAACGCTGGATCATAATTCAGAATTACCGCCAAGCGCCATCGTGTCTACTAATAGGGGTTTATTAATATCGTAAAACTCCTAGCTGGCCTTAAGCGGGCATTTTGCTTTTAAATTAACGTTCATCGCGTATAGTACAGGGTTTATTCCTGGCTTGCATGCGGCGTCAGCAGAAATCTTCTTGACTAAGATATATATCTTGATTAGAGATTGTAATCCAACTTGCACAACACACGAACTAACTGATGAAACAGAAGAATTTTGTTGATCTTTGCAAAATTCCCTTCAATTCTAATTTCTAATCTAGGAGTGCTTGTGACTACAGTTGTAATACAATTGGCATTCTAAATCCTGTTACGAACCTAAACAAAAATGTATTCATAGGTCCAGTAAAACCCACTATTTCCTATTACCGAACAATTACGAGTACAAATAGACAATTTTGAAAGGCCGTCGACGTTATTCCAATAAAACAGAATTGTAAATAGTCGCCATAAACAAAACCTAACCCGCGACCTGGCTAGCTAGGGCAATGCTCTGATCAACTGAATTATAGATGCAATATGCTTTCAAAGATACAATAATGAAGGTACGATACGAAATGTAATATCGAACGAGTAGCAATCCGTTGTAAATTTGATTGTAGATAGAAATGCAGCGTGCTCTAAGCCCGGGTGAGTTCAGTTCAGCCTTTATCGAATGGAAAGCGTAGGAGACAAAGACCTCGCATCTCGTGTCGCTGGGAAGCGTGTCCACTGCGACACGTTTGGATTTTTATTATCTTTATCTATTGCAGCGCACAGTGCACTTCAATCAAAGATCCGAGGCCGCTCTAGGCCGACGCACTCGCCGACATAACACGTGCATTACTCACGAAATATTTTCATAAAACCGAACCAAACGCACCCGTCCACCTCTCCCCGCGACCCCGCGTCCCCAGTAAAACCAGTTCAGTTCGTGCCCGGCTGCCGTGCGCGTCGGTTATCTCGCGGAGAGTGTATTCGCCGCGCTGTGTTACGAAAAAACATCTTTTGTACCAAAACCAAACCAGTGCTGTGGATTCCTATTATTATAATAGTGCTCGTGTGAGATTGTGCCATTTCATATTGTGATGTTGCCTGTTGGAGTGTTCTAGTGGAGGATTTCTCTTGAAAACTGTGGAACGGGTTCCGCCTGCCGCCGCCGGACGCCTTTTCTCTCCGATCTCGGGATATCATTAAGGTATTTATTGTTACACCGGCTCATTGTTGTAAGGAATTCTTTCTACAACCCTCGTGTAGAGTTAAATCGATAGTCTTGATTCGGTTTCGTATGCGAGTGAGGAAGCTCAGTTTGTAATGCGTCGATATTGAATCGCAGATTGTGGATGGTGTTTGTGGATTTGCATTGTAGATGCGCGCGGCGTACAATGTGCAGTAAACATTACGGCCCTGCGAACGGGTTCGAGTCCGGCCGAGGCTCGAGTGGGCGAGTATTAATTAGGCGACTTGGAATACAACGGTACAACTTGATGGTACCACCACCCGGCACCACTTAACGATCATTTGATAACTTTTGTTGTTGGACTTTCGTCGATTCGATTATAATAGTGTTAATAACAATTTTTTATGGTCGAATGAACATTATGAATAGTTAGACCGAAAGATTACCGATAGATAAGATTAGTTACGGTGACCGAGCTTTTGAGTCGATGGAACATGAAAGCTTAATGTCGAAATTATCACATTAATGGTATTGGCTTGTGATTTACATTTCTAAGTAAGTAGTAAGGTAAGTTCAAATTTATGAATAAAAAAAATGTTATAAAATAGAAAACTATACTAATCCTTATGTTGAATGTAGCAACGGCCACAGAAAGCTTTTTACAACGTAGTCTTGTAACTTGTAACAGCTTTTCTATGAATACGGTGAGACACTACACAACAAAAGATAAATAAAACAGAACTTAGAAGGCGCTTCTTCGAATTCGCAGAAATAAATGTTGTAAGCTAGTTTCCAGGCACCCGCTCGATAGATGGCGTCACTTGTGGCAAAACAAATAAAACATGAGCTTTTATCACTTTAGGCACGCTATAACGTTTTTGGGGCGAATCTTAAATGATAATTATACGAAACAACATGATAGATAGCTTTGTTAAACCTATTTCACTGAAACAGCAAACACAAACATTTTGAACACTAATTTCACGTTTCGGCATTATAACGGGACGTAATTTACATAAAAAACAAGCCATTAAACTTTCCGTTGACAATAAATGATTGTTAAACAAATTATGCAAAATAAGTTATTGAATAAGCACCGATTTTATTCATTTCGATTATTTTAATCGCTCCAGGCTCCGCATCACACACATTGGAGAGAAATAATGGTTTCAGACATTTAAATCGGCAGAAATTTTATGACATTTGTCATTAAATTTCATGGAGATGTAACGATAATTCAGTGAAGTGCTAAGAACTTACTTAATTGAGCAAGTAGTGGGAAACTCAAAAACTTCATAGCTTCGTAGGTTATTACAAGCAACAGTGGTCTCAGATTCGGTTTTATTATCCAACTTTGAATACTTACATCGGATAACATAATTTTATAGACAATGAAAGGGTTACAATTTACAAGATGAAACCGTTGATTTAGTCGTAAAACGAGTCGTAAATGCAGTATTGATGGCGGTCGTGTGCAAGATAAAGTTGTGGATTTTGAATAATAATAAATATTGCTCGAGAAAACAATAAAAGTATGGAAATTGGAATGTGTGAATAATATTTCAACGAGACTGCGACATGTTTTGGCAAATCTCGCGAAAACAAGTTAAAGGTAATGAAGGCAAAGGAACGATATCATTAATAACACCAAATGAAAAAGCTGTCACTCCAAGGAGTTTTCCATTCCTATGTTTCTATTGCCATGTTACGAAACCCGACTCAACATTGTTTCTAGTCATAAAATGCACTCGTTATCAAAAACAATGCAGATGGATTTATTACTGTTCATTTATGGTGTTAGAACGCACGTGTCGCGTGGATTTTTCGAGTGTGTGCCTTCGAGCGTTAATTTCTGCATAAAAAATCTTAGTCCGGAAACGTGCGTGTCACATCGGTAGTTGTAGAACAGATGTTGACATGTGTCGCCTGGCTGTATGGTGCGCTGCCGTAAGCTAATTGGCTAGGGAAAAAACGTGAGCTGCGTTCCATACTCTCTGGTTCCATCCTACGTTTGCGCGGGAATACGATTGATGCGCTATGGGACTTGACTTTTTTTCCATGTTCTTTTTGATTTATCAGCTTTTATTTTTGGATGTAAATCGTACTGGAATGTTTCTATATTCGGCGATGTTACTATTTTTGGACTAACATAAAAAGTGCAGGATAGGCAGTGACAAATAAAAAGCTAAAACGTCTCTGGTATTTTTTGAATGTTATTTTTACGAGGTCTGTAATCAAATCGATACAGTTAATACGAGTAGGTATGTGGGATATACTTAATGTATTTTAACTGAAAGTGAATTTTCTTTTCATTCCACTAGTTTACTTTCATTTTATTTGAAAACATTAATTTACGAAGAAAATTCGCACGCTTTCATTTTCATTGAAAGTTCACAGAAAATATTTTACTGTAATTCAGAACTAAATCTTTTACTTTTTAATCTAATAACCCAAATGGTGAAACGGTTGTTCAATTGGGGTGCGTTTTATTTAAATAAAACTTTATTTTTTGAAGAAGTTTAATGTAAAAATTAGTTTGGCGTCTAGCGGTGATATCGAGGACAAAATATATGTTTTGTACTGTTAGTATGTTTCTGAGTCATGTACTGGGATTTGTATTACTAAAGCTGAGGCCACACCAACGGTCAACGTCAATGCCCATCATCGCTATAAATAAACAACGCGATAGTTATTTCGATAATTAACGCGATACATAGAGTGGCCACACTTGGAACGATTATCGTCAATGCTCATTTAATTGGCTATAAAATTGGCGCTAATGTTCCATCATTGAATTTCCTTGATCCCGTCGCGCGTACGGTGCACAAATGACAAACGTGGTGTGGCCGCTTCAACGCAACGATTCTCGGGTTAAATCTCTTTCATGTGCCAAAAAATACAGCCACCCGAGTTATAGTCCTTACGTCAAACGGCAATGTGAATACCCTTGTCAAATTATAGCGGTAAGTGCTGGCTACACCTACGGTTAACGTCCATCATCGCGATAATCAACGGCGCTACCCGTTGGTGTGGCCCCAGCATAACAATTTACCTGTTACATAACATTTTAAATTACTAATTTTCTCTTATTGTATTGAAATTGCCTATTTTCATTCTGTGCCAACGAGAAAAGGAAATAAGTCTCAATGGGGAGGCTTCATATTATTTGCAGACGGTTGTGTTCCGATTCTCGATTTTATTGTTGAGGGAGTTCCTAGGTACTTATTTTGCTTTAGAAGACTTTATAAGTGATTAGTAGGTCTGTATATTTTCTACCGTATCGCTATGTGACAACATTATGCAACTCTACTATTATAGAAAAAAAACTTTTTCACTTTAGTCTTGCACGTTCAGTTTTAGATGAATGCGCAAAAAGTGTTTACAACTAGATTTAGATCAGAAAACACACCCGTGAAAGCAAATTTGTTGTGCCACTCTGAAATTTTGTGCTTCGATTTGATTATTTGAAAACTTAAACCCGACATTCTGATTTTAAATCACTTTTAAAAAGGTTTTTCATCAACAATTAAGGTTAAATTTATAACCTCAATTTATGTCGATGATTTTTAAAATACAATTTGATCAAAGTTGGAAAAGTGTTGATAGTACTACTATACTAAACTTAAAACAAACATTCCAAATACAACCTGTATTTGGAATGTTTTAACTTTTGCAGATTAAAAAAAAATGAGAGCTTTTTTCCAACCTGCTTGTAAATACACGCGAAATAAATTACCTACCTACCTACTTACGATACAATTATTGTAAATCGATTGGCGTTATCATTGACATTGTTAGTCTATTGTTTGATAACGAACGAACCTACATCAATGTCGTACTTATTGGTTTTAGGTACATGCATGTATAAAGTATGGTTGATTGACGAATTTTATCAAATGTTAGTTTACTACTATCAGTGAAGTTCAATGTTGATTGACAATGGTCAATGGAGTTTTTTTGTATATCTAGAAAGTTGTTTTATTACTTACTGTAGATAACTACTTAGTGTTTTTTTTATGAATTGTTAAGTAAATAACTTGTATCTCGTGACATAAATTTATTTAAACGTTACAAAAAATCTACTTTATTTTTTGAGTTTAAAAAAAATCTTGTAAAACCTTCTTTCATTGAAGTCGGCAATACACATACCATTTCATAAATCCAGAAAGCCTTTTGTTTGACATACGTTGGTTTTCTGAACAGAGTACCTAAATACCGACAACCATCATAATTGCTTCCAATAAACACAGTCCCTTACAAAAACAACCCACAATAATGCGCGTAGGCACTTACAAACTAAATCTAAATAAACCATCAACTTATCATCGACATTTAACAGTAAAAAAATCTGGACTAACGCTTACCGTTATACGGCCAGTAAGTGCGACCACAGCAGATAATAAGTGGTCCGTCGCCATGTTTGATCTCAACGGATTAATTAAATTTGACAGGTCATTGTGACATAGCAAGGCATCATGATGAAAATTACTGTTAGTTTGTTAGTGCGAGGCCAATGAGCCGTAATCTCGCGCCGTTTAGCGCATACGCCATGTTTTATGACCATAGATCAATCAGACATGTTTGGAGTCAAGTCGGCTGTCAATTTCGCGTGAGCGGAATGGATTGATAGTTTTAAGAGCACATTGTTTATGGCTAAATTTAAATTGGAATCGTGGACTTCTGCAGCGATAGTTTCTGAGGAATGAGCAATGAAATTGAAAGTGTTTAAAGTATAGTGTGTTTTTTCTTCCATGTCAGAATTGGTAAACAAACAAAACTGCAATTTTAGCTATCACTGTGTAAAAGTCATACAAATTCAATCTAATGTTTCGCCCAATTATTAGCCTACCTAATAATAACACGTGAAATTGGATGATTATATCCACTGTTGATTGATGTAGATTAAGTCGTCTAGATTAACGCGTCATGTCAAATATGACACATGTATATGTCAATGATTTTATTAGTTAATAGCTACATCGACCACTCGTGTGTGTCGCGATCGTGTTTCCTGCTATTAGTTTATCCTGTTTTTAATGTACACGTTTTAAAATATGAAAGCTTTTAAACCTGAAAGAAAGACAAATATTAAAACGGTCGTAACGGGTAGGTCAAAAGCATCGTTAAGTGTAGAATTGCTGTATGTATGTTGTACTAATCGACTTTTATCATCGAAAAAGTAACAATTTTTCTAGCGGAGGTACAGTCAACCGCGCATAAGTTGTAACAATTGATAGCGGCTTTATGTCGTAGCAGTCAGGGCGATTTTCGTAGTGCATCACTGATGTCACAGGCTGTACAATATTGAAAATACTTACTGAGAATCCATTCTGTTGCGAGTAACGGCGATGCATTGAAATGCCTGTGAATGGAATTTCATACAATTTCCAGCCTTATGCTTTTACGTAATCTTACTGAGTGTTTTGCCTGGAAATGTAGCTTTCTTTAAAATCCTGGCTTGTACGTCATTCAAACCCAGTAAAGTGGCTTGCGCTATGTATTAAGTCATAAAAATTCTTGAGATTTTGAATAATTTTATGGAAGTTAGCTTTGTTTTTAAGTTTCAAGTTTAACAATGTGTACCTGGCCTTATTCTTAAAAACGAATACTAGGTATTATTAGGTCGAAACTAAGTATTTCTATTAATTAAAGAACAGATAACTTCCTTTGAAATATAATGTAGAAATATCCTGTTAAGAAGTTCTTAATAAAAGGTTAACCTTCCTAAGCTTACTTGAAATGTTTGTGACATAATCTTGAAAAACCTAAACAAAATTACTGGAAAGATTGATATGCCTACAGTATTTATTGAGTACGTGTACAAAATGTATGTGTATTCCAAACATCCATAAAGAAGTCAAGCTTTTGTAATTAAGTAAACTACATCCACTGAAAGCTTTTAGTTATTTTACCATCTACTTTTTGATGTTCACTTCAGTCCCTTTTTATTTCAACGATTTTTAAAATGTCCTCTTCAGAAGCGCGTTCAAAACCACAACATAAAACTTAATTTAGTGCATAAATTCCCTTTTCATGTGGCTTAAAGAAATTAAAGAGACTTTATTTTAACTATGCCGTAAAAGAGACCTCTTCATTGTCAGTTAATAATAGCATTTGAAAACCAATGGCATTCATGTTGAAATGGCTGCCAGAGAGTAGTAGTAATATTGAAGAATTTGAACCTCATTTGAAAGCACAGTCTGCACGTTTTCTGGTCTAGCAATAGTAAATCGCTACAGATATTATTACCCTTGATTACTGTAACAATCAATATTATAATAGTAGACGCATTAAATCACTTGTGTGTCCCTCGGAGCGACGCGCAAACTTGTTCTGAGCCCCGTCAACTACCTATACACTGCATTACTTAGACTTGGACAACAGATAAAGAAGTCCGAGCATTTGTTTATTCTGGAATTACTTACTTGTAACGGTCGCAATTCATATTTTGATCAAAATACAACCTGGCACTGACCTGCAAATTGCAAACAAAATTTGAATTTCGCGGGCAACCTTGTGCATTCTCCTTTAAGAACAGTAATCCTGGGAGTTTTACAACATTTTATTGTTTTATTACTCTCTTGTTCTAGCGGACGAGCGCGTAAGTAAGTTACGCACATTACAAAATAGCCCCAAGGCGGAATGGATATAAGAATGCTATTTTACCGTCTCGAAGACTCGCCTTGGAAATAATATCGGTTGCCGTTAGGATCTCAAGTTGAAAGTTTATTGTGGAGCGAAATTGTTTCAGAATTATAGACTTTCGGTCGTTTGAATCTATTGTCAATCAAATAACCTAACAGCATTGCATGATAGAACGAAGTCATAAAAAGTTTGCGGAAATTGCTAGAATTCGGTTGTGTAGGCTGTAAGCTGATGAGATTACAGAGCAAAAAGCGAGGTTTTCAATCTAGCAATCAGCTGAACAAACGATCGATTTATGTTACTCCACGTTACGAGTTCCTCCCCACTGACATCGTATAGTAACAAGCCGTCGATTCTGCCCACCCAGAAACCTGCAACGTACTGAGTTTTCCGTTTATAAATTCGGCGGGATTTGCGTGTAGAAGGAGAAATGTAACGATAACAGCGACATGATCGTTCGTTTATGTTAGATTACTGAATGGCAGTGAGTCAAGTCTCTCGCTGGGGTTTTACGAGTTTCGTATGAGTCCCGATCGGCTCCGAGGCAGTTTTCAAGAACTCATTTGAGAAGTTTGGCGTCATCAAAAGTGGGAATCCGTGCGACATAAGACGTAATCCTTTGCTTAGTCGTATTAAAGCTATAGAAACTCTAGTTATAGGATATGTATTCATTATTCATCAAAGCTAAAATTGCTACTTTGAGATGTAATCCGATCACATACCTACGTAAAGTCAAAACATTGGCGCAACCTTTTATTTTATAGAATTATCGCCCTGTGAGAACGTATTTTGAGTGGATGTCATTCATAAAATCGTATAAAGCATCACCAGAGCATAATAACATTACGGATATTTCAAAAGTGTCGCACACATTGGCGACCCTTATAATACCACTGTCAACGCTAGTAATAACCTCAGGTAAAAATTGGAGACCGAACTTGTCCCGTCGGATCGGAAGGGGGATATCGGTTCTCTCTTTCATTAATTGGTACGGGAGGACAGAATAACTCAAGCCCGAGAAAGCCGAAACAGATGGATCACGAAGCATTTGTCATTTAAAAACGTTCGAGTGGAATCCAAACGCTCGGGCCAACGATAAAAATTAGACGCGCCTAAAATAATTGAACTCTTTTATTTGAGTCGTAACTCCGAACATTTGAGATACTTCGAACGCAATCAAGTTCGCCTTCACTGCTTCGGAGTTAAATTGAGACATTGAATGTTTGCCATTTTCTTTTCCCTCCAATTTCGCGCCAATAGCAAAAGTAAAAAGGCTCGCCGATACCACCAACATGGAAGCGATATACGAGCTCGCCGCCGGAGAGAACCGTTTCTTTTCATGTTTTCATGAGTCTCGAGAACTAAAGAGCGTGTAACAACGTATCTGTTCGTTGCCTTTTAATAGCCCAAGAGCGAACAAACTGCCAAGTATTAAGTTTTATCAACCATCTGCACGAATGTCACGTCTTTATTACTACTTATTCTTTGTCCTCATGAATGCAGCGGCCGCGGGAGAGAGATGGGACGATGTGTGTGTCCCGCTTTCGTCTTGTGGTTTTTGCTGCGCATGAAAAGGTAGGGAAACGAGCGTCCCTTTCGGGCATAGGTGTTCAATTCAATAAAAAATGGCGTACCTGAACCGGTCCCCTGACATGTTTATACATTTTTTCTTACTGTTGCGTAGAGGTTTTTTTTGTTACGTATGTTTCGATTGAGATTGAATCCGGAGCGTTATTAAAAAAGTTTTTGGCATAAATCATCGCGGTGATTTTTACTCTGTGCTGCGGATTTTTTGGCGAATTTTATTTTGTTTTAAAGTTTATCGAGAACCCGGTGTGTCGTTGATTTATGGCCTAATCATGTTTTGAACACACTGTGGGCCTGTATTTCAAATGTGATTAGTATTTTAATTAAATATTTACATACTAAAAGATATCTCTGGGTCTCGGCATTGTAATGTTAACGTGAATTCATAATGTTATCATGAATATCAAATGTAACGTTGTTAGTCGACCCAAACTAGGCTGCTTGAGTGGCTTCACTATTAAAACAGTTTTGACGTAAAGAGCGACATGAGTATTTTAATTTGTTCCTACATTAAAAATTATACAATAATACATTACCTACCTACTACTACGAAGCTTTGTTATTTAATAATTAGTTAGGGACTTCTGGTATAAGTTTACCCGTTATATTCGGTTGTTATTATTTCCAGTGTAAAATAACAATAATGGTAACTGTGTACTGACGTAAGTACCTAATAGAGTTGGCTGGTTATAATTTATGAAACAGTGGATCGCCTCGTGTTATTTTTGTTATAATTAAGTCTAGGTGGGACCACTATTTTTGTGTGTTGGCGGAAAAACCAATATAACTTAATTATTTACAGTTCGATAGATTCACTGTCAAGATATTTTATTCCAAAATAAACAGAATATGAGTAATATCTTCAGTACCTAACGTAAAATTAATATATCTCCCAGTTCTTTAGGAATAACCAACAATAATCATAGTGCAATATACAAAGACACCCAAACGCGTTAAACAAATCTAAATAAGCGACAAACAAGCCATTAACCCGAAGAAAATTCAAAACAACTCCCAAATATCCTAATATCGAATGCAATAAAAACAAATTGTATTCAAACTCCATCGAACCGTTTGTCTATGTGCGCAGTTTAAAAAATATAAAAAATACAACATGGCGGTGCTAGCACTCACAGCTGACCAGGGCTGCCATTTGTACGATTTAAATCGTATTTGTACGACTTTTTGAAGATTTCATACATGTACGATCGAAGCATCGAAATCGTACGGAAAACATACGATTTTTTACATTCGATCCATTTATTTTATTCAATTAGGTCTGGCAACAAAGTAACAAACTTTTGTCTCAAAAGAGTAAGTATCTAGAGCAGTGACTGAATAATATAAATAATGAAACGAACGTGCTCAGCCTGCCCAGAGTGTTGAGGAATTCCCTTTAATTCTAATTTCCTTAAATTAAAAACCAAACTTAGAAATAGTTTGGCCAACGTCAATGGCACCTTGCTGGCAAAGCAAATGATAAGAGTCACCGGAAACTGCACCGATTTTAAACCAACAGATGACATGATTAAACTAATGAATACGGAAAATTTATACAAAAAAAAGTGATTTCATTACTATAATTTAAATTTTCATACTATTTTCATTACATATCATTACTTATTTCGAAATACATATTTTTATTGTTAATTTTGTAATAAAAGTCAATAAACCAATAAACGGATGAATAATAATGTACGATTTTTTGTTTCGAATTTTCCTTGGGTATACGACTTTTTTAATGCTGTGGTACGATTGCAGAATTTTTTCACCTGGCAGCCCTGCAGCTGACTCAGCGCACCTTACGATGGCGTCCGACGACGCTTTGTCCCGCTGCCTTTTGCTAAGCGTTACGATTGTTACTGCAGTTTTATCTTTTGGAAAGCATTGGCGCCGTGCAGCGACGACGCGACGTATTGGTACGGAATTTGAAATAAAAAGCCTTATGTCGAATGGAAGGTAATATCTATGTCCGCTCGTGATTTGTTGTGGTACAATTCTGAGTTTCATCAGCAAATAAATGGTTAAAATATTTTTAAGAAAGGTAAAATAGAAATACACTATTTGCCTCATTTAGTTGAAGGTGGTAGCGAGCGCAACCCTAAATATTTAATGCGGTCTAGAAATAGAAGTCTAATGTTAAAATTTAGTAGCAGGTGATATTGTAACCAACTTTAGTTCCATATTTTTGCTACGTAACGTTAAAGTAAAGACATAAAAATGTGCCAAAAAAATGCACGGTACCATTGAGAGCCATAGACAATTAGTTTTGATCTATGCACTTTGAACAATTGCACAACCGAAAGTATTCTTATTCTTGTATCTTCACAAAGGCCCGGGTACGATTCTCAGATAAGACATTTTCTGTTCTATTATTATTCCGTTTCGTAACAGACGTTTAGTTTAGAGTTGAGTAATCCTAGTTTGAAACATCTTTATTTAAATAATTTGTACAGATGAACTATAACCTCGATTCGTTGAAGTCGTCGCCGGCAAAGACAGTTAGTGAAATTTTTTCTACACTTGAAGCATGCTAATGGCGCTATAGACAGGGACAGTTACCGTTACAAAAAAAATACCGGTATAATAACCAAAACATTTCGTTCTGTTACGTTAAATACATAACGTTACAATTAACGTTAAGTCATGGGATTTAACGGTATCAAAATAGCGTTATTTCGCTAAAATCTAGCAAGATCTGATGCGACGTTGCCAAACCGAAACGGACGCCGCGTGCTATGCGTTCGGTCCTTGTATTGTAAGCGGAGCGGCAACCACTAGCATTTATCGTTATTGTTACTCTTGCGACGATCGGAAAGATACGAATACGAGACGTCACGCGCTCCCGCGTGTTTCATTTCATAATCATACGGCACACAAGCATCGCGTACGCCGATACGTCTATTGCCTGTTATTTTCAACTAATAATATTTTTCCTAATGCAACTGCTTTAGTAAAAATATTATTATGGGCTGAAAGTAGTGCAACAAAGTGTACCGATATCTCAAGGTTTTCAAAGAAAACAATGAATCAACTAATATACAGTTTTTTTTCTATACCTTTATATATTTTGACATAAACAATAACATGAGTATTTACTGTTTAAAGTATTATATTATTTTAATTTTGCGAATGTGAGGACTGTATGGGTCATCGTTTTTTTTTTTCAGTTACTTTTACTGTTGGTCTGGCAATTTTAGTACTTCATGAGGCCTACCCAAATGTCCTTTCTTTTGTATTGTTCGTCAAATCGTTGCGCTCTTTTAGTTCTGAGTTGAGCTGCACGATAATTGACAAATGCGTGCACTGACTGGACAGGTCCACTCGATCTGTTTGGTACTTTCTTCAAAATACCATTTCAGACACCAGTCAACATGGTCCTCAAATTATCTGACCGAGATTATTTATTATATACACATTGACATTGATGACTAAACATATATTATATACAATGTTATGAAAGCTTACTTTGTAATGTTATTATAATTATTGTGAATGTGAAGACAATGTGTTTTTTTTAAATACATTTACGTCTTCTTTTCTCTGTTAGTTTTAATCATAGTCTGGCAGTTTAAGTAACTCAGGCGACCTACCTAAATGTACTTTCTTTGGTAATGTTCGTCGAAACGTTGAGCTCCTTAGTTCTAAGTTGACCCGCATGATGACTGACAAATGCGCGCAATGACTGGACAGGTCCACTCGATCTGCTTGGTTCTTTTCGCAAAATACCATTTCAGACACCAATCTACATGATCTGACCAAGATTATGTCTGGACTTTGAAAGAGACTGTGACCTTTGAGTATGTTTCGGCCTCTCTTCTCAGAGTAGTCAGACAGGAAACGCCGATCTCATCTAGCTTTTAAAATAGTATTGAAGTGTAAGTGTTTGTACAAACCTACTTACAGAAATAAAATCATTTAACATTTACTTGCACATTGTGCAATAAAACATTAAACGTGATGTTTACTTGCAATGGTTGTTGTGAAAAATAAATTTAAATAACATTTACTTTAATCTGAGCCACCTTGTTGCTAAATATATGACAGAAAGGGAGGAAGTACTGTTTCAGAATTACTGTTTTGTTAATGCTGTATTTCTAGATTCCAGAGTTAATTCCACACTTCCCACAGTTCAGCGAATTAATACATATAATAACTTGATTCGACTTCACAACAGTTCACCAAAACTTACTAAAAACAAACGAAACTTACAAATACGTGGGACTATGGGGTTCTTTAACATTTTTTTTAATCTTTTCAAAGTACTCTCCACTAGCCTCTATACAAAGTATCATGCGTCTGAAACAGTTTTCGAACCACTTTTTGCGGTCCGAAGTAGACACATTGTCGTTTACAGCCTATTCGAACGCTGACACCGCATCTTCCGGAGATGAAAATTGTATATCCCTTTGAGCGGATTTTTTATTTTCGGAAATAAAACAAAGTCCTACGGTGCTAGGTCAGGACTGTAAGGAGGGTGACCTAGGAGTTTGACTAGCGTGCTGTCCAACAAGTCCCTCGTTTTGAGTGCGGTGTGCGAAGGCGTGTTTCATGGTGGAGCAGTAGCCCGCGGAGCCCTGTGTTTGGTCGCTTGTTGCTCACAACAGAGAAAACTTCTGCCAAGCAATTGGTAGTATACCATTTAGCGTTGATGCTTCTTTGGTTCCGTGAAGGAGTTGACACCAAGCAGCCTGTCAAATTGAAAAAGCTCGCGATCAAAATGTTACCCCGCGCTTCTAGATCTCTTCACTATGACGCAACACCCAAACCGCTGACCTGTAATAATTTCCTAAACACGCCGAGACGAGCCTGCTGCAAATTTGTTTATCATATCACGGCACCATTCCGCCCGGGCCTGCTTCTGAGCATCGGTGTGGTTGTGCGGCAACCAGTTGAAACTATCCTCCTCACGCGAAGACGCACGTGTTGTATTTCGTGAAGGCTTCCCGATCGAACCTGCCGTATGTGCTGAATCTCTTGATACGTTACTTGCCTATTGTCTTGAATTAAAATTTTCACTGCTAGCACGTTTTGTTCCGTAACAGCCGTAAAAAGGCGACCACTTCTTTCTTTAACCCCCAAAGTTAGCCGCTTGAATTCGTTATACCAACGATACACGGTTGCCTTAGAAGGGCCTTCATCCATGAATGTCATTTGAAGTATATCGTACGATTCTTCCTGTTCAGGTCAGACAACACTTGAAATCGGAAAAATGATAGCGCGAAAATGTTACCGGCGCAGATCCATTTTCTTAATTAGACAAGATATTTTAAATTAACTCGCAAACAATGTGGAGGGAAATTTTGAAATAGACTATAACTGGCCAGTCTGTCATACATAAAAACATTTTTTGCAATACTTCTGAGTGGCCTGGAATAATACTAATAATACGTTTTGTAGCTCAATAAGAGCTACAAAAAGAAAGCTCTGGTGAATTGGCATTGGCACCCAGGTCGGGGAACAAAAAAGCACAATTAGAAAAGATTTCATAAACAACAAATATTTAGAAAAGCATGATGATGATTTATCAGTCCGCTTGGTCAGAGAAAACAATAGTTTTACTTTAATAAATAAATAGACGAAATAGATACTTTTAAAATAAAACCGTTACTTCATTCTACACTTTTCACTAACAAAAATTTTTGATTACTGGGAAACCAAAAACATAAGTTTTTATTTTAATGTGAATGATAAATTACACTGTTCAACACAAGTCTTGTTTCCTTTATAATTTTTTTCTGTTATTGGGTATTTCTATGGCCCTGAATATGAAAAAAATACTGGAAGATTGCTAACAGCTTCAGTTTTTGAAATATAGAGTTTTATTATTTTGATAAAAAAGTACAGAAACTTAATAAATGATGTTAACAAAATTTCTATTGAACACTATCAAATGATCTTTTATACGATTTTCTTAAATGAACGACTTTAGGTAGATCACGCTGCCGCTCTTCCATTGTTCGAAGATCCTGATGGAATCTTTCACCCTGCTCCTCACTAAAATCACCTAGATTTTGTGGAAATCGGTCTAAATGTGAGTGCAGGAAGTGGATTTTTATGCTCATGTTGCACCCTAACTCTTGCAAGTTCGATAGCATGGACTCAACAAGCTCGACGTGGTTGTCAGATTTCTTTTTGCCTAGGAAGTTACTCATAACCAAAACGAATGACTTCCGGATTCGACTTCAGTCATTGATTTGACAAAATTAGGATCTTTCACGAGTTGCCTAATCTGTGGCCCATCAAAAATACCAGCTTTTAATTTTTCTGTACTTAATCCTGGAAACTTGCGTGAAAGAAAATTGAAACAATCGCCACTTTTGTCAAGCGCCTTCACAAACTGTTTCATTATGCCGAGTTTAATATGAAGTGTGAGAAAATTGTTCCCATATTTAAAAAATACGCGTTAGTTTGAGATAGAAACAAAAAAAAATTAAAGGAAACAAACGATTTTTTTTTTTGTTGACCAGTGTTATCAGTTATTTTATTTCTGTAAGTAGGTTACACTTTTAGACGTCAATCGTATTTTAAAACCTAGATGAGATCGGCGTTTCCTATCTGACTACTCTGAGTAGAAAGGCCGAAACAAACTCAGAGGTCACAGTCTCTTTTAAAGTCCAGACATAATCTTGGTCAGATCATGTGAAGACCGGTGGACCTTGGTGTCTGAAACGGTCTTTATAGGAAATAACCACACAGAATGAGTGGACCTGTCCAGTCAGTGCACGCATTTGTTAGTAGTCATGCAGCTCAACACAGAACTTAAGGAGCTCAACGATTCGACGAACATTACCAAAGAAAAGACATTTGAGTAGGCCGCATAAATTACTCAAACTGCCAGACCCTGATTAAATTTAACTTATTTTTAAATACTTTGAAAAAATAAACAACATACTCACATTATCTTTACATTCTCTAGCCTGAAACACAGGTTCAACTTAGTTCAGGCAAATTAGCAACTTTGCTCTTTTTAATTGTTATTATAAATGTGTCCCTTTCCACAACAACATTTCCTAAATAAATATGGACCGTGATTTTGGGTGCAATTTTGAATTCAAATACTCATACTAATAATCATGGCGTATGATTTCCTTTAGTGTAAAAACAGTACTGTTTTTGATTAGTTAGTGTTTAACTAGTGCTAATAAAAAAATAAAATATATGTTAGTGATCATTTTAATTAATGTTTTCAAATAAAGTTTAAATCGTATTATTTTTCACATATCACTTTTTATCCTAAAACGTAGCTTAAGGAAAAATCGTCATAGTTCTTTATCTGTGATTGTTCACCAAAGAAAAGATAGACGGTGGTTAGTTTAACTCGCGTTGATTTTAAAAGATTTTTTTACTCTCTAACGTACTTTGTCGTATTTATTCTGTGTCAGCTATAGATACCTTTTTAATTCTGTCAAAAATATTACTACGTACTCCGAATGAATGTCCTTCGTTTAAGTGTTAGATTTAGCAGTTGCTAGTGGATAGACTAGATATGGGCGTAATGTCGTATCAATGATTCCGATATCAACATACACAACTGCATTTTGACAGAAAACAAAGGTAGCTATAGTCGACCCTTAAACGTTAACACCGAAAGATGCTTGTCTCTCGGCCGTCATTGTTAGAAAGAGATAGGCGTAAAAATTACCGGTAAAAGAATAGTAACTTTTACCGGTACTAATACTGGTAGTTTGATAACGTTAACTGACTCATGGGTTTCGTTATTAATATCGTTACTTTTTTATCGTTAACATAACGGTAATTGGTATCGTTATAAAAAAAATAACGGTAATTCGGTCCCTGGCTATAGATTTAACGTAGTGGGTGTCTACCGACTCGTCTAGGTATTGTTTTTAATAAAAAAAACGGCGAATGTAGGACGTCAATAGCAGTCTTGAAAAAAAAACTTGGCCATAGGGGTATAAAAAAGGAATTGTTTTTTTATTTTATGAAATAATGTCTGAAAAAAAAATCCGTAAAAGTGGTAATAAGCCAAGGATGTTATTTTATAAACGGATTGAACCACTTAACTTTATTTAAAAACAAAAAAAGAATCCACAGACACTCTTTATCAATAGTTCTCGGTCTTTGAAATCATGTTCATATCACATGGCGTTGAATATCTCATTAATTGCTTACAATATTCTTGATTACGTTGAACTCTGACATTGATACTTGACTCCTGTTAAGATGGCGCTATTACTAAATTCCAAACTCACAAATGTTATGCTAAGTACGCTATTATACTCGTATGTCAACTGATTGAAAGACAACACATTAAAATACGGGGTAACTGACACTTGATTCACAAATGCCTATGTTTTTTTTTTTGTAAATTGCTGCTGTAGGAATGATAGGTTAAATTAATAATGGGCAATATTTTGGGTAAACTTAAACGCTTTATGGGGGCGTACACCTCTGTCTAACCCTTTGAGAAAAACAGGCGCGATGTTTTGTTATGATAAACCCTTATTAATAAAACCGGAATAAACTTAGAACAGTATTAGATTAGGTAGGATTAACCCAACATTGTTCGATGTTTAAGGCATAGCGTTACTACGGGTTAGTTTTAAGGGAGAAAGGGTTTCCAACCCTAGCGAAAAATTAAAAAAACTGCGAATTTATAGAAACAGAGTAAGTTCTACCTGCTAAAGTTAATAATTATACCAGGGAAATGCGTTTTTGTTTGAAATTAAATTCATTGGGTATGCAGCATTGCCGGCCATTGTTTTTTGCAAAGTATCAAATTTCAAAACTAGTAACGGGGTCCAATACGCTGGTTTGAGTGATTTGGTTTGAACAAGTTATTACATTGACCATAAATCTAATAACGAAACCGTTATTACAATAAGTATTATATACAACTTACTCATCATAGACGAACCGAACGACATTGAAAACCAAAGGCAACTATTTCAACCATGAACATTTATTTAGTATAAACTTGTCGCGTTTCAAATCCACGCGGCCATATTAAATGCTCACCCATATTTTTTAGGGTTCCGTACCCAAAGGGGGGCAACTGGTGCCAAGTTGGTATTACTAAGGCCCGCTGTCCGTCCGTCGGTCACAGGGATGTATATTTTGAACCGTAACAGGTAGGCACTTTAAATTTTCACAGCATGTGTATTAACTGTGGCCACTACAACAAAAATAATAAAAATAAAATATGTAATGATAAGTATTGTACGCGGCTACATATCAAGCTATACATATCCAGTATAATAAGCTGCACCCTAAATGCGTAACACATTTTCGTAAACGATTACGACTAATCTGTTGTATTTTGACAGTTCAACAACATTCATTGCGTTATTTACATTGTTGAGCATATTTTTTTTCATACTTATGAAGCAATGTATTAGCAATCTGTTTCAAAACGATTCAGATTACGATTGAATGTGTATTACGCAATTAGGGTACTGATCTCGCATTGTATAATATTTCCGTATAATGACTGTCCGTTCGTACGCTGACTCACACACGAAGGGTTGTACCTGTGTACCACCCTTCGTGTGCGATTCAGACGTTTTTACCGATTATTTACATGCAGCATTGTTATTTATATTTCTCAAGTACAATGCGCAATTGTTGATATGATGACTCGTATGAGTAGACACTTAGATATGCACGATGTCCTTCATTTGTGTCAGGCTTTGTTAAACTTATCGGTATTAAGTCACCTTCAAGAAGTAGCTCATTTATAGTATGATTGCTATTCAAATCAGCTGTGTCTAAGTTAGTTGTTACTCACTAAAACACAATTAACCCAACCAATCCTCTGTACGTGCTAATAATTCGTTACGGTCTGATGCTCTAAGATGAGTCACTCACTGAAGATGAGATCACTCCTCGTATCATCCACTTTCCTTGTGGTTGCTTCAGGAAAATATTTAGTTTATTTATTAATTTAACAATTCAGTACACATATTTACTTACTGATAAGTGCAGCGTAAATAAAAAAATAAAAAAATATTATTAAATACCGTACAAATCGTTTTGGCTGGTTGAATTATAAGGTAGGTAAACCTTTGTTTGGCGTAAATAGGACAAAACATAAAACTCAAATGAACGGGTGTTTTTATGAGAACTGTTATTGCAAAAATTACGATATTTAAAACAATCTTAAATTTAAACGTGTCCATTAAATTTTAACATCGGTGGAACTTACTCAATCAAAGCGGATGGATTTAGATTCAAATGTAATCTCGTTCAAATGCAGATGTTCCAAATGTAGGTTAATGCACGATTTTAATAAGGTTAACCGTATAAAATGAAAAAATATCTTCAAGTAAGACGCTTGCAAAGTGAATGTTTTATGTCTTAAAATGTTTTATTATAAAAAAAGGGAGCGAGGAACATTCAAAATAAATTATGCCTCTCAACTTAAATAAAAGATTTGTCGGCCAGTGTCAAAAAACAACAGTAATAGGTTACAAAAGAGTTCGTAACACAAAATACCTTCTAACACGCATTATTCGTATTCGCATACCTAAACATCCTTATCTACGAGCCACAACAACTGTAAACGACTCTAGCTATTTATTGCTACTCTAGTGTAGATTCCATTCCACACCCCGTGAAATTCCTGGAACTTTCACAAAGTTCAAAACAAAGTACTACTAAACCGCGTCTGTCTCTCTCAGTCTTTATTCAACCGCTACGCGTAAAAGAGACGGGTATATAAGCATAATTCACGCAGCTTTTAGTGGTGGAGACATAAATCTTTGTAGTCAATTCGCATTGATCGTTTGCGCCGACGCAAAAAAGATACGCCGGTGTCCTTTAGATAAGATACACACGAAGTTGTTGAAATCGACGAAGACTAGTGAATCATTCTGTCAAAGATTTCACGTTCACCAGTTGGATTTTAAATTTATAAAAGGTTATTTTGTTCAATGAGTTTACTGATTGAAAGGCTGGGCAAGAGATGAAAAAATATAAATTATTTAAAATAGGCCATGTACCTACATTTGTGTACATTTTGTAGGCAAACCCAAAAAGAGCTTATCCTTTTATTCATGTAATTATTATTTGAATATTTCACTGTAAATGATCACTGCTAAATGTAAGTACATTTAGCAGCGAGAGCATTTAGTGTCTTTTTAAATGTTCGTCTGCATTCTGAAATTAGCACTACATTGTAACCTTCTGGCTAAACTGCTGACCACAGTATATTAAGCAAACACAGGGTCCTACCAGCTTTCTCGACATAATACCTTAATACCCCTTCCCCCATCACTCAACGGAAGAGTTCCTCCCATTTTTTACAGCTATTACAAATATGTACAGTATTAAATTGAAAGGTGGGCAGATTTAGAAATTAGGTCGAGCGTGCTATTTCGCTCAGCCAATCTCGACTCTACGGATCTGCCAAACACGAGAATAAACCTGATAACAATAACTTGTACTAACTATTTTACTTAGAAACTTGAAACAAGTTATTGTAACGTTATTTAGTACGATTTCTAAAGCATTTGCATTTGAATAATTTTATTGATTTATTGCATTGAGGTGTGTTTAGACGCTTGTTTGGTTTTCTTAACAGGGTAACCCTATTCGTGCTGTAGGTTTTGTGAAAGATACTCACGATTTCAACGCATTTAGTAGATATACCGATCGATAAGAAATACTCTTTTAAAACTGTCCAAACATTATGAAACCCTGAATAGTGTCGTATTTAGTAGTCTACATTTACATGTTGATGGTTATTAGGTTATTTAACTCAGTTCAATAATTTCATCAAACTTTTTAAAGCAAGTTAGGTTTCTTTGAAAAGCCTCCCATTTAATGTCAACTATCGCGATAGTTGCGGTTTACCTTAGATTGTATTTCACCGTCGAATGGCCTATCCAGAATCCTTGTTCCTAAAAGCTTAGTTCCAAACTAGGTCAAACGGAACATCAAGAGACGGACGTCTTAAAATTGCGTTGCACACAAATTCCACTACCCAGACGTAGATTAATGACTATGAAGTTAATTATGCAAGTGTATAGAAACTATTTGAGTATAGAAAGCTAGAGAAACGGTAAAGATGTGCATTGTACTGATCTCGTAATCATAGGGATGTGCAAAAGTTCAGATGTTACGATAAGATTCGAGTTCGTTGCGCAATTGTGAATAGTGAGTGTGTGTGACGTCAATTGTGTGGTGTAAGTTATGAGCGGTGGGAAAGGGCTTTATGAGTTTATGAGGTAAGTAGTTAGTTGAAAGAATTGCCCATTAAGGTTAGGTATCAACTACTAAAAAGAACTGTCAAGCGTTTCTTAATCGAACGTAAAAATGTTTTCCAATCTATATTTACGACTGAAAACATCGCATGAAGGTGTATTTTAATTTCGCTTAAAATTATAGTCACATTTAATTAAAATTATAAAACGTGTTAAACTGGTGCATGCGCTGTCATATTTTCACAAGCGCGGCAATATTCAACCAGTCAGTCTTACTCGTGCAACAAAGAAAAAAAACGTTGAGCAGCAACATATTATCGCATTCTCTAGCACCTCACTGTTTCGAATCATTAATTTGACACTTGAAATAGCTCAGAAGTGTTACAATGGCTGTACGGGCCCGCCCACAAAACCGTTTACGGGTTAAAGGTTGGCGATCTTTTTAAATGTGCCTCGGAATGGTTGGGCAACCCTGCTTTTGTTAATGGAAATGTAATGAGTAAGAGTGAAGGCTGCTCGAATGGGCCCCGGCAACCATAATTGGTGCGTTGGATCGTGCCGCGTGGTTTCGGGTTAGAAATTTGAAATTCGAAGTTTGAAAAATGGAACGTGGACGTAAAACTTTGGATATACGAGTAGATGTTTGAAAATAGAACTGGATAGTAGTTTGAATGAGATTAATAGATGGTCCTCAAGTGGATTTTACGTTTTGTTGCTTTAAATGTCACAATAAATAAGAGGGAAATACTTCCGTTTAACCGCCAAATTCGCTGTTGTTTTTCATTTAGATTGGAATTTGTTTTTAAACCTGCTTTGATCTTTTCTGTCTGACCCATCTTTATCATTATGTCTTTATTCATTGTATAGTGCATGCCTTGTCTCTGCATGCATAGATAGAAACGGAAGACAAAATTACTAAATGGAGAAAGATTTCTATGGCGCGATGTCTAAATTCAAGAAAATAATGAATTAATGGATTTCTCTTCCCAGATGACTGGAACAATATTGCGACAGGTTGTCTATGACATAAATATATTCCTTATTCGTCAGCCTTCATTATAATTCTGCGCCGTATATACCATGAAACACGATAACCCACTATATTACACTCGTATTGTAACTTTTATAACTTACATAGCACCGATACCTGATATATGGGTTTATAGTACTTATCATGGAGGTTTTATGGGTCGTTATAACCTATACGGTGCAGTTATCATTGGACATAGGATCATGTGTTACGTTTTAACAAGTTATGTCCACAAGTTTCTGCGTTACTTGAGAAATGACAATGCCAGATCCTGCCCCAGCTATTTACAGGAAATGTCAAATAACGAAAATAATTGTAATGATTATAGGACCTTTTCGTAGTTCATTGTTTTTCAGTAGAACTTGCCGATTACAAATCAATGATAAAAGGAATTCAATCCCTGAATTTCCTATTGCGTTACTTATTGCGCATGATACACAACAAAAAAAAGTTTTTAATACCTGTAAAACAAAAAATCATATTACGATTAAATTAATTATGACAATGCGTAACGTACACGTGGTCTAAATCGCTTTTTAACAAATATAAACTGCGCCTAACATATAATCAATGTCATTATTGTTTTAAGATTTTAACAGAATCCGCAAGTTCTACAGACATTAGGACAAATGTTTAGTTAAGTCATAAATAAGCTTTAAGATGCAGTATATTGCCTCGTTGGTCTAGTGGTCGCAATCGCTACTGCTGAGCATGAGGTCCTGGGTTCGATTCCCAGGTCGGGAAACGTGTTATTGGGTTTTTCTATCTGGAATTTCTCATTAGCAGCCCGAAGTCTGGATTTGTGCCCGGTAGATGGCAATAGGTTCGCCCTCTATTACATGGGACTTAAACATAACTGGCGAAATGTGGGTGTACTATAGGTACACCTCTGCCCAACCCTTCGGGGAAACAAGGCGTGATGTTATGTTATATTACAGGCTTGTAAATGACTTTTTGATTTGAGTGGGGCAAAGTTCTATAGAGTTTCTGGCATTATCCTTTGGTTTAGTTCGTGTTTCTTCTTAAATGCTGCACGGTGGACGGTGATCATCAGTCACATGTTGGTTCTGGCTGTTTGACAGTCGTTACGGGTAGTCGAACCCGAAAAATCTGACAACCAGTCTTGCCAGAGGTGTCGTGTTACCCAGTACTAAACTGTATTGGTAAGACTGGAAGCTAGACTTTGCTAGGCAGATTGTCTCTTCTTCACAATGTGTATCGTTTGTCTTTTGTTACTCAAGCTTTGTAAGTTTATTTTTGGTTTTTTACTCTAGACATTGTAATGTCTATTGGCACTTCTCTGTGCGTATGACTGCAGCGTTATTATTTCATTTATGGTTGGTTTTGTTCGATCCCGTTTTATAATGTTGCATACATTATAGAACGGAAAATCTGAAGACATTACTGTGGCCTACTAACCTGCAATGGCGTGCAACTATTCTCCCGGGCTGGCGTGGTGGATAACTGCCCACTCCCGCTCACAAAGAGGCCTGTGTCCCAGCAGTGGGAACATTATAGGCTGATAGCTAGACATAGCATTATGTATAATTATTATTCCATCTGCCTAGTCTATACCCAAATATGTAGAATTTGGCTTCTAGTCTAATCAATAGTCTAGTTTTTTTTTTTTTTTTTTCTACAACATTCTATGTAAGCCCACGTTCGTGGGACGTACTAAAATCGCGACGGGATTTATTCTCGCACTGGATTTTCAACTCTCGGTGTTGAACCGAGCATTGAGAATCCAATAGAGTGCATCCCGTTGCGTCAACAGCACGTCGAAAGAACACATTGTTCGATTTTAAACTCTCTGCGCTAAGCAGTGCGTTGAGATCCAATGCGCAAAAAAAATCCTGCCGTGATATTTTTACGTCTGTGCGAATTTCGACTAACGGCCGAACCCTATCGTATCTATCTCCAATTTTGGCGTACTGTAGATAGGAAAGCCTATCAATATCTGGTTTTAACGTCACTATAAGTATGCGACCCTATAACGTGTTGACAGCTATTTGATTGACAGTGACAGATAGAGTTGTAATGTCTATCATCAGTAGCAATCTGTCTTAATTTATTGGGTTTGGCCGTAAGTCACTTACTAATTATATCATTGCTATACTGTGGTAAATGATTAGGTAAAATGTGAGTTAGTAAACACTGTTAGTCCGGTATTGCCAGCAACTACAAAGGAATGAGTGATGCAAAGAAATAGGGTTACCATTGTGATTTAACTGTCCACTTTAACAGAATTGAGTTCAATAATGCATGAATGGTAATGATTACAATCTGAATCAGACTGATAAACCTAAATAACTAAATAAAATGAACAAGTAATTATTATTGCTTAATGTACTCCTTTGGCTTACCCTTCGGAAAATACAGTCGTGAAGTTATCTTATTATTTTGCGTTATTTTGTATTTTAATATACTGCTAACTATTAACACAAGGACTAAATTTAATAACCAACTACTTGTCCTCATCGCTGTCATCCGGAAAGGTGCCCAGAAGACTGGCAGCATTGCCGTTGAATCGCTGTAATTCTTTGGTTGCCTTTTCTTTTCCTTCTGCAAAGCTACGTGTGTGTAATACCCTGGGCTATACTGACATGTCGTAAGTATCTTGTATTGTAAAGGCTCTTTTTTGCTACAATTCGAAGAGCCTTACATTTCAAATTGTAGACCAAAAACAAACCAACGAGGCCACACATCCTTTCAAATTTAGAACACCACACCAAAACTGGCCAGACATAAAAATAAAAACGAAAGCCACGAGCCATCAAAGTTGACACGTCGATCTTACTTATTCCATAATGAATCCGTCCCGAAATGGACCTCAAACGCCTAACCCCACGCAAAACTAAGGGTATCGCTTGGAGGACTTGGCAAGTCTATCAAATTGGGATTTGCGCTGAGATCCGTACAGAACTCTGCAGGCGAAGGGCTGGTTCGCAAATTGAAATTTTGTTTTTGTTTTGTCAGGTGAGATTTGAAGGGTTGGAATTGGATATTGTTTGGAGAATTAATTAAAAATGTAACTGCGTTACTTACGGGATTAGATAACAATCAGGATAACAGGTATTAATGTTGCTAAGAATTATTGTGATACATGTTGTAAATTAAGAACCTAAAACACATATTATTGATTTTCCCTAAATAGTGTTTCACATTGTTAATATTTGAATAAACAATTCAATCACCGAAATGTATGAATTAGGTAAATATAAGCAGGTAACGTTTTCTTTGGGTTTCCCATAAATAATACCTACCTAATCTTTTTCCTTGTCAATATGATTTGTCATAGCTACCCTACATTCAATTAGTTGACACCTGCAATGGGCAGTTTGGCTCAACTGATATTATGTTTCTCAGCAAGGAAATTTAGTAACGAAATTGTTACTATTTTAAGTGATCTGAACCGTAATTAGTTTTTATTTAAGTATATTGTTATTTCTAACAACTAGTAGATTTGTTTAGTAATCTGTGGATAATCAATCAATTTGTTTAGTAATCTGTGGATCAATCTGTGTGCCAAATTTCATCTAAATCCGTTCAGCCGCTTTGGCGTGCAAGCGTAATAAACAAACAAAATTACTTTGGCATTTATAGTATTGGTTAGAATTTGCATAAAGATCGAAAACAGTCGTGTCCCTCTTTCTATATTCTCGTACGAAATCCAAAATTAACGTCTATGTAACACGGGCACTTAAAACTTCAATCCCTACCAACCGAACGAACTTAAAATTATAAGCAGTACCAACTTAAAACAACACATAGTCTTGGCAACCCTGTCAACTTAATACACCTCATCTTAGAAGTTAAATCCATGAGTTGCAACCCTAATCTTTCACGTCGATGGCTCTACAAGACGGAATAAAGCGGCGTACACATTATCTAGAGTTAAGTGACTAAAACTTTGGGCACTAAATTAAGAGGAATGAGAAAAGTCCTGTATTGTCAAGTCATCCCTCAATAATCACGAAGGTTGTAAAAAAACAACTAAGGGATTCAGTCACGATGTTCAGCAGCAACGCCTTTCTGTCTGTAAGTGACATTACCTACGGCATTCGTTTTGCCAAGCACAGTGGAAACCTGGAAATATCCTGATGCAATTGGTGAAGACCGCTGTCCAGGTGGGCAATTAGGAATTGATTAAATAAAATCAACTCAGCCTATCGCAGTCCACTGCTGGACATACTCCTCTGCCAGGCTTCTCCACAACACCTTGTCCTCCGTCTTCCGCATCCAGTCTGTCCCAGCCACCTTTTTAAGGTCATCGGTCCATCTAGCTGGGGGGCGTCCCTGACTACGCTTGCCGAAACGCGGTCTCTACTCCAGGACTCGTCTGCTCCGCTGGCCATCGTTCCGTCGACAACACTGCCAGTCCACTGAATGAATATGACTTTATTATGATGAAAAACTTTTGGACTGAGCAGTGGTAGTGGTGGCCTAGTGGTATTGGCCACGACTTACGAGTTGTAAGTCGTGAGTTCGAACACAGGAACTTTACTTTGTGTATTTAATTTCAACACCACTGCTTTAAAAAGGCCGAAGGAAAACATCTTGAGGAAACCGGTATGTCCTAGAACCAAAAATTCATGTGAAAAGGCATGTGACTTTTACCAACCCGCACTGAGCCCTCGTGGTAGATTATCGCCCACTCCCTCTCACAGAAAAGAGGCCTGTGTCCCAGCAGTGGGAACGTTAGGCCGAATATGCACTGCTTCCATATTTAATTGGTGCTCAGTCTAATGTGAACGCAGCTTTAGTATTTAGCCAGCGTCTGCCTTATTTGCATAAGTATTATGTCAAGTACTGGAAGCCAGTTCATGACACTGCTTAGTTCTCTTGTTTTGTCTTTGGCATTTTGATGAGATGTTAATTTGGTTTCATATTTGGCATTGGAAGAGGGGCTTAATAATAACGATCGAAGGTTACCCAAGCGGAGCAGCTTACCGCGTGGATGGGTGTCCATCCCTTATATACCGAGACCCCTCCGTCCCTTTAAAAGCAGGTTAAGCAGTTGGTCCCGGGCTGTCATTTCTAGATCTTTGACAGTCATTACGGGTCGTCAGAAGACCGAAAGTCTGACAACCAGTCTTAGCAAGGAGTGTTGTATTATCCAGTAACTGGGTGGTTGAGTCGCTCCATGTAATATACTGGTGACTCTAACTGAGAAGGTCAAAGGCTAAGCAGATTGAAGATAAAACAAAGCACCATCGCAGAATTTAAATTCGTATAGTTGCAATCCCAAGTGACGTCATCGCAGCGTTTTATTGCAACAAAACACATTTCGTAAAATCAGTTCCAAGCGACTCGAAATTGCTTTCAGGTGCCCCAGTTTAGGGTTTCAATTTCGGTAGTCCGGTCTTGAAAGTTTCAGCGGTAGCACCAATAATCCCCGGTCCAAAGTATGCTGTATATTAAAATTGCCATGGTAGGTAGCAATTTAATAGAAATGTAGGAAGGTAATATTATGGAGGTATCTGTTTTTTTTGCAATCTGAACTGAGCTGTTTTCGTGGATTTGGAGTTGGACTGACTGTCGACAAGCGGCGCCTTTTTGTCGCGCTGTGGCGTCGCGCCTGTTTGTGGGAGCCTTACACCGATTTAAATTTGGATGTCTGTATAAAGGCGTATAAACACTGGCGCGAGGCGACAACGCTATTCAAAATCAACGCGTGTCTTCGTGTCACGTGTTTGTGGAAGCCTACCTAAAGTCTCGTGCACACTGGCGCAACACAAAGGCGCCGCGTGCCGCGCGACGAGCGGTGCCTTTGTGTAGCGCTGTGGCGTTGCGCCTGTTTGTGGGAGCCTTAAGATTCATAATGAGATTTAATCTGACATGGAATTAAGTTATCATGTCAAATATTTTGGAGCGTGTTGACTATTGTTTAACTGCACGCGTAGAATGACCAAATTTTGTCGAGGGCAGAACAGATAAAATGACATAGAGAATAGACAAAATGACAGATTTCTTTTATCCATCTAACACAATGTCGATTCTTCCGTCGAAAATCTCGTTTCTATATTAGACGTCAGAATGCTGGTGACTTTTTCTTTAGTCAAAACCACACCTCCGAAAAAGTGTCTGAAGTACCTAATTAATTACATAATTGAAAGTTTATTTTTTCTCCATACCTGTTTCACGACTAATTAAGTCCTCATTATAGCGACGCCTTAAAAACTTTTAAAAAAAAACAAGTTCATTTAAAAAGCATACCGTTGTCGAGAAGTCTTTATTATCAAAGTGTATCACGCCATTCCTAATTAAGAATATTTGCTTTAGCACAAGCTTTTTTTAACAACAGGAAAAAACAGTTTGGATTCGGTCTGAATTTGGAACTTCGTGTTTAGGAAATCTTATAAATAAAAATCAATTTAATTGCTGTTCGTTAGTCTCGCTTAAACTCAAAAACGGCTTAACCGATTGGTGTTTTTCTTGTTTGTTTGGTTCCCTGTAAAACGGGGTGGTTTAAAAACGTTGCTAGTCAGTAATAAAATTAGGTAAATTTATGGTGTGGTAGGTATCTTGATCGGGACCAATCGTTAGGGTTAGGTTTTGGTATTATTCCAATCAGATAGTTAGCATTGAGTATGAATAAGACAAGGTTTCAGGCGAAGACAGTTGATAACATTAATAATTATAATATTGGAATACATATTTTTTCTGGTCGCGAAACATATTTTGGTCAACACACAACCTGAGGCCTTGCAAACGAAAAAAATGCAAGGAAATACGAATTTCGCGAGCTACCTCAGCGCATCCCTCTGAAGTGCTTGTCGACTTTATGTTTGATGATCTGCTGATATTTTGAAAATAATCATCGCAGGATCATGATGTGTATTATTTGTTATTCTGCGTTATTCTTATGTTCGATTTCGCATTTTCCGAAAAAAAAAATTGTTTGTACGCCCTTTCCGGAAATTCAGTTTGCACTACTAATTTCCCCTGACAGTAACTCGGAATTTTACTTTGATTAAACTAAATTGAATCTAGGAACTCACCTGAATTAGCACTTCCTAGAATTCCATCTACAATTGTCGATCAGGTAAAAAAAAACTGTTCTTGTATACCTAACGTGCCATTCTTGCACGTGTTAATTTCAATGTAATACGTTTCTTAAAGCGCTCTATGTCTTATTCCTTCCCTGACAGTTTACAATAAGCTGAATTACTGCATATTTTGAGTGCTTTGTCACGAATAACTGACAGCAACTAAATTATTGTTTGTTCAATGGGAGTGTCGACCCTTGTATTTAATTCCAATTAAGTGGTTTAAATATCTGCTTAGTGTCTAATTTAGGTCTTATTAAACACAGGTAAGATCAACACTAAACTTGATTACAACTTCTAAGAATTTTGAAAGGTGTCTTAAATAAATGCAGTGAATTGGATAACTGAATTGGATTTATTTTAAAATCTATACCCGTTGTAGCTACTGTGATAGTGCGAAGAATCTTCGAAAGCTAGAAGTTAATAGCTTCAAGATCCGAAAATATCACCATCTAACAATCGTCAAGCATCTCTTAGGAGCCATCTCTCACCGCGTCCTGTCGCCCTGGTACCATTCAGTCTGAGATACCCTTTCGTCCTCAATTTGTTATAGTTACCGTGCATCCCGTTTTGAGACAAAACCTCTTAATGTCTATCAACAGGATGTTCCATAAACAATCCTCTTCATATATTTTGTTAACTAGACTACCATGTGGTCGCCATCTTGGATGTTTACTATCAAAATTGACGTTTACAACGTTCAAATAAAGTTTAGAATTGTTTGTTCGTACTTGTCAAATTGAATTGTGTTGTTTGGCAAGTTTGAATTTGCTGCTTGTCTGGTGTTCTAAAGTTTGAATTTGGTCTTTATTGCTTTGTGTTAAAGTTGTTGTGATAATTATGACGGTGTAATTTTAATGTTGTAATAGCACTGTTGTTTGCATACTGACAGACAAGGAACACCCGAACAAAATAGTTGGGGTGTAAGACTTTTTTTTAAATTATCTTTCGTTTGTTATTAATCTATCAGCGGTTTTTGGTAACAAGCTGCTTCACAGTTTGTTATTCTATGTGATCATTTCAAAATAACTTGAAACGAGCGACTGCATTTAACATGAGATCGGGAATGCTAGCTGTACGTATTTAAATATTAATTTAAAAAACGAACTTTAATAAGCATACCTGGAAACCTGTTCATCCTGCAGCACAAGCGCAAAAGCGTGAGAGAATGTTCCTAAAGATCGTTATTAAAGCCCCAGTCTACAAACCTCCGACGCTATCATTTACAGCAACCATTCCTTTTATAAATACGACA
This sequence comes from Dasypolia templi, assembly GCA_963555695.1. NCBI lineage: Eukaryota > Metazoa > Arthropoda > Insecta > Lepidoptera > Noctuidae > Dasypolia > Dasypolia templi. The sequence continues at coordinate 8,340,618 of OY743162.1, read as the reverse complement.
CCCACATAAAAATACATAATGTACACCTACATTTTTATATTTTTTTCGTGAAAAAACTTTATTTCATGACAAAAAGGCACTCGCCCACAAGAGCCACTTGAAAAAAAAATATAACGCGCGGTATCCTACCGGAAGTCGGGGGGCGGAAGTCTCTAGGCTTCCCGGAAGTGCTAGAGAGCACTCGGGAGCGGCCCAAATTGTATTTAATCACAGTATATTGCAACCTCAGAGGCTGAAAATCAGCACGTACCGTGTGGACATGTAATTATTAAAAATTTAAGAGCTACCCTTCGTTTAGTTGGTCGATACTTAATGTCGGTTGGTGTAAATTTGGGTCTAATTTTTCATTTATTTATGACCCGTTTTTGGTAATGGTTTTAGCGGGAAACGGAAGGCCTTCTGTTGAAACGTTTAGCACTGCATAAGTTATATGGCGAGTTTAAAGACTAATGAGAGCTAAGATTAAAGTGTAATTTGTTATCAGACAGCCATGTATGCATAATCATCATTCCAATCACCATAAAAAACACAGCTGATTCTTAGGCTAGTGCTTGCCCGTAGTGTGACTCGTATTTTAGAAAAACTTTTCACGTACACAGATAAAAAACGTATTAAAAAAAAAAAATACAACGTGTATCCCATAACTCTAAATGCATAGTTTAATAATATGTGTGAAGGTATCTTAAGTTTCATTGATAAATATACGAGTAACTCATTTTCATTCAAACCTTCAACATTCATAATCGCTTTAAAGCTAAGAAAATGCGACGTTGTCATATTTCACGTAAGGGTGTTTTACATGAATAATCGTGACTTGGTCGAATTATCAAAAATGATAACAAAAAAAACAAATATTATTGAAAATTATTCATGACATAACATCACGCCTGTACTGTAATCCCAGAAGGGTTCGGCATAGGTGTACCTGTACACCCACATTTCGCCAGTTATGCTTAAGTCCCATGTAATAGGGGGCAAGCCTATTGCCATAAACCGTTCACAAATTCAGACTCCGGGCTGCTACTGAAAAATTCTAATAATAATTCATATACCATTTGATTCTTGGTCTGATTCATACCCTACAGTTATGGGACGTAAAAAAACAGCTTGTACCTATACCTTATTGTACACAAGAAAAACACTACAAAACATACAATGGTCCGTCACTTCGACCGGTATGGTGCTTCCCGTATCCAGCATGTGTGCTTTATATTATCAAAATCCGTTCAGCCGTTTCTACGTGATACAGCAACAAACATGTTCACAAAAATTCAAATTACTGTTTGGCTTTAAAGTAGACCTACCATTTTGAATCCAAACTTACTTCACACAGAACACGTTTACGTTCTAATCTCAGTCATAATCTGTCAAAAATACTAACAATTTTCACAGGTTTTAGACATTGATTGGCGCTGAGATGGATTTGCGACGTTTTTTAAGTATTAAATGGGCCTTCAGAACATCAACTTTGCCTACTCTATTCGACGAGCCTATACATAAATGTGAGAGAAACTTATTTAAGTTAAACGCGTTCGCCCTTACTTAGTCCTTACATAATAACCACTTAGCCGCCACTGGTACTGAACCGACTAACTGCTCCACCTACATTATCTAGAACTTTTTCCCTTAGGACTTTGCGCAAAGTACTCGGCACATTAGAAGCGGAAGCGACTACTTTCGCAAAGGTGAAGTCGATATTTTTGGTCGCTAAACTAGTAGAACAATTTTTATGAAAACTTCATCGAAATTATTCTACAAGAGTCGAGTCTCGCTTGTCTGTGGCAGCCTTTTAAATTCTTCATGGAACCTTTTTAAATAATATGTTATGAAAAAAAAACAAACTTGTGTAGCTTTCGCTTCGCTATCTTCGTCTCGCTTTAACTACGACGAGTCCTCAAGGAATACTTCTAAATACTCGTCCAAATAAAGCTGAGTACATAGCGGCGAGATATTAAGTCTTGTAAGTACTTGTCAGAGAACTAAAGTTGTAAATTGCAAACTTTGCGTCGGGACTCGCTTGCTCGATGCGCGTTGAGTACGCGCTCATAATGTTTTGATGGTGGTGTTTCATTTAAAAAAGTAATTTCTTGGTGTTTTTCATGTTTAGCTGCTGTTTAGGAGTTATGTTAAGTTTTGGCTTGAGTTTTAAGATGAATTTTTACTTTATTTTATCTGGAACAAAATTTCTTCAAACTTATTTTAAGCGTTCCTCACATAAGTTCATTTTTTGTACAAATTTTAATAAGTTTTACATTAAACGGATCAACTTAAAACCAGTCAAACTCTCTCCCGCAACCTTAATACAATAATTACGCTATTAATCTCCGGACATAACCTTAAAAAATCATGCCAGAAATTGGCAATCAACATAAACGTCGACCCGTTCCCATAAAAAAACGTCACGTCATTTCTAATTTTACAGTGAAACCAATAAAACTCAAGCTATAACCCAAAACGAAATACACATTTATCAAAAAATGTTGTACTGCACGCTTTTTATTTATTATTTTTGTTTACAACATGTCAAATGCAAGGCGACGCGATCTATCACTAGCGCGCCTGGCGGCCAGCCAAGGAAACTATTTCCAACTATTCGGACAGCCCGCTAATAGTTTTACAGTTGTGGCCCTCGCGTGTGCGCTAAGCTTTGTAATTAATACCCCAACTAGGATATAAGTTCGTTTAGATGTTGAATTGACGTTCGAGAAATATTATTTGGGAAATAAATTTTTTTTATTTCCCAAATAATGTTCTACGAACTAACTAGCAGATTTCAGAAGTCTAACAAGTCACTATACTGCTGGGAAAATAACGTTTCCAAATAAACCGTGTGAAGAACGATGAACATAAACATTCAAATATTTTTATATTTCGAACGCCCAGTGTAACTTTGCAGTTCAGAGCGGCGCTGCTTGCTAAGGAAACCGTCAAACAACTGTCAGATTCAGTACATTTTTATTTAGTTCCATATTTTGCCGTCTGTCAAGATTTTTTGGTGAAGATGAATGTCGTAAGCGTTTGGATCTTTTTTTAATAGATGACATGTTTCAATCGTTTGACTGCTGATGTTGTTTATGATTTAGTGAGTTTTAAACTGTAATAACGTTTTAGTGTCTGCCGAAAACGTTGGGTTAATTTATATTTCGTAGGGATTATAAAATGTTTTAATAAGTTATTGCTTGTAAAACATGACAAACAAAAATGTTGACTAGATTTTTATTTAAAATTTGGTCTTACAAACACAAACAAAATACATTGCTGTAGTAAGTAATTACTTTATCTAGTTTGCTGTTTAATTTTTTTACGTTTTGGGTTCACGGATAAGGGGCGATGGTAACAGATAGATTGAAACATAATTTATGTGAACTCTTTTTGGACGATTGCACACCCCCAGCTGGTGAACTTTTACAACATTAAATAACAACATGCTTGTCTATGGATTGCAGTAGTTCCTTGTTGTGGTGTGGCTGAACCTGTAAACATATCTCAGATACATAGTCCCCCAAACTCAGAAGAAATCATTCTAGTACTAAATTAAACTTGTGAATGTCCTCAGACCAAACCAACCTAACACTAAAATACGTTAAAAGACAAATATTAATAAAAAAAAAACCTGACATCTTTGACGTCACAGCTAACGCCTAATGAGTGTGGGTGAGCGACCTTTGGAGCGGGAATTCTGCAACCGCAGCGAGTATCAAGTCCTCTTGTATTGAGGGTTGCCAACCTATTTGTTTTTTTGCAAAGCGGATTTTGTGTAGTACCAAACCCTGGAAAATATTATTGTTTTTTTTTTGTAGTGGCAAGTATGTATTAGGCTACTAAAAAAGATGTCGGTTCTGGCTCTGTTTCTCGTGTTTTTGATACTCGACTGAGGTGCGTTTTTGTAATGCAGTTGATTTTAATGATTGAATGCGATGTGATCTTCCTAAGAACTATGACTCACGTAATTCTTGCATTACTTTAACTGACCGGTGAGCTCATCTGCAATTTAGATTAGTCTTCATGTTTATCTACCTGACTTGGCTATTCAGTGCACTTTCTACCCTCGTCGCAAAGATTTCGCTGCGATTATCTATAACAAAACTAAACACTAACCTGCAGCCTAATTGCGTAACACATTTTGACTCTTCAACAATATACATTGCGTTATTTACATTGTCAGCAGACGAATTTTTCTAACATATGAAGCAACGGAATTTTTAGGAATTTTCTTCTAAATCTGTAAGATTGTGATTGTGACAATTAGGATGACAAAATGTCATTGAAAAGAAAACCTCACATTTTAATATCCGACCTTGTATCTCTGAATGTATTAACCTTCAAGACTCCTACAATATTCCTTATCATTATTATGTAAAAGCATAACATTGCTATCTCTCAACACGAAACCACAAACGTTAGCAAACCTAATATCCAACAGAAGTGAAGATTGATTAGTTAGCAGCCATGACCTGATTCTAGCGACCCCATGACAGCTCCGTCTGTTAGAATAACGTTTCTGAAGCAGTTCGTGCATAAATCTTTGGAAATGTGCTTAGATTTTGCTGCTATGATATTATAAATTTGTGGTGGAATAACTAAGAAATGTAATGACACCTTCGTCATTTAATTTCCACTAGAGAAAACAATCCCTAATAATATTATAAATTCAAAAGTAACTCGTGTACCTTTTCACCACTGAACGGATTTCGATAAAATTTGGCAAGGAGATGGCGTCCTGTGGAAAGATATAGGGTACTTTTGTCGTGGTAGCACGCTCCCGTGGGATAATTGTCGACTTCCACGCGGGCGAAACCGCGGGTAGAAGCTAGTTTTTTCTATAAAATAAAAACCAACAATGTTTTTTTTTTTTAAGTTTGAATATCAGTGTTGATCAGATTTTAAACAGTTTTTTATTCTAATTCTATTTTTAATTTTACTCTCTCAAAGTGAAATCTGGTGATCGATTTTACACCCATCCCGTAATCCTATTTCGTTGGAATTACGAAAATACGTGTAGTTTTCATGACATTACAATATTGTCGAAAATCTTGTTGAATATGGTAAAATTATGGAAATATACAGAAGGAACAATCCATTATTTTTAATAGCGCCATGACGTTTGGCTTACAAAAACCTTAAGGAACGCTAGAAAAAACATAAATACCAACTTCACATACCAAACAATTGTAATACAAACCTAATAATATTTACACCATTGTCTTTCCTCTCGTCCCCTATCAGAAAGTTTACCCATGGGACCTGCCACATGGGACCTAATACCTCTCAGAGAATTGAAGGGGTCATACACCTCTGCACACCCTAAAGAGATCACTGGTTAGACCTCTCAAGTAAATTTTTGGAACCATACTTTTTTTTTACAGACCTCAGAGATCAATTATATTACTATTTACTCCTTCATGGTCTCTTTAGTCTTGGGTTATATTTTTATGGTTTATTTCATCTTAAACAGTATCACTACATAAACATTCATAGATTAAGGCCTTCCCACTACAAAAACACGATCTAAAATCCAAAATCATGACTATATGCAAGAAAAAATTACGTAAAAAAAACTACATTTCGCAACTCAATACCCACTTTGCAATTTTCTAAAATAACTCCATGTTTAGTTAGCAAACAAAACAAACTTATAAACCCATCAGGACGGATCAAGTGTCAATCAACACGAGTAGATTCAATCATCCATTTTGATCCTAAACAAACTAAAGCGCACACGCACGATAGACAGGAAAAATCTTCTAATCCTCCACCATTTATGAACTGAGCTGGTGGGAATCCCGTGTGGAGAGAACATTTTTTTTTTGTTGTTGTGAAAATGTTAGCTTTACTTAAGAGTTTTAGCTTGAACCTACAGGCATTCCAAAATTTGATCCACCCAGAATTATTAAAATTTATATTTCTGAACATTTGTGGTTAATAAAATCACTGCTACTCATAATTTCCTATGGAGAAGCACTGGTGGAAACTCCACGGTTACTCTTTAAAACTTAAAATATGGTGATATGGGAGGACAGTGTCAGTCCGTCAACAAGTCAACTTACCAGGTCCTTCACAAAATAGGCAATAGCCAAGAAATCGAAACCATTAGTCATTTATTTTAAATGTGGTGCCACCTTGCTTTAAAAGCGACCGATATTTACTCCCAGCTATTTCTAAACAGCCACAAAGTCTTCTATTTGCTCTCCTCACTAAGTAGCTTTTTGTATCACCTTTTTAAGAACCTCATAACTCCGTCCGGAGAAAACGTTCACTTTAATTACGTTCTTATTGGAACTAAAAATAAAATGCCGTTATATCCATTAGAGCGTTGACAACCCTGTACTCCAATATCTGAAGAGCTTTCATCGGTTCTTACAAATCGCTTACGCCCCTCGCCCCCTCTTTGGAACGTTGAGAACCTGCCAACATGGGTCCCTTGTTTTAAGGCAAAAATTATGGGTTGTACTGTCGCCCGTCGGTTTTTATTTGGCATCCTGCATGCTACGTTTTTGGCGGCGCACAGACGTTTGGATTGCTCAATTCACTGGCAACATTCACAACCTTTTTTGGAATGTTTATTGTAATTTTTTGAATTTCGAACGGTGTTTTTAACGACGGTAATAATATTTGAAAGTTGCTTGTTTTTTTTTTTTTGTTTTTTTTTTTCGAAACGCAAGGTAAAAAGGTATTGACTTATTCTTTTCAGGCAAAGATGAATTGAATTTCCTATAGGTGGCGTTATTGTTTGTTAAAATAGAATCCGCGACAAAGCCGGGTATTCTGTAGGGACAAAGTAATTTGCTAAAGTGGTAATGCCTCCCCTTTTTCACCCCTAACACCCACCAATAAAAGTATGTCGCCTATTTACTAAAGCTTAGATGCTTAGTGGTTATTCTTTCTATCTTTTCATCTTGTTTTCTGTGATAAATATGGTCTTTGTGGTAATATGAACTTATGATTTTAATCAAATTTATTAACCTATATAAGTACATTAGCAAATTGTAATCCGATTTTGTACTATAAGAGATAGCTAGGTAAGTACGTTAACAGAACAACATCATAAATTCATAACACAAAAAATCAAAATTTTAAAATAATTTTGACAAGGCAAATTTCCTTTAAAATTCTATCACATAGTAATGTCGAAAAGCGTCGCGTAATTCATCTCTTAGCTTTTAGTAGACGACAGTGGCGTTCGAAATTCGAAAATAAGCTGGTGCCTGATGTGAGTATGTTTTACGTTACAGCTATTACATGTCAGGTTGTGTACATTGTTGATTCCGCTAAACATTGTTTCGCGATCGATCGCTACTTTGGAAAATGGTCTTGGGTAGAATAATGTCTTAATCAATGCTTGAGTTTTCTATGGTTAGGTCCTTACGGTTTTAACCAAGAATCGACCTCCTTTCAATGTTTGTGGATGTAGAAAAGAGCTTAAGGTCTAGGGCATTAATACCATTGTTGCTTATCTGAAATAGAAACCAGTCCTAGTGACAAGTAGGTATTTTAATTAGTGGAGTCTATTTTAATTCACCTCAATGTCAAGTAGCGCATTTTTACGGGTTTTTGAATATATATCCAGGTATAATGCCTGTTTAGAAGAAGATAACGAATAAAATTACGCTTTAGTATGAACCTTCATGTTTTTACGAAATCCATCTAAACCAGAGTAAAGTTTAGCACCTGCGTTTGAGTAAATAAACAAAACCGTTTGTATATTTTTTACTCATCTGGAAAATAACCGTATCTTTGCGGCCGTGACCGATTTGTCTATTTTGAAGTTGCGCCGTTTTGTGTCGAGTTATACTGTCATTCATCAAAATTGTTTATTTTATCGCAATTATTCATACTTACTGGCTGTTTTCGGTTAACTGGGGAGTTGACAGTCGAAATAACGTTATTGGTTTAATATGATTAATGATGCGTAATTACTGTGTATTGGGTAAATAATTATTATTTAGGTTGTGGCGGTATAAAGTACATTTTCTCATGTCATTACAAATAATGTCCTAGACAGAACAGGTATTTAGGCTAGCCACAAAATCTTTCCTTTTCAAGGTATGTAAAAAAGGTTGGCAGCAGCATCCGCAGATTAAGGAATATTAACCACATCTCCCTGCGATTCTTGTGGGGAAAAAAAAACACAATAATTTTATTCTATACTTTGCTTTTTAAATAAAAAGCACGTTGTTGATAAGAACGTTTTTACAATAGGAAAGTATTCCTTAGATTTTCTTGTTGAATTTTTCTATTGTCAACACAGCGAACTTGGGAGGAGTCTCCCGAAATTAGGTTAAGGCTTCCTTTCCAAATTCCGGAACGAATTCTTCATTTGAGTGCTTCGTTAGCCGAAGGAATGGCGAATAATTAGGAAAATTACGTAATACTCTCATAATTACATTTAAATCGTTTGGTACATCGAAACTCGAGTGCTGTGCTGATTTTCGATCGGAGAGTGTTGTGTCGTTGTGTCAATGATGAAGTGGGATTTGTTTGAGTAAATGTTCAATTTGTAATGCAGTATCAATGATAATATTCCATCTAGATTCAACAATGATTTGCATTTCCTTTATATATCGATTGTTTGGAAGGGGAAACCTTTTGATACTTTCTGCAAAATAGCGATGCTTGCAAGTGAAATACAGCAAACTTCCTTTAATCTATCACGGAAGAACTGCTATTCCTCAAGGAGTTCAGAACATGGTAAGGCATTACCCTATCCTTCCTCTTACAATGAAGAAGGATGGGAGAGAAATCGGGTAATGCAGGTCACAGACTGCAAAGAGTTATTGTAACAATATTGTGAAACCACTTGGAACTAATAAATAACCAATAAAAATTAATCAAGTAAAAAAAACTCGAAGCGGTTACTCCGTGTACTATGAAGTAATCATAAAAAAAATAAAGGTAGGTTTACGTGCGATAAGGTCGGGTAACACCGACACAGGTAAACGCTGAGTGGTGGGTAAACACTGGTGTTTACCCTCGCGATTGGGGGATTATGGCGCTCCTGCCACGTGGGCTCGTGAGGCAGAGGGTAAAGTGGTTCTATCACGCGTTGGGCGTAGGTAGGGAATGTTGGTTTAATGTTTAGCTGTAGTAATTAGGCGGCATAAAAGGAAACATACAAGCTTACAAAATAAACCGGTTTTCAAAACCGATTTATGTGAAAAGTTCATTTCAAAACTATTTGGTTAGATCTGATAGGCTATTGTGTTTTCGTTAAATAGATCACTTTCAGCTTATTGCATTTACTAAAAAAATATACGTCTAGTAAATTACATCAAAATTAATTAGTGACGTCGGGAAAGGAAAAACGTGAAGCAACCTGTATAAAAGTCAGGAATCCCCAACCTATGTATTGAGCATACTCATGCCATCTCCACATTACAGGCCTCTGCCCTGCAGTGGGGCAATAAGCCCACTTACGCAAAGACGTATAAATATCGCGACGTAATTTTATCGCGCAATGGATTTTCAACTGTCGTTATTGAGCCGAGCGTTGAGAATCTAAAAGAGTGCATTCCAGCGCGTTGAAAAAACACAATAATGTTGGATTTTTACTCTCGGCGCTAAGCAGAGCGTTGAAAATCCAGTGTGCGATAAAATACGGCCCCGATATTTTTACGTCCGTGCGAACGAGGCCCAATAGGTTGGTATATTATTATTTCCAATTTCATCTGGTTCTACAATAAAATCCGTAAGTCCATTGAAACTCAAAAACACCTAGAGCCATTTCTATTTCCAAACCAATCTTTCCTGTATCTTTTCTTTACTGAGAAATTTAAAATCGATCCTTAGAATATTGTGTCGAGTTACGATCAATTTATACTCTGTAATGTGATATGGTACTCAATCATTGGAAATATAAATGACATTACTTCTTGGAATGGCAGTATATCTGTTGATAACCTGGACTTACATTGAACCTATTTGTCTTTTAATAATAACATGATTTCGCTCTAAGTGACTACTATTATTATCTTCATATACGTGACAGGTCCAGTGATCCTTTAAAAGGGTCGGTAGAGGTGTTGGTCTTACACCCACATTATAACAATGTCCATTATTGGTATTGACTACTTCACTTGACATTATGGACACCAAAATTAATTTCATTTTTGGGGTAGAGAGTTCTGTTCATGGGATTTGTCCCGTTCGTTACTCCTTTCGACCTTTTGGTAACCTTGTTATTGTGCAGTGTTTTGATCCAGGATAAGGGTATTTGCATCAAAATTATGGATCAAGACCAATGGTATTTTAAAACTTGCTGCAGTCCAAACTTGCAAATAAACTTCCCCCAAAAGTTAACCAACAGAGACTTTGTTGAAGAAGAATGTTTACTTTTACACAGCATAATCAGCCTATAACGTTCCCACTGCTGGGACACAGGCCTCCTCTCTATGAGACATTTCCTAGTTGACTAATCACTGAGAAGAGGTCATGGTCTCTTTTAAGTCATGGTCGTGGACTTTTTTAAGAACCTTAAGTCAAATGTTGGGGGTCTGTTAAAAGGTAGGACCAAAAAATCAAAATCTTATAGAAAGCTTGTCAACATCCGTCGTAAGACCTCTATAAACCATTTGATATGCACCGTGTGTGGGCGCATTTAATCCTGTAATGTCTTGGTATCTTATCTCTTTTCAGAGGACTTCCTGAGGTCTTAGGGTGTGGTCAGAGGTCTCGAATGTGTGTTAAGTGGTGAAGATTGTGGTGTTGGACGTGATTTATAGACTTATAGGATGAATTATTAATGTTCGATTTCATATTTAAAAACGGTTTTCCCCTTTTGAAACTGTTTCAGTTTCAAGCTTCCTCTTATTCCGAGAACTGAAAAAGCTTTAAAATACTTAAAGTTGCACAATGATGAAAAGTTTCAGTTCGGCGTAGCGAAGATATCGCAATAATTTTGCATGCTTTTATTATCAGAATAATTTTCTTATTCTCTCGTATTTTACGTCAATTATTACGGTCTAGTTTCAAATACATTTTAAAAACTTTCTTGCTCGATACCTACCTGATACCTTGTTGATTTGAGCAGTCAGTATCGATTTAATATCAAGTTTCCGATTGTGTGAAACTATCCCGCTTAGTCTGAGACCACTCAGCTGATTGTCACTGCATTGTGACGCTGAGTCCGTTATCAATTGATTGGTTGAATTGAGACGTGTGATTGGTGACATACAGGTGTGACGTTTGGAGAGCATATTTGGTTTTATTCGGTTCTTTTTAGAGTTCCTATTTCTTAGCTTCTTCTTTTTAGCGTGTATATCGAACTCCTTGCATAAAATTAGTAAATGGATCGTTTCTGGCGTCAACTCGGTTTACAGGGTGGCGATTAAGTCACGTACTATCAAGGACACCCACGCATGACCCTTTTCAAAACATTTTCGACTGCACATTGGAATCGTAGGTTATCCCGCCCTTTTTCTGTTTGACCAATGAATGAAGGGTGAATGAAGGTTAATGTTTTTAGTTTGACCAATGATGAAGAATGTCTCTTAGGAAGGACCCTTTTTATGGTAATTGTTTTTGTATGATTTAAGAACAAAAGATGTATTTTTTTCTTAAACGTCAAATGCTATCATCTCCTTGACGGATGCAAATATAATACTATATGCATCCGTCAAGGAGGTGATTTTAAACGACGACGTTTTAAACATCTTTCGCTACAAGACTTATCCGATTCGTGAAAAAAATAAACAAATATAAACAACAGTTGATAGACTAGTTGATGCATGTATGTTTTTTTTATTATTATACATATTCGGGTACGAGTTTCATAGTGAAAGTTGTTTAGGATGACGCAGAATCACCTTCTTGAGGGTTGCATTTGACTAAATCGCCACCCTGTATTATTTTTACAAGATATAGTTCATAACTATAAGTAATGCTTTTTCTTTCTTTGAAAACAAAAAATAAGCTAGTTATTTATGGCAAAATAGATGAATCAATAAGTGCTTTGCTAAAATATTAGAACACGTATTAATCACACTAATTAAAACTATAATCTATAACTGCCTCGTTGGTCTAGTGGTCGCAAACGCTACTGCTTTGCCTGAGATCCTGGGTTCGATTCCCAGGTCGGGCAAAGTGTTATTCGGTTTTTCTATCTAGAATTACTCAGTAACAGCCCGGAGTCTGGATTTGTGCCCGGTTGATGGCAATAGGCTCGCCCCCTATTACATGGGACTTAAGGATAACTGGCGAAATGTGGGTGTAATACTAAATCACAGATTGATTAAGTCTACTTAAAAGAACCCCTTTTTAAATGAAAAAGAAATGGTTTTATGTCTTCAAAACTAGGTCAACTGCTAATCATAGCGTTTGAGTAGACGTTGAAAGAATTTTTAATCCTCTACGGAAAGTGGATTTGTATGGGATGAGTTCCGAAGCGAGACTACACGGAGGTAGTAGGAGATTTATTAATCAGCCGTTTAGAAAATGTTTCCTTTTGTCGAGTTAGAAATTGAAGTACTTAATCTAGAGCTGAGTGGTGTTTTTTTTTCTGTTAAGCTGCGATTGAATGTTATTTGTGGAGAGCTTGACATTTTGTTTTTAAATCCCTGTGAAGATTGAAATATAAATATTAAAGCAATGAAGATAGATAAAATTTTTGTTTGGTATGTATCGGTACTTAACAAATTGGAAAGTGTTGATCACGAAATTACATTAAGGCTCGTGCACACTGGCGCGACGCCACAGCGCGACACAGGCACCAAGTGTCGCGTGACGAGCGGTCCCTTGTGTCGTCATTAAATATCTTAAGTATTAGAAGCGTACCTTTATAGAATAATACGATGGAACGAATGAAGGAACAGACAGCTTTTAGCAAAATATCGAGTTTCAGTAAAACAATAGAAAACTTTAATTTGATGTCGCTTGGCAATTTGTTAATCAATAGTGGTATCCGTAAGTGTTGCAATGCGACGTTTAGGGACATTTGAAAGGGAATTATCCTTGATTTTAGCCGTCCGTATGTCCGGACTTAGGGATTGTCCAATGTTCACATATTTATGAGATAAAAGCCCATTTGTTTTCGGGAGTTTTTAAAGTTTTTTATTTGTATTTTAAGAGAAGAAAGTGAATAAAGTCTTCTTTTTGTTTTCAGGTAAATGCTGCGAACATTTTGAAATAGTTCGCGAAGTCAACAACATTCCCGAAGGAGTTTAAGGTAACATCAATAACACATTGTTGTCTATGAATTAACTCTTTCGCACTTTAACTCAACTCAAACTTAAACCATTTATTTCAAATAAATTAGTTTGTTTGAAATAAATGCTTTGAGTTTGAGTACAGGCACTTTGAATTGTCAAGGGGTCGTTCTGTCAGAAATATGACACTAGTTGCCCATTCCAAAGCGAAGTAGGTACCTATGGAGAAAAACGGGCAAGAAACTTCATGGACACTCACACTATTAAACGTACGACTAACACAATTAAACGTTAACAACAGCAACATGGTCTCTTCACATGACCTGACCAAGATTATGTCTGGACTTTAAAAGAGACTGTGACCTCTGAGTTTGTTTCGGCCTTTCTTCTCAGAGTAGTCAGATAGGAAACGCTGAACTCATCTACTTTTTAAATACAATTGATGTGTAAAAGTGTTTGTAAAAACCTACAAAAAAATAATAATATTATCATAATAAACTGGTGACAAGAACTAAAAAAGAACAATTCAACGAAAAATCACTATAATGTGTCTATTAATGCGCAGGAGTTTATACGAATATCGAATTAAAAACACATCAGAAACATATTACACTAACTCTTTACCACCCGCGCGGTATTCCTTTGTGTCTTAAGCTGCTTCATATTAGGCTCAATGTGCCTAATAATACGCACTAAGACTGTCTAGGAATAAATCGTCGGTCAACAAAATTTGAACTTTATGCGCCAACAAATAAAGTTTAAATTTCATTGGCAAGTGTTCCCGGAAACGTAGGGATGGGAAGGCGTCAAAACCGGTTTTGCGGTTGTTTTTTTCCATTCAAAAGTGGAATTAAGGTTGTAAAGAAAGCGACGCAGGAGCGATTCCGGGAAGGTTTCGGAACTCGTGTTTGTGTGATAAAAGTTCGGTTCTATTTTAGGTGCCGTGATACAGTCTTTATTTTTGCGGTAAAAAATAAAATATTGGTTTATTTCTGTTCTCAAAGCAATATCTAGGGGGGGGAGTACTTTCATTACGTGGAACGATTTTGGAGATATTTCGACCCGGGGGAGGGTCGAAATATCGCCTTGGTGCGATGTCGTCGGATATGGCTCGAACCCCTCTCTCCCACTTATCTCACTTGAGAATTTGTAACAAAATACGTATTTTTTGTGTAAATACGTTAAATCTGTGCTGCGTTGGATCGAAATAAAAAACTAAGATCGTACGCGTATTTTCAGTAAAAATCATCTGCTTCTTCAACTTCGGTCTGATTAAGCCATTCTAAACCGTTGTCGCTTGCACACAGATGCTGAATGGTTAGTGAAGATAAAATGTTTAACCTGCCTTGAGAGGTAAATTTAGACCAGTTTTTTCGCAGTTTTACACAATATTTGGGAAAATGAAATACGTGATATTTGCCTTCTGTTTCAAAACGATTCAGATTCCGATTGATTGTGTATTACGCAATTAGGGTACTGGTTTTGTCGACAGAAGAATAGACAAATCTATTATTTCGTCGACAAAACTCTGCTTGTGTGTGCGTGCTTCTGGGCTAAATGCCTCTCCTACACACTGCGCTTAGCAGTCTACTAGCATCAATTTCCTAGAACTGAGGGTTCAATCAAGTACGTACAATTACTAAGTGCTGTTCGCACGGTAAGCACTTAATGCAGCAACTAACCATGTTACGGCAAGCGACAAATGATTTAGCCAATCGGTGAACGTCACTGAGCTTAGGAGATTCCTAATTGGTTGAGTGATGGTATAGAGCGTGTCTGATTGGTGGTGAGATTTTTGGTCCCATCTCGTCGGGAATCTTCAATAGAAAATGCCTACGCATCCTATTTTATTTCACATAAACCTACATGGGTATTTATGAAACGTCGGAAGCTAGTTGCACGGTTCCAATTGGTCGTTTCCTATGGAGAAGAGCCGGGAAGAAACTCGACGGGACTTGGCTTTTACAATGTTTTAAAATTACAGTGTTAATAGGTATGGGAGGACAGTGTAGGTCTGTCAACAAACCTATTACTATCGTTCTCACATTCATAAAATGTAAAAAAAAAACTAAAGAGAAAAATAAAATAACAA
This sequence comes from Dasypolia templi, assembly GCA_963555695.1. NCBI lineage: Eukaryota > Metazoa > Arthropoda > Insecta > Lepidoptera > Noctuidae > Dasypolia > Dasypolia templi. The sequence continues at coordinate 8,325,387 of OY743162.1, read as the reverse complement.
AATTAAAAACTTTTTAAACCAAATGACACGATTGCCGTTACAACATCGAGATCCAAGATAGAGATTATAGCTTGTTTTTCTACTTCTGTAGCTGACCCACTTACAATTTTGCTCTATCGTTTGACTAATTCTTTGATGTTAATTTAGTGACACTGTAGTACAAATATAGACTTCGATTTGCTAAAGTAAATTTATGGGGTATAAGCTTTAAGGATAAGATTCAATTAAACCAGCACGACTTGCATGATGATCAGCTTATAATTTTTCCACTGCTGGGACCAAGGCATTTCAGTGAGAGGGAGTGGGCCGCGGGCCCAGTGCGGGTTGGTAGATGTCACATATCTTCGAATTTTTGGTTCTAAGACATGCCGGTTTCTTCACGATGTTTTCCTTCACCGTTTTCAGAGCAGTGGTGATGAAATAGTGTACACAAAGTGATGTCCCATCTGGATGCGTTAGTCGCGGCTACCACTGGCCACCACTGCTCTTCCCTCCGACCCTCAGACACGAATTAAAACAGCGAAAAATGCGTTAAACAAAAATACACATAAAACTGATTGATCTCACCACTAGCTAAACCTTAATCGATCTTTACTCTAAAGGCATCTTGACACGGGGAATCTGATGTAAACGCGCATACAACTTCTGAAAGATGAAGTGCCGGCAAATATTTGTTTTAGCACACCACCACCTTTGATGGGACGTCAACACACCGCCGAGTTTGCAGATGAAGGCTCCCTTGCATTTCCTTAGATGTGTAGTAGCCATTGTTTTAGAAGTTTAAGAGAGTATCCGGATTTGAAAGAATGATTAGACTGTGATTTTCACTTTAGAATAAAGAATTTTATCAACAATACAGCGTATAATGAGCGAGTGTGGTGAGCAGATTTGACGTTTTTATAAGGGTCAAATGCTAACCTTTGACCGGTGTTGTCACATGAAGTATGAGTTGAAAAAATATATTTAATTATGTTTAGATATCGATGCCCGTCACGTCTGCGGAGTTTCTCTAGCAAGTTTAATTTGACGCTGTATATGAGAAGTGGAATTTACTATACATAGCGGGACAGTTACAAAAATATATTAAGAAATTAATAAAATTAGGAAAAAATAATGGATCCAATATTGAGCCGTGGCTTACAAACACATAACGTAGAGGTGGTTCTCAAAAGCAAATACCATTTAATTTGGTTTCGTATGCAAAAAGACGAATGAAAGCACAAGTTTTGAAAAGCCAAACCAAATATTTTTTGGAAAATATAGTGAAAACTTTTGTTGTCCAGTTGTCCAGATTTATTAGAATTATCGGGTACGCTTTCAAAGGCCACTGACCTAGTGCGTTTTAGTTTTAGACTTGTTGAACTAAATTCGGTGAACCGTTTGCGATAAATTCCCTAATTTTAATCCTTCAGTTAATTTAGAGGTAAACAATATATGGACAAACGGAAACAATTCACTATGTAAAAAAACGTTAGTCTCGCTTCAATAGATTCCAGTTTTGATACAAAAAAAACCAGTACTTAAAAGCATAAAGGCACGTTTTTTATTTATATGATATTGTAACACAATACTTTTAGCCTCGATGTGAATTTAATGCTACAACTAGAAATCTGTATATATATATTTTAATGGGTGCCAGCTAGCCTTGTATAGTTATGCGTGCCTTCGCTAATATTCTATATGAATCCATAAGGGGTCACCTTTAATAACAAAAAACACAGACAGGTGTTGTTGACATGGCAAGCCTTAAAAAACATAAAACGAAAAAGATATAACGTTGTTCGCTTGTTGGAAAGATAAACTTGTAAAACTACAAAACTTTATCATGAACAGACTGCTTATAGATAACGAATGAATATTATATCCCTGCTTTTTCCTATAATTTATTGCATTTGGGGTTAAATTAGACAGGTGGAGCGCAGTGGTAACGGTCGCAACTAGCCAATTGCAGGTCGTAGGTCGAACCCACACCGGCGTTTTACTTCGTGTAAATTATTTCATCAAAACCTCGAAGGAAAACATCGTGAGGAAACGATGTCCGAAAACAAAAAATCGAAGACATGTGATATCTACCAAATCGCACTGGGTCCGCGTGGTGGATTACAGCCTACTCCCTGTCTAAGAAAGGAGGCCTGTGTCCCAGCACTGGAAACATAAGCTGATTATGTAGACAGGTGAGCCATGTATATTTAACACTAAAAGACAGAACTGATACAGCGTTGTTAATATTTTGAGTGCGAATACTAGAAAATATGAAATTATATAAGTTATAGGGACTAAAAAAAACATAACATAACGTCACGCCTGTAATCCCGGAAGGATTAGGCAGAGGTACACCCACATTTCGCCAGTTATGCTCATGTCCCATGTAAAAGAGGGCGAGCCTATTCACAAATCCAGACTCCGGGCTGCGACTAAGAAATTCTAGAAACAAAAACCCAATAACACTTTGCCCGACCTGTACCCAAATTGCGTACCTAATACACAGTCAATCGGAATCTGAATCGTATTGAAACAGATTGCTAATCCATTGCTTCATAAGTTCGAAATAAAATTCTGCTCAACAGTGTAAATAACGCACTGAATGTTGTTGAACTCAAAATCAAAACAGATTAGCCGTAATCGTTTAAGAAAATCTGTTACGCAATTAGGCTGCTGGGAATCGATTCCAGGACCTCATGCTCAGCAGTAGCTCTTGCGATCACTAGTCCAACGAGGCAGTGAGGGAGGAAAAAAAATGCTAACATAATATTTATTACGAGTATAATACCACAAATACATATGCGACGTTGTTCACTTGTTCTTAGAATCCAATCAGTCTGTCTAACCTTTTACATTTTTTTTTTTTTGTGTTTGGCATCTCGCAGGTCAACCTGTAAGGTTGTCGTCTGCTTAAGCGGACTTGCCTGTGGTGGCCTAATAAATTAAGGCCTCCAGCCAGGACTTAAACTTCAATACTAACTAAAAACTAAGCGACTACACGCCCCCTGTGGGGTACGGACCTCGGCTTAGGGCGTCGCTGGAAGAGGGCAGCAAGGGACTAGTTGGATCAGGATTAATTGGATTTTGGGACCAATTTAAAGCTACAGGCTCAGCGGCGCGGGCGGGCTCGAGCAAGGGACGGGAGGGGATCTTTTCCAAACTGTGTTGGGATCAGTTTAAGGGGATGCAGCAGATCTTCACAAACCAGTTGCTGCGGAACATGATACCCCTAAAACTGCTTGTAGGACTTTTGGGTTTCTACCCCTAACGACTGTCAAAGATCTACGAATGACAGCCAGGACCAACAGCTTTACGAGTTTTCCGAGGCACAGAGGGGTCTCAATATGCAATGGTCATCCATCCAACCTTCAATCGACCCAAGCGCAACGTAGTTCATTTTGTGCTTACAATCCATAAAGTGTAAGTAACTACAAAACTGTCAGTCACCTTACATAACCAAGCGTACGTGCAGCAGGAGTAAGAAACACGACGAATATATACGACCTTCTTGCAGAACTTTGTATAGACGCCGCCCGTTGTCTTTCAAATTCCATGGAGTTGCTCATCATTATTTCGTGTTTTATGTACCAGCTTGTTATAGATCGTTGAGTCGTGTGAAACATTGTTGTTTTAGATTTAGTGCTCACTAGCGAGGGATGAATCTGGAACGCTGCTTGAATGTGTTAGTGATTTCGCACTAGGCGTTTGTTTGTCTGGGATGGGATTTATGTCTGGACGTTTATGATTCCTGTAAGATATTGCTGCAGGACTTAGTAAAAGTGACTACGTATTAGGAACTTAGCTAGAGTTACGACATTTTTCAAGTGAAAACTTTTTTACGCGCAATTTGCCCTTTTTGCTCTGGTCGGTGACGCTGAATCGGGTATAGCTATTGGGTACTCGGCGCTGAATCGCCTATTCTCGGCTCCAGTTGTAAGTTTTCATGTTATCGTATGGTCATGCGACTTCTATAATTTGGATGATGACTAATACTAAAAATGTTCGTAAAAATTATGTAATTTCAAAGCAGGCATTAACTATTACTCAAATGAGACAACCGAAAAAAATGTTAAAACGATGTAATTATGAAGAAGATACACGCTTTAAAAGTTTTTGGAAGGGATTTGTCCCGTCCTTGTCGCGCGGTACGGACAATGTACGGGGATAGTATGAAGTTACAGAGTCGTGACGTCACTTCTACGATAGTGCTGTGCTTGTCTAACAGTTATTGTTATGAAGAAAAAGCATATTGTCAGTTGATTGATAACTTTCCAGTTATAGTCCATGGGTTTTTTTCGACGGAGGAATAGAGGAAACTACAGATAGAATAGACAAAACTACAGATAGAATAGACTAAATTGCAGATAGAATAGATAAAATTACAGATGGAATAGACAAAATTGCAGAAATAATAGACAAAATTACAGATAGAATAGACAAAATTGCAGATAGAATAGACTACATTTTGGAAGTGGCGCCTAGAATCAGTATTATTTTTGATGTTAATGTTGACGTTCAAAAGTGCCTTTCTATGGGCCTATTTGAAATAAATGCTTTGACTTTTTGAGGTTTCTTCATTTTTCAGAGAGTCGGGAGACAGAGGTATCATCAAACTGATCAACTTTCTCCATGGGAAACATCGTAATCGCGAAAAAATAATCAGCTGTCCTATACATTTGGGTTGTTTGACTCAGTATTGAAGTTTTTATGGGATAGTTGTTTATTTTTTTGCGGTAATTTGATAATAATAAATTTGACCACACCTTTCCGATACATGCTAATATTGGTATTTTGAAATTACATAATGAAGGCTCCTTCAAATAGGCGCGACACACGACGTGACACAATGGAACAGCGTGTCGCGGGTCGAGCGGTGCCTAGGTGTCGCGTCGCCTGTCGCGCCAGTCGGTACGAACCCTGAGTCTGCGCTGGCTCACCACCTAGTGTGAAGAGTCCTGTCGTAACTAGTAATCGTAAAAGACATCGTAAATCGTATGTATCTGTAACTTTATGTACATAAAACTACAGTGAGCAGTAATTAACAACCCACACTGTCTTATATAAATTCACTGCGCGTCTCGGATTTTGTCCGGAATATTTATTTTGTTTCCTGATTTGAAATTCATAAGGATCCTTTTTCGCTTGTGGCTAATAAAAATACTGGTTTGCTTGGTCGAACTCCTTTGTTCTGATGATTTCGGTTTTTATATTTTCAAAGATGTTGGTTCTGGTTTTGTTGTCCACCGACTGAGTGCCAATTTCACTAATTAAACTAAACGCGATCAACACATCTAAACTGCGTTCAAGAGCTGTCAGTGTCAATTTGAAAACAATGATGACACTGACAGCTTTTAAACGCGGTTTAGATGTGCTGATCGCCATCAGTTTCATTGGTAAAATCTACTCTAAAATGATCAAAGTCAAACTATTGCTGTCCTTTACTTGCAGAGAATACAAGGAAGTTATAAGAGTATTTTTTCCGAATTTTGAGTTAGCTTCCGCTTTCATTTTGAGTTAGCTTCCGCTTTCATTTTGAGTTAGCTTCCGCTTTCATTTTGAGTTAGCTTCCGCTTTCATTTTGAGTTAGCTTCCGCTTTCATTTTGAGTTAGCTTCCACTTTCATTTGGTAATGTGGTCATTAATTTAAGTAATTATAGTTTAAACAAGTTTTACCATTGACCTACAAAACTGTACGTGTCAGGCAACTTTGGGGCCATAGTTAACGGGTATTAGAACAAAAGTAAGAACCCGTCCAGGAACATTGATTATACATGATCAAAGTAATTGTACTAAACTGTATCACATGACGCCATAATTGAACAGCATAAGCATAATCAGCCTATAACAATCCCACTGCTTGTACACAGGCCTTTTTGGGTGGGACATCATCAAATGACTTCTCCCGCTCTGGGTGGAGCGGGAGTGCGTGTCAGACTTTTACTGACTAAAACCCACCCGTGTTCCTTCAGTTGCCTGTGCCAGGGCCACGGTTTTCTCTCTGTAAAGGGGAGTGGGCCATAATCCACCACGCTACCATATTTTTGCTTGGACATGCCTGTTTCCTCACTATGTTTTTCTTCACCATTTTGAGAGCAGTGGTGATGAAATTAAATACACAAAGTGCCTGCCTGGGTTTGAACTCACGAACCACAACTCGTAAGTCGGGACCAATACCTCTGGGCCACCGCTGCTCAATAACAGAACTGAACTGAATCTAGGCTACCTTACCTTCTGGCCGTATCTTCAAAAAGGTTGGATATCCTTAGCTATATTGAGTATTCTGGGTGTCAAACTTACAGTTCGGGTTAGGAATACGGCCATCCGTTCCATAACAGACATAGCTGATGGCATTCGGAACGTTAAAATTGAATTGGGCTGGACACATCCGCCGCATGTCAGTTTTTCAAATTTTTTCAAATTTCACAAACCATAGGGGAAGCCACTCAAGCTAAAACCGTCAAAAGTGTTTTAACACTGTTTTAAAAGAAAAACCCTTTATGAATGTAACAAACAATAATGTTACAGTAACAAAGTGTAACCTTTTACGTGTTAACATGTAAACAATGCGCGCCGCATCAACAGACGCGCCCCTTGCCAAAATAGCCTCAATCCAATCGAGATTAAGGCTATTTTGGCAACGCCGCGTTTCCTTATACACTTAACAGCACTGTTAACACTTCTCACGTTTCAGATATAATATTACTGTTACACTTTTGTCAGGGTTTGAGGTTAACACATTGAAAAACACATTAACTAAAACAGGTTCTTGGCGGCTTTAAATAAAGAGAAGTGGAAAGAGAGTGTGGAACTTGTGCTTTACAGTCGAAGATTACGGGCTTGTATTAATAATTAATATGCTCAGCTAGCTTGTATTTTAATAGGGTGCATACTCCGTAGGCTCTTAATCCTTCCTATCCTAAGGGCACGTCAGTCTTCCCTACCATTACAGTGCCCCCCGGTCTATTCCTTGATATGCAATGGTCTTTGTAGCACCATAAAGCATGAGGCTTCAAGGGCTAGTGCAAATCTTGGGGTTTATTCGATTAATCGAGTCTGGTCAAACCACGCTGGGGTCGGTGCATTTCATTCAGCTAGCTTGTATTTTAATATTCGTGGAAAATATTGTGGAACACTTCCGAACCAAGCTTTGGCGATCATACCATAAATGATTAAACAAAATAACTTATTCAAAATTCCAAACGTCATCTTAAGTGCTTAGACCGATGTAAATGTGCTTCGAACATATATAACATTTAAAGACAAATTAGCGAACAGAGACGTAAGTATTTACATATTTCCGTCATTATTTATTCGACGCCATTGATGCGACTTCCACTTGCCTATAAATAAGACAAGCAACTCGGCCTATAAAACGGTTTTTTATGCTAAATCTAGAGGAACTAATTCTGTGCGCGTTCTTTCTTGTGTATCTTAATAATGTCTTATTTTGTAACGTTTGTACACAGATTTAAGGCGAGATACGCACTAGACGTAAGGCTCACAGTGACAAGCGTGCGCGGCGCAATTCTCTTAGAACAATTTCCATAAAGTTTTCACAGAAATTGTTCTACTGGAGTCGCGTCGCACCATTCTACAGGAGCCTTAAGGCACCCTATACGGTGCGATACAAAGGCAGCGGTCGTCCCACGACACGCGGTGCCTTTATGTCGCGCTGTAGCGTCTTGCCAGTGTTTACGAGCCTTTAAGGCGCATTGTCTCAGCGTAAGCGACATTTTAATGTAGAGCTGTGAGACGACAAATTCTTGAAACCGGTTTGTCTGATGTCAGCCTAATTTTTCATTAGTTATAAATAACTTTTCAGCGCTCGAACTGACTCGTATTCTAAAAGATCAAGTTAACTTCTTCTAGTATTATACTCCCTTTGTTTAGTAGTTTTAATGATGAGAAAAATTAACGCGTTGGCTCACAAAAAACGGCCATACCATAGGCACACCTCTATTCACGTTTTTACTTTGACTTGCCATTAACTTAGAGGCATTCGCACACACAAAATTCACGCACACATCTTATCGATGCCTGACGAAATAAAATCCATTATATTAAGCACATTATTTATATGACTTTATCTAACAAATTAACATTATGAAAAAAATAATCCCACTTAAAGCGTGGACACATTAGCATAATATACTTAAATGTATGTTATTAGTTTGTAGTTATGGTGGGGTTAATTGTGTTTTAAATGTTAAGAGGGAAGTACATTTGGTTTTTAATTTGGGCGCCATTTTAAGGGGTTCTGTACCCGATGTCCGTCCATCCGTCCGTCGGTCACAGGGCTGTATTTTTATAACCGTAAGGTAGACACTTGAAATTTTCACAGTGTGAAATGGCCGCTTTATCAAGAAATAAAAAAAAATGTAAAAAGTTACACCCTTCGGCCGCTTTTTGTAGATTTGAGTCATAAATCACTTATGAGTTGATTCGCTAAACGAATAAAAAAACAACTTTGCATAAAAATAATTTGCAACAAAATTGCGTATCACAGACTGACAAAAACACACTCGTTCGTAGAACAGTGATTAAAAAATAAATGATTATAGAGTTCGATCGCATTTGGGCACGCATAGATATGTCACGTTATTCCTTATCTCCAAGATAACCGGTTTTGGGTCGCATGAACGATACAAAGTAACTTTTTGTTGAACAAGAAAGCTCTTGTTCAAGTTTTAAGTAGTTTTGCAACTATGTATGCAAAGTGCTTGATAAGCTTAATGATTGATTTATTGAATCAGGATCAAGTCTACATAGTTACAGTAAAAAATCGACTGTACCTACCTACCTATTATTTTTAAATATTATGTGCCTTAATGGGAAACTGAAGTGTACAAATCATCATCCACCAGCCCGCACAGTTTTATTTTTTATGTATGGAATCTCGTAGTTGACCTTGAGAGGTCGTGACTACTTAACCGGACTATCCTGTGGCTGCCTTAAGCGGACTCAAAGCCTCCAGCCAGGGGCTAAAACTACTTACATAACTAAGCGAACGCTCGCTAAGGGCACCCCCTGTGGGGTACGGACCTCGGCTTAGGGCGTCGCTGACGGGAGGACAGCAAGATGGGACAGGCTGGATCTGGATTATATTATTATTATCTAGGGAATTTAAAGCTACAGGTTCAGCTACGGCGCGGGCTGGCACTTCGTCGAGCAGGGGTCGGGGGGAGCCCGCAGTGGGCCCGCG